>CM059287.1:13200614-13203114 GCA_030347295.1 Setipinna tenuifilis | reverse complement strand
GAAAGCATCAGTTTGTGACCTGGCACACAAACTGCCCCGACACCATACCACTGCCACTGCTCACTGCTCACTGCTGTGTCTCCTTTTGTGGCTTCGGTCAGTCCCATCCAGTCAAGTCAGTCAGTGAGTTGCTGTTACTGTCCCTTGTGTGTGTGTTTTTTTTATGTTGCTACTAGGGAGGGCTTGTTTGGTTTTGGTTTGAGTTATTGTTTGTTTGTGTTGTCACTGACTCTTCCCAGCCATTGGTAGCTGTGAAATGTAATTGTAAAATAATATGTTAACATGAAGAGAAGACAACGTGTCAAAATGAGGTTGAGGTTTTCAGATTTACAGCTATGAGAGTCCTGCTATGTTAATTCCTCCTTCCAGCAAAATCTGCTGACTTGATTTATGATGCTGTTCGTTCGTTCTTCCTGTCTAGAGGTTTTGGCTCTTGATTGAATATGTATCAGTAGCTGACTTTACATATTTGTAAAGATAGAAAAAAAAAGTCTTAAAGACAATCTTCTCCTCTGGTGAAACGGAGTAGAGTGCTTTCTTAAGCATTCTGAGATGAATGATGTAAACCTTGTAGAAGCATCTTGTCAGTGATTAAGGACAGACTTGGGTTGCACTTTATTTTAATGTCCCTGTTACATCAGTTAGGTACAGTGTAATAAAGTGTGCAACAATATGTAACATTATGTACCTACACAGTACATGTTGTAGGGTTAGAGTAAGTGTTAGTGTTTAGCATGTACAGTGTAAGTACATAGTAGTACATGTTGTTGCATGCAGATACACTAAAAAGGGAACCGTAAAAATAAAGTGTTACCCAGACTTTGAACCCAGTTAGAATAGTTACTGCCAAAATGGTTAACCTGTAAAAAAGCTTGTGTACTTTACTGTAATCAATCAGTGATTGGAATGTTACCTCTGAGGTGTTGTATCAACAGTGGATTTTAATGTGGCCTGTCTTTGTTTGGGTTAGATAAGCTTAATAAACTGCATCACACACGGAAAGACAAGACACCCACAAACACACGCATCCACACAAATACACATGCAACTCCCCCACCCCCAACACACACACACACACACACACACACACACACACACAGACAGATCCAAACAAACAGACACACATGCACACACACACACACACACACACACACACACACACACACACACACACAGATCCAAACAAACAGAGACACACATACACACACACACACACATACACATGCACACGCACGCACGCACACACACACTCACACACTCACACAAACACACACACACACACACACTAAGTGCGCTACAGGAGATGAAAGGGTAACTCCGTGCTGTGTGTGTGGTCAGCCTGTAAGGCACCTCTGGCTAGGGTTTATTATGCAGGACTTATGCTGGACTTAACCTGCCCATTCTCTCCCAGCTTCTCCAGGCAGTGTGCACGTACACAGCCTTCTCTCCTTCTCACCGTGCTCATAACTATCACACACACACACACACACACACACACACACACACACACACATACCGCTCTTTCTTACGCACACGCACACAGACGCGCACACACACACACACACACACACACACACACACACACACACACACACATACCTCTCTTTCTTACGCACACAGACACAGACGCACACACACACACACACACACACTGATTCACACAAAGGGCCCCATGCTTCTTGTCATGCCCTGATGCTGCTGGCTGTGTATGGGTGTGTGTATGTGTGTGTGTGCCTTGTGATCGCTGTGTGAGAGTCAGCTGTGTTCTCTTTTGCACAATGCTCTGCTCCAAAACAAGCAACAGCCTCCAGCTTTCCCAACCACCAGTGCTGGGACGATCCCATTTCACTGCCGCTTCTGTGTGTGTGTGTGTGTGTGTGTGTGTGTGTGTGTGTGTGTGTGTGTGTGTGTGTGTGTGTGTGTGTGTGTGTGTGTGTGTGTGTGTGTGTGTGTGTGTGTGTGTGTGTGTGTGTGTGTGTGTGTGTGTGTGTGTGTGTGTGTGTGTGTGTGTGTGTGTGTGTGTGTGTGTGTGTGTGTGTGTGTGTGTGAGAGCAAAAGGTCTTATTGCAGTGTTTGCTGTGTGGTGAGTTCATTTGTTGCTTGTGTTTGGATTATGGTTATGAGTGTGTTTTGGTATGTGTGTGAGACTGTAACTTATTAGTGTGTGTGTTTGTGTAAAGGAAAAAAAATTATGGATGTGTGTCAGAGTAATGTGTGCGTGCGTGTGTGTGAGAGAGAGGCAGAAAAAGAGAGAGAGAGAGAGATGGTAAGGTGTGTGTGTGTGTGTGTGTGTGTGTGTGGCTGAGACCTGTGTGTGTGTGTGAGAGAGAGAGAGAGAGAGAGAGAGAGAGAGAGATGGTAAGGTGTATGTGTGTGTGTGTGAGAGAGAGACTGACTGCGACTTGTATGTGTGTGTGAGAGAGAGGGATGGTAAGGTGTGTGTGTGTGTGTAAGTGTAACTGAGACTGTGACTTATATGTGTGTGTGTGTGTCCTGTGTG
>CM059287.1:13195614-13198114 GCA_030347295.1 Setipinna tenuifilis | reverse complement strand
GAATGGGCCATTTGTTCATAAATGGACTTATAAGTGTCTCAGTGCTAAAATGGACCTCCATCATGCCTCAAAGCGATTGCCCAGTACATATGATCTCATGACAAAGCCATACTGCTCTGAAGGACAGAACTTGGCTCTTGTGTGAAAACGGGGTAGGGCTAGATGATGATGATGAGACCACAAAGGGCCGATAATGGCTTTCCTTGAGGCGACAGTTCTGAAAAGTGGTTTGTTTGCTGTCTTTGTCTTCCATGACGCCAAAGAGTTTAAGTTGGTTGGATTTAACTTTTATTTGAAGTTAAGAAAAAAAAAAATCTCTTCACACTTAGATCCATGCAAAATGTTTTGCATTTTGCATGGAACTAAGTGTGCCAGAGTTTTTTTTCCCTCAAGTCTTGATGCATGTTTTTCTGGGACTTTGGCTGAGAGTGTGGTGTACTGTACCTGTACCTGAGACTCACAATGTTAAGGAGTCAAACTTTTATTATTAGGTGTCATTCGGTATGGACTGGATGTAGTCCAATGAAGTATTTATCTGGGATATGACAAAAGGGTAAAATGTATCCCATTCTAGTTTTTGTAAAGAATAATGTGTTTAGAAGGTGTTCCCTCCCCATTGCACGACAAAGTACATGTAATTGCATGTATTATAGTCTGTGACGAAGGTGAAGGTGAAGGTTTGTAGATGAAGAACTTTAAAGGTCCTTTCACACCAAGAGCTATAACTATAACAACAACTATATCTACAACGATATGAGTGTCCACACTGAAGAACGTCATTTTCAAGGCAAAGTTCTCCTTGCGATTTAAACAACTAATAGAATATGATAGAATTCTTAGGAATTCTGACTGGCTAACAGTGTTTATATGGTTCATGAAATCGCTCTGAAAGTGATCCCAATGATATCATTCAGTTGTTGTTGTCATTACAGTCGATATGTGAACAATGCCATTTGCTAAAGTAAGAACGATTTTCACAAAAAAAAAGTGTTATTTGTAGTTCTAGTTGTAGTTCTTGGTGTTAACGGGTCTTAATGCCCTAATGAGCCCTCTACTGCAGGACTCCCTTCGGACATGGTCACTGTTTTACTGCTGCAGGTTATAGTTTGGCCGTGACAAAAACATCATGTGGCGGTTTACTGTCTTCAGGTGTGCTTTTATAGGTAACTCATTTTCATAACATCCTTAAATTTCTTCTTTCTCAGGTTCATGTGCATACTGTACCTAAGGGAGAGGAAAATAGAAGTCTTGTCACTGTACGTAGTCACGATAGCTAGTAGGTTTCTGCTCCTTCAGGTATGTTGGTACATCAGTTAGAAAACTGTCAGCTAGCTTTTGCCAGTAGAACTTAATATTGTATCATCTTTGGGGGGCAGCTGTGGCCTAATGATTCGGCAGTTGGTCTTAAGATTGGAGGGGTGCGCAGGTTCGATTCCTGTTCCAGCAAGAAAAAAATGTTGGTGGGGTGCTAAATAACAAGCGCTTCCCATCCATGAGCAAGGTATTTAACCCCACATTGCTCCAGGGGGACTGTACTGCCCAATACCTAATTCACTGCAAGTTTCTCTGGATAAGAGCGTCAGCTAAATGTAATGTAATGTAATATAACATAATGTTTTTAGTCCCAGGACCTAATTACATGGATTAATTTTGAGTAGTCAGCGAAACGTTGATTAAAAAAAAAACCCTCCACTTCCCTTCCCACTTTGATCATTAAGACGGTTCCTATATGTTGGGAGTAAGCCCTTACTTACGTATATTACTGGACCCTGCTGGCCCATAATGCCGTGCTGTATAGACTCTTTAGCTAAGCCTCTCAGTAATGGCTCTCCAGAGGACCCTTTATGGGAAAGCATTGTCTTCACAGGGGACCAGGGGAACCAAATCCTACTGACTCACTCTTTGATCTCTGTTAACCCCCCACGCCCGCCCACACACACACACACACACACACACACGCGCACACACTCACACACTCACACACACACACACATACTTGGAGAAATGTGTACATTGTGAGCGACATACACACACACACCACACCATACTGGAGGACAGACCAATGTTAGAATAGACACATACATACATACACATACACACACACACACACACACCGCACTCATATTGGAGGACAGACCAGCGTTACTATAGACACAGACACATACATACATACAGACACACACATACACACACTTGAAGAAATGTATACATTGTGAGCAACACACACACACACACACTTGGAAAAATGTGTGACTGGCACCACTGGAAATCTGTGCTCCTCTGGTGCTTAATCTTCAAAATGTACATACACACACACACACACACACACACACACACACACACACTTGGAGAGGTGTGTGTGTGTGTGTGTGTCGTGAGCAGCAGCACCACTGGGAAGCTGTGCTCGGCTGGTGCTTAATCTTTAAAGTATCTGCAGCGGTGTGGCTCTGTGGGGCCGCACGCACGGTTGCCTGGTAACCAGGTCGCCATGTCATCTGCT
>CM059287.1:13148114-13183114 GCA_030347295.1 Setipinna tenuifilis | reverse complement strand
TAATGTGACTAAGGGGTTTCACATACAGTACTAGTCAAACGTTTAGACAGACTTTCAGTTTTTTTTGTATTATATATATACTGACAACCTCCAGCTGTGTGCTGAATGGACTGTGGGCAGCAGCGCCAGAATGTGTTCCTTCATAGTTTGAATGTGTTCAGTATTATTCATTTACAATGTAGAAAATAAAATAATAATGTAAAACTGTTGGATGAGAAAGCATGTCCAGACTTTTGACTGGTACTGTAACTGTGTACATTACACACATGTCTGGAAGGAGTAGAAGTGCAGGGGTGGGAAAAAGAAAAAACAGAATGTGCTGACCTCTTGACCTTTTGACCTTTGACCTCAGGTGCAGGGCATGTCCTTCATCGCGGCCGTGCTGATCCTCAACCTGGAGGAGCCAGACGCCTTCATCGCGTTCGCCAACCTCCTCAACAAGCCCTGCCAGATGGCCTTCTTCAGGGTGGACCACGAACTGGTAAGGCCTGTTTTGTTTTGTTTTGTTTTGTTTTGTTTTTCTTTTCTTTTTTTTCTTTAGTTTATTTTTAGTCATTTTATTCAAACAAAACACTACCTTACAAACTGGCAAGGCCTGTTTTGTTTTAACTTTATTTTTATTCCTTTTCATTTTTTTGGTCTTTCAAGCTTGTAGATCAAAACAACCACAGTACAAACAAACATCGTACGTATGGAGAATACAAGACACAAAGAGTAGGGAAAATAACTAATATGAACTTAAAAAGTAGGGAGGTTTTTTTTTGGGGGGGGTGCTTACGAAGCTGGTATAAGGTGTGACAGGACAGGACAGTACAGGCAATGGCCTTCTTCAGGGTGCATCATGAACTGGTAGGGCCTGTTACTGCAGCCTTCAGCAGGCTAGCCAGTTATACCTACTGCTCCACTCTGGCACACCTCTGCTCTCTATACACATAGAGTTCACATATCTGACATATTTGGTTCTGGTTGTAGCTGCTTTTAACTTTTTTCTGAGAAACCTAATGTGAGGACAATGTGTGGATGTAATTCTGTACTGTATGTGTGGATGTGGCTAAGAAACCTAATGCGGGAGCCCAAGGGTTGCAACGTTGTTTGTGGTTGCAAAGTGATGCCTTTTTTATGTTACTGCACATGGTCATGCCTGATGTTATGGTTGTAAATAAATGAGGAGTCACTAAATCACTTTTTTCAAGTTACTCCCCCTATCAGTAGTTGCATTTAAAACCCCGACTTAAAAAAAAAACAATCTTGTGAATAAATGAGCATAGTCTCATGTTAGACACATTGTTAAAATAGTATTTACTTATAAAATTAAATCAAAATTCAAACTTATAAACTACAGTTTCTGAATTTTGTGACCATGCCTATTTTTTTACTGTGGACTCCTCAAATTTGACACTTGATCGGGATATTTATTTTGTTTTCTAATGTATTTATTATGTTACTGCACATGGTGATACCTGTGTATGATGTTGCAGTTGTAAATACATGTGACTCTTGATGGGGATATTTATTTATTACTTTGTTTTTGAATTTGCCTCCTCCTCAGATGATGAAGTACTTTGCGGCGTTCGAGGTGTTCTTTGAGGAGAACCTTCCCAGGCTCTTTGTGCACTTCAAGAGCTGCAGTCTCACCCCCGACCTCTACCTGATAGACTGGTGAGTCACACACACACACACACACACACACACACACACACACACAGACACGGACTAGACACGTACACATGTCAACAAGGCCGTCAATACAGACATCCCAACCTGCAGAAGCCTTTCCAAAAGGAAAATCACGCTGAAAAGCCACACAGCATTGCTTCTTCTTAAAAAGACCTTATTTGCACATTCTTTGTGTTAAAGTGTCAGACAAAAGATGCTCTTTGTAAATATTTGGGTACCGTATTGCTGGAAATGAGTATTGGTCCTGCCAAATAAAATGATAAAATGTGTGTGTGTGTGTGTGTGTGTGTGTGTGTGTGTGTGTGTGTGTCTGTGTCTGTGTCTGTGTCTGTGTCTGTGTCTGTGTCTGTGTGTGTGTGTGTGTGTGTGTGTGTGTGTGTGTGTGTATGTGTATATATGTGTATATATGTGTGTGTGTATGTGTGTGTGTGTGTGTGTGTGTGTTTCAGGATCTTCACGCTGTACAGCCGGCCGCTCCCCCTGGACGTGGCGTGTCGCGTGTGGGACGTGTTCTGCCGCGACGGCGAGGAGTTCCTCTTCCGCACGGGACTGGGCATCCTGAGGCTCTTCGAGGACGTGCTGCTGCAGATGGACTTCATCCACATGGCCCAGTTCCTGACCCGCCTGCCCGACGGCCTGCCCTCGGACGCCCTCTTCTCCTGCATCGCCGCCACGCAGATGCTCAGCGGGAACCGGAAGTGGGCACAGGTCAGTTTTTACTGGTCAGTTTACTGACCGCTTCAAGTTTATAATGATAGGGGCAGGAGGGGACAGGAGCAAGCTTCACTCCCTCCCTACACACAGTTTTTAACTTACTTTTAGAGTGCTGGTACAAACAGTAATACATTACATTACATTACATTACATTGCATTTGGCAGACGCTTTTATCCAAAGCGACTTACAAAAAGGAGGACATAAGCAACAGAGGAGGACACAGAGTAGAGACACAACAGACATATGTACTTCTGCATAGGGATAGATAGAGAGAGAGAGAGAGTTGGATTAGTGTTTGTTAGTTATGTTAGTTTGGTTAGGAAGGGAAGCAATCTTGGAAGAGAAGGGTTTTAAGATTTTTAAAGATAGGGAGGGATGTTGCTGTTCTTGTCGCAACTGATAGGTCATTCCACCATTTGGGGACAGTTGAAAGACAGGAAAAGTAGGCCGCACTATGCGTATACATTTGCTTTAACCAATCTTTTATGTATTTATTCATCCATTCATTTGTGCATTTATCCACTCATTAGTGCATTTTACACAGTCATTATTTGTCAGGAACGTGGATACAGATGTGTTTTACAGCTGGTTGTTTCAACCTGGGGTTATTCATTTACCTGCTCGTCTAGTCAACAGTACTGTACATTCTTTCATTCATTTATTTATTTGTTTACCAGGTGGGTATACCATTAAGGTGGTTAAGTAAAAAACCCAAAGTTTACAAGTTAACCCAAAGGTACTTGTAAGGCTGTTAGTAGAAGACCCTAGGCCTTTATTCTCTAAAAAAAAAGAGCCGACTGGCTCAGTACATTCAACCATTTATCCTCTTATTGATGTCATGTAGTCATTAGGACATTCATTCATTCATTCATTCACTCATTAGTTCAGTTTTTCATTTAGTCATGAATTCAGTCATTCATTAATTCATTCATGTATTCATTTATTCCACAATTAGTGCATATTCACTCACTTAGTTACTGCCATATTTACACTGTAGCAGATATACATCTTGCAGTGCATTGACAAAACCTCTGTCACTGGTTTGGCATTTTGTGCCTGCGGTAGACTACGTGTGTACTCACGTGGAAGCTATGTAAACAACACAGAAGTCAAAGGAAATGTCCCCACCCAGTGTCATAGAGTGTGTGATGACATAACTTCCTTACAGTTGCACATGTTTCCCTACCCCTCTTTGTTAATGTTGTTTTTAGAAACAATAAAACTTTGTACATAAAAACTCATGATTAATTTCTTCTGTTTTTTTTTTTTGTTTGTTTGTTGCCCACCAGGTCTTCAATGCTCTCATGAAGGACAGCAAAGATGCAGAGAAGACAAGTAGTCCAGCACTCAAAAGCTCCTAACTGTGCTTACCTTTGAACACAAGCTAAGAGAACTTAACAAAGCTTGTTCTCACTGTGGAGAGGACTTTAAATGCCGCAAAAAAGAACTCAAAGAATTGCGAAAATTCTAGAATGGAAGGAAATGAATTTCTTAACTGAAAAAATACCAAATTCTCATGTGTGGAGAGGTCACCTAGAAAGCCTAGGGAAAACACTTGAATCTTTTGGAAAAAGAAAAACCTTTGCCAGTATTACTTCCATGATCAGGAAAAAAAAATGTGGCTTTGAAGTATGTGAGTGTATGATGATTGTTGTTGTCATTCTTATTTATTTGGTCACTGTCGGAACAATGGCTGCCTTTTTCCCGCCCAAGGTAACTCAAGCTCAAGCTTTTGGTGGGAGCATGTCCACTTTTTTAGACACTGCTATCTCCCTGCTTCAGGAAGGACCAGTGGCTCGATGATGGACCGTGCAAGAAAAAAAAAAAAAAGAAGAGTGGACCACAGAGAATTCTTAAAACACTACCACCCCGACCCCATGATCCTAACACAAGTCTGAACTCCAGATATTTTTCACTTACAATTGTAACAGGTCACTGTCAGTTCCATAATGCAGAATGTGACTCAAGGACATTTTTTTCCTTTTTGTCTTTCGTTTGTTTATTTTTATGTTCCCTCCCTGTTTTCTCTTTTCCGGTTATGTTTCTGCACTAATATGATAATCGTGAACTCTGGTGTGAGCTACAGGAATGGCTGTGAGTGATAGCTGTGTTTTAACAGTATCAGGACGCAAGCTTTCGACAAAAGGCATCACCTCTAAGCTTTTTCTTTGTGGTAGGTCTCGGGACCATCGTCAAGCTATCGGACCAGAAGTTCATCGGTCACTCCCTCACGGGCCCTTGGGCCGTCCCTTGCAGGGGAAATTGCACATCACAGCTGCTCTAAAACAGTCTCGCGTTATGAAATGGATCGACTGGTTCTGGACCAGAAACTGTAACATGGGGCCACAATGTTATGGTATATGCTTCATGGAGAAGCAAGACTAGATATATGAAGGTATCAAGAAACAGGTAATCAGAATTATTTAACCTCACATAAAAAAGACTGAAAATCTTTAAAAAAAAAAAAAAAAAGAAAAGAAAGAAAGAAACAGACAGTTGCCTGGTAAATGTGATTTTTAGCTTCACTTTCATTCTCAAACACATTCTCTCTGTCAGAGATCTTTTTTTGTTTGTATGTTTTGAAAGTCAGATTTTTTTTTTGAAGTGCAATGGTGAATCGTAGCTTTAGCTTCCAGAGAATAACCACTCTGTGTGTCTTACTGTTAGATGCTCAGGCATCTTGAGTGGACTTGCAAAAATCAAGAGAAATCTTGAAAAAAAAAAAAAAAAAAAAACTTTTATTTCCTTCATGTCTCAAGCAAGAAAAGGTTGACATTGTCAAGAGAAAGTACAGTCGCTATGTTACTTGTGCACAACACTTATGTGTTCCATACAGTGTCAGTGCTATCATGGGCCAACAGCTACAACTGATGACCTTTTTTTAAACAAAAAAAAAATGCAGTGAATGTTTTAATTGTACGGACAACCTTATTAATATTCCTCTCGAAGCAGCATTGTTATGCTTATAGTAGCGCTCCACTCTCAGCTCATTACAGGAGTCCGTTGGTTTTATGTTTGTTTTGTTTCTTTGTTTTATGGATTGGTTTGATGATATGTTATCAAATACATGGTTTTACCTGGTTCTCTGGATTTTAAAGCTCTTAAGCTGTATGATTTGATGTAAGAAAAAAAAACAATGCAACTGTGTATGATTGATTTTAAATAGTACTATATAATTGAACAGTTGATTCCACTCTTTGTCTTCTGTCTTTCTCTGTGTTGTACAGTTTTCATACTAAGTTATGAGTTAAATGTAAATAGATTATGCCCTTGCTAAAAGATCATTAGATAAGTCATGTAAATAAATCAAAACTAAAAATTCAAAGTATGGTTGTCGTTATTTTTGCCACTTAACCTTTGTTGTTTCTTGTCTACATGTGGTGGTGTGGATATCTAGTTCACATGTTATTAATGTTACACACACACGTTACAGAATTTTAATGTCCTCTTTTGAACTTGGTTTGCAATCAACTGAACTGTACGCCTGTGCGCGATTTCAGGATGAACTCCCTACCGCACGGTGGCAGTGTGTTAAAATAAGGAACCAATTTAAAATGCTTCTCCTTTCCTCGCTGTTTCGTCCTGATACGTACTTCCGGTAACAAAACTGTGTTGGCCACATGTGTCCACCAAATATGTACTTGTAAGGTTTGTTTCTAAATGTTTTCGAAACGGAACAGTTGATTGTAGACCCTGTAACATTTCCACATCGGCGGTAACATGGGGACCGGGGTAAGTGATATGTATATATTTGTTTTTGCTGTAACGCAGTTGATGATATCCCAGAGTAAAATGGTTAGCTATGTCTCAGCTACCCCTAGTTTTTCCTTATATTCCCTTAATGTTTTGCTTTGACAATAACAACGAACAGCAGTGACATAACAAACAAAAATGTCCAGGTGGATCTATGCAATTGAAACAGCAGACATTCTGCTGCCTTGATCGCAACCCATACCCAACCAGATAACTAGCTATGTTGATAATATTATGTTGAAAACCAGTGTCTGAAGAAATTCGGGTAAATCATACCAAAGTGTTGCATGTCCCCAAAGCGATCATTAATTCTTTTGCCTTTAAAATTCTAGCTATTGTTAATAGCTGTCATTGACTGTGTTGTTGCCTTGGATGTTCTTGACTCGTGAAATAGGCAATGTGTTCCGACATGACTTCTGTAATAAAGTTTACAGTGTCAGTAAGGCTATTGTAAGTTACACATTCATGAACCAGCATCCCACGATATTGATGATAGTGACGGATTACACACAATCACGATTTTTGTACTATATCTGGAGATTTTAGTCTAAAGTCTAAATTGGGGGGTAGAAGAAAAAAAAAGTTGGCGTCTAACAATGAAATATATGGTCCTGACTCCTATGTGTTTTTCATCCTGTCCACAGAAAAGGAACCATAATAAAAGGCGGCCTAGTTTCCGCAAGCTACTGAAAACCAGCAATGTAAAGCTGGGCAACAAGCTCAAGAACAAACAGTTCAAGCAGGAGAATGCTGCCAAGAAGCAACGCAAAGAGCATCGCAAGCTCAGACAGGCCATCAGCGATGTGTCCACCAAGGTCCCGCAGCCTTTGGAACGCTATCACAAGAAGCCAGGTGAGCCGCTCTGTTTGACCACTACAGGGTCCTTGAGCTGTCAAACCCTTTACACTTATAACAGTGGTAATATAGTTCTCAGTGGTAGTTGCGGACTCTTTGACTGGGGTGCCAACAGACTGTAGTGTCGCCTCTGTTGGTTAATCGTAAGACATGGGATGGGATTTTTCGTTATGATTTTGACATTTTCTCCCAAGTTTTACATTAATATTAAGTCAGTAATGACCTTTCATAATGTAAATGTGGTACTGAAGGTTTTAAGAAGATCACTCCAAGGCATTTATTGTCATTGAACAGTTGCCTGTACAACGAAATTAGACAATCTCTTAGGATTGGTGGGATTTTGGGGTGAGTTGATTGGGAGTTTATCAGCTGCTCTTCCCTATGACAGAGGAAGAGGAGGATGAGGAAGAGTTTCTGGAGGAGTTGCCTACAGACATGATGGAAGAGGATGACCTGGAGGAGATCAGAGCCATGGCCCAAAGGGCCTCCTTCATCACACGAGACCTCTCCTCTTGGTAAGCCTTTGCACACACATGCACACACACACACATGCACACAGACACACATGCACACACGCACATGTTCTATGCTGTGTTGTGGCTTTTTGGGTGCAAAACAAATTCCCTTAGGTGCAAAAAGGTTTTTATTCATACTAATGAGAATGTCTCTCTCTCTCTCTCTCTCTCTCTCTCTCTCCCTCTCCCTCTCCCTCTCCCTCTCCCTCTCACTCTCTCCCTCTCTCTCTCCCCCTCCCTCTCCCTCTCCCTCTCTCCCTCTCTCTCTCCCTTTCCCTCTCCCTCTCTCCCTCTCTCTCTCCTCTCTCCCTCTCTCCACACAGTGCGCCGGTGCATGCCAAGAAGCGTAAGGGGGAGCAGGCGGAGGTGTACGAGAAGAACCCGCGCAAGATGAGAAAGGCGGAGGAGAAGGAGCTCATCCACCTGCTGCCCATCAAGGACAAGACCCGCCTCATCCCCCAGAGCAGGGAGAAGCCAGGTGTGTGTGTGTGTGTGTGTGTTAGTGTGTGTGTGTTAGTGTGTGTTTGTTAGTGTGTTTGTGTTAGTGTGTTTGTGTGT
The DNA here is from genome assembly GCA_030347295.1 of Setipinna tenuifilis. Classification (NCBI taxonomy): domain Eukaryota; kingdom Metazoa; phylum Chordata; class Actinopteri; order Clupeiformes; family Engraulidae; genus Setipinna; species Setipinna tenuifilis. The sequence continues at coordinate 13,175,041 of CM059287.1, read as the reverse complement.
GCGTGTGTGTGTGTGTCAGGTGGGAGGGATCATCTTTCTGTGTGTGTGTCAGACACAGCAAATACACGGATTTACACCTTTACTAAATATATTTTATTCCTCTTTAGACCAAGTGTTTAAAAATACCCTGCCTGCTTGGCAGAAATTCAACATTATTGCCTCCTCTCTTCTCTCCTGTGCTTGTGTGAGCTATTTCTATTACAATTGTATTTAAAAGAAAGGGCAGACAGTCTGTTTTATTTAGAGAATCAAGTTTTTTTAGGTTAAAAAAAGGTTTAGGGGAAAAATGAAGCACATTTTTCCTAGTTGCACTGATCAGTAGAACATGTACTCTGACAACCTTTCTTGAAGCTGCATTTGACTTTCCATTATGAAGTATGCTTTAATGTGCTGATGGGCGACGGTAGATTGTGTCCAGTGCAGCATAATGAAGACGGAGAAATAGGAGTTTAACCTCCCTCTCTCTCTCTCCCTTTCTCTCTTCCTCTCTCTCTCTCTCTCTCTCTCTCTTCCTTTGTCTCTCCCTTTCACCCTGCAGTACAAGCTAAAGAGCAGGAGGATCATGACTCAGAATCTGAAGAGGAAACAGAAATGGGTAAATCAACAATCAATGTATTCTCTTGGTGTCTACTGTGCTTGTATTGTAATTGATTACATCAGACTTGAGGAGAAACTAATTATTATATTGTTGCGGATGACTTCACCTTTCTGCTGGTTTGTTTTTGGTGGATAATCATCAAAAATGTGTTGGTGTATTTCACCCCCCCACTTTTCTCTCTCCTTGTCTCTCTTTCTTTCTTTCTTTCTTTCTTTCTTTCTTTCTGTCTTTCTTCCTGTCTTTCTCTCTCTCCCTCTGTCCCTCCTTTTCTCCTTCTCTCTCTCTCTCTTTCTCTCTCTCTCTCTCTGCCTCTCTCTCTCTCTCTTTCTCTCTCTCCCTCCAGTGGAGGAGGCTGAGGCGGGTCCGTCTCTGAGTCCAGAGGAGCAGGTGGAGCTGAGGGCCCAGAAGCTGCAGGAGAGGAAGGAGCGCATTGCTAGACTGGGCTCAGCCATCCTGGAAGACCCTCACGCCAACGTAAGACACATACACACACACACACACACACACACACACACACACACACACACACACGCTAGACTGGGCTCAGCCATCCTGGCCGACCCACACGCCAATGTAAGACACACACCCAGGCACACACACATGCCAGATTGTGCTCAGCCATCCTGGCCCACACACACACAGACACACACACCAGGCTGGCCTCAGCCATCCTCGCCTACCTGCACACCAGCGTAAGACACACACACACACACTAATGTAAGATGCATACACTAATGTAGTGTAATATAAACACACACATAAAGAAATTCCTTGTAGGTCTCTCCACTTTTTAAATTTCTGTGTGTGTGTGTTGCTGTGTTTGTGTGTTTGTGTGTGTGTGTGTGTGTGTGTGTGTGTGTGTGTGTGTGTGTGTGTGTGTGTGTGTGTGTGTGTGTGTTGGTGGTCCAGATCAAGAAGGTGAAGGAGATGCGGTCCATGCTGATGGAGACGGACCCCAGTGTGGCGGTGACGGTGCGTAAGCTGGTGATGGTGTCCCTCATGGAGGTCTTCAAGGACATCGTCCCCTCCTACCGCATACGGCCTCTCACAGAGGCTGAGAAGACCGTCAAGGTCAGCCTCTAACGTGTTAAACTGATTCTCTTGTATTATTGTGTCTGTTTTGAGTAGAACTGTGCATGTGTATTACATTCTATAACTGAGGCCGTGAAGGTGAAGCACATCCTCCCTAATGACCTCATCCTCTCTCTTAAAGTCCATCTCTGTTTATTAGGACTATGCATCTGCATGACTTTTTTTTCCCTTAAGATTCATTTTAAAAAGTGATAATTTGTGGGGGGGAAAGAGTTGTTTCAGTTGTGCTTTAGTTCCGTTTAGATGTGATGTATGGATTAATGGTAAACTGTTAGATTGATGGCCACCTAACTTTAATGATCCAATTTATTTTTTAGAAAAGGGATAAGTGTCATAATTCTCTGATCCCTTGCTCTTAACATCACATCTGAAGAGGTCAATTTTGGTTGTAGGATCATGGATCCTAGGAACATGTATTGTTTTCATGTTGTGAAGATGATTATGAAGAATTTAATCCACAGTGTCAACAACTGTTGGTTGCAGCCTAGTTAAAATATGTCTTAAATTATGAACTTCCACTGTAGAACAATACCACTAAGGTAAAAAAAAGCTTAGGTCCTCTGTGTCTATGTTTGTGTCTAAAATGGCCGCCATTCATCTATTAAACAGGTGAAGAAGGATACTCAGCAGCTGCGAGAGTTTGAGGAAGGCCTGGTCAGCCAGTACAAGTTCTACCTGGAGAACCTAGAACAGGTCGTCAAAGGTACCGTCATCCTTATGAACACTAGTGTCCTGTATTATGTCTTAATGTGTGTTAATAGTTAATAGTGGTATTACATGTGGCCTTCAAGTGGACAGCAAAGGAAGAATTTTCATTGTGCAGAGAAACATTGTAGCGAAGGGGAGGAGAAGTCACCCCACCCAGCTTCGAACCTGGGTCTCCGGGGTACCAAAACATGTGCTTTGACCGCAACGCCAAAGAGCCAGAGCTCATTGGCAAGGCAGCACACCCACAACCCTAGTGATGGTCACTCCATCACAAACATGTTTTCTAACTGTACATATAACAATAAACTTGAGCTTGATCTATTGAGCTAGAACTGTTTCTGACCTCCACCCTCCACCCTCCATGTCTCTCGCCGTCTCCCCAGACTGGAAGCAGCGGAAGCTGAAGGCGAGCGAGGCCGTGTCCCTGGACTGCTATGGAGGCCTGGCCGAGGTGGCCATCCGCTGCATGTGCGAGCTCATGGTGGCCCTGCCACACTTTAACTTTCACAACAACATCCTGGTCATGGTGGTGCCACACATGAACGACCCCGCACGCAAGGTCAGAGTGTGCGCGTGTACACACACACACACACACACACATACACACACACACACACATGCATGCACACACACACACATACACACACACACACATACACACACACACACACACACACATACACACACACACACAGAAAACATATAGACACAGACATAATATATAGAGACACACACACACACACACACACAAACGTGGTGTGCACTGGGTGGGATTGGACAAACTGTGTGTTCAGTAAGGTTAAATGTGAAAGGCCTGGAAGGATGTTTTGGTGTAGCCTCTTTGTTAAATCCATAATAGATACGAGGCAGAATGTAGACAGAGACAGACATAAAAAGCTCCTAAAGCAGGATAAGTGGCAATGTATGTTAAATATGTGTGTGTGTGTGTGTGTGTGTGTGTTGTAGGTGAGTGAGATGTGCTGTGATGCGGTGAAGAAGCTCCTTAAACAGGATAAACTGGGAGACGCCTCTCTGGCACTGGTCAAGGTCATCTCCGGAATCGTCAAGAGCAGGAACTACAACGTCAAACCAGAGGTACACACACACACACTCTCACACTCTCAACATTTTTTACCACAACTTCTGATATTTCAAAGAAGCCTTCTTTCTTTCCCAACTACTCACAGACTACAATGGTTTTCTTCCTTGTTTTGCTCTTGCTCTCTCCTTCTCTTTTTTTCTGATTCCTCCTCCCTTCTTTCACTGTCTGCTGCAGATGCTAAGGACTCTGCTGAGTCTGCGGATCAAGGAGGTGGAGATGAAGAAGGACACGGAGGACCTGAAGCCCAAGCAGAAGTTCATGACCTACCAGGAGAAGAAGAAGAACCTATCACGCATGCAGAGGAAGGTGAGGCAGCGATGATGATGATGATGATGCTGCTGATGATGAAAACTAGACTGCATTTTCACATCTAAATGTGCCCTTGCATGATTTTCAACCTCATTCAGTAATTTTACATGTTTAAAATGTGTAAAATCCCCAGTTGAGTATAGCTGCATGCAGTGATGGAGGAGGGCAGCGAAGTTGGCCAAAATTGTTATAGAAACAGAATGTAGTTATGTCAGAAACATGGTCATAAACACTCACAGCAAGTTTCGTGTCTATATATTAAAGTTTGACTGACATACAAGGTGATTTTCTGTTTGACGGCATGGCCAGCAATTTTAGTTGGCTGTAAAGGAAAATCGCCTTACTAGACTAAATATTTATGTAAAAACTTTTGTCTGGCATGGTCCTGGCATCGTCCTTCCCCATCTCTCTCTCTCTCTCTCTCTCTCTCCAACCATTTCTTGTCTTACCTTCACTGTTCTGTTTAAAGGCCAAAAAGTCCAGAAAATAAAGTCCAAGAAATTAGCACTTTTCTCACAGGTTACCAAAGCTAACATTTGCACAAAGCTTTTCCCCTCTGGGTTTTCACAAAATTTAATTGGCAGATGGGGCCGCCTGTCACCCTTGATGTGTTCTGATTGGGTGATGCAGTCAGACCGTAATGTCTGATGACTTCACAAGTGCTAAGCTTTAGAACAGTTTCGGCGTCTCAAAAAATAATGACAGAAACATCAATATTGTGTGTGTATTATTATCCTTAATGACTCCTTAAACTGTGTGTGTTGTCTTATCCAGTGGAAGAAAGCAGAAGAAAAACTTCAGAAGGAGTTGCTGGAAGCAGAAGCCTCCGAGAGCAAAGAGAAGAAGCTGAAACTGGTGAGGAGGGGTCATCGCTTGAGCCACTGCTGGACACCACTGCACTGCTACTTGACACAAGGCATCACACACAACAGCTGATGTGTTTCCCTGAACCTGATTGGCTGGATTTTTAACATCAGGCTATATCAACAGCATCAGTTACTTTGCAGCTCACCCTTAGTTCTATATCTTATCTGCTTAGAAGTGGAGCCTCTGAACCTCCCTCTTTCCTCTCTCTCTCTCTCTCTCTCTCTCTCTCTCCCTCCCTCCCTTGTTCTCTTTCTCTCGTTTTCTCTCTCGTTTTCTCTCTCTCGTTCTCTGTCTCTGTCTGTCTCTCTCTATCTCCCTCCCTCTCTCTCTCTCTCTCTGACGCTCTGTTCTTCTTTGTCTTTCCACAGCACACAGAGACGCTGAATATAGTGTTTCTGATCTACTTCCGAATACTGAAGAAAGCCCAAAAGTCTGTTCTGCTCCCTGCTGTTCTGGAGGGACTGGCAAAGTAAGGAGTGAAGACACACACACACAGTTGCCTCCTAAATTAATGACCGTTCACTTATGTAATGTGTTGGTGCTTAGCCTTAAGTTTGAGCTCATGCAAACCTGAACACTGTAGATTTTGTACCAGTCTATAAGAATGACGGCTTTTGAAAAATACTGTTTTTGGTTACACTTTATTTCACTGTGCTTGTCACATCAACTACACAGGTAGTAACATGATGTACTTACACTATACATACCTAACACTAACCTTAACCCTATGTCACAGTGTAAGTACATGATCTTACATGTTGTTACATGTAGATACACTAAAAAAGAAACTGTGGAATGAAGTGTTGCCCTGTTTTTAATTCTCGATGATGTTGTCTTTTCAGGTTCGCTCATTTGATTAACCTGGAGTTCTTTGATGACTTGTTGGCGGTGCTTCACAATCTCATTGTCGGTGGGGTAAGTCTACTCACACACCAACCTAATACACTAACCACCATTGGAAACTTCTTTTGGTAACATCTTATTTATGGTTAGTGTATCTACATGTAACAACATGTGATATTATGTACTTACACTGTACATATCACACTAACCCTAACCCTGTGGTACACCGTTAGTACATAATGTTACATATTCCACACTTTGTTACAGTGTACCGAATTATTGTAACAGGGACAGTAAAAAAAGTGTAGCCAAACTTTTTCACCCCAGCCTCTTTTTGAAAAAACATTAAGTAGTCCTCCAGGGGATGGTTCTCACTGAACTCTGACAGAAGAGGTGTGACTGTATACCTTTCATATAGTGTGAACTTTGTTTATGAATCCTTAGCACAGTGACAACAAACCCCTCAAAAACCAAGAGTTTGTTCTTTTAATTTCAACTCCTATTTGACAGTTAAAGGCGATACTTAAGAGGGTTTCCATACAGCACATATAAAATCCCAACTAGAAAGTTGAGAGTTAAATGAAAACAAAGCTACTGAAGAGGTTGTGTGCTCTTACATAATATATCTCATTTGCCTTGTAAAAGTGTCCATGTTTATGTGAAAAGTATTTACCCATTGCTCAGGGTTGGTTGTTGGTGGTGTAACCAGGGTGTATCCCAACAACTTCAAGCTACTACTTTGCATAGAGCATCTGAGTATCAAATAAGCAGCATCCGATTGGTCCTTTTATTCTCCCCTCCTCCTTCCTTTCAGGACCTGTCCAATCGCGAGAGCCTACACTGTATCCAGACCGCCTTCCATATCCTCTCAGGCCAAGGTCAGTGAAGGCATCTCTAGCGCCTCTGTTGACAACTTTATGTTTTTTTTTTTTTTTGTCGAGCGACATTTGTCACCTGGACTATAAATTGGCATTTAAAGGTTAAACCACATCTACTGACCTTGTAAGGCAGACATTTAAACCTCACAAACTATGTTATGTTTTACATGTAACGAAGGCATAGTCAGTAAAATTGCAGCCAGAGGTGTCACGTCCCGGGTTCAGAAAGTTAAAAACCATGCCCACAAATTTGATCCAACCAGCTCTGAATCAGCTGATCATAATGAGCACTCAAGACGGGTAGATCAGCTACTCAGTGATGTCACCTGTGTTAGAAGTCAAAGTCAAAGTCAGCTTTATTGTCAAAAACCATATGTACAGGTTGCACACACAGAATTTGAAATTGCAATGCTCCCTAGGCCCATAGTGAACATTAACCGTCTTATAAACAAACACAGGAAGACACGATGACAAAACATAATAATATAGACATAACAAAAAAGTACAATAGAAGGAGAAGAAGGAAAATGTGGCAGGGTTTTTACTTTCTGAACCTGGGATTTTACACCTCTGATTGCAGCACCTTGAGCACAATGCTGTTCCATTGTCATATAACAGCTATAATAATACTGCTGCTTCACAACAAGGGCTGGAGAGAGGCCCATCTCCTGGGTTGGTTATGTCACAGTTAGACGGCTGTGGTGAACAGGGAAGAGATGATGAATGTGTAATGTAAGACGGCCATTGTGGTACGAGGGTGGCACGCAGAGAAACAAGGACACGGTCCTGCCGTGACCTTGGGATGGGCCGCTAGGAGGAAGCTCATGTGTCTTTTGTTTCTTGTCGTGCGTCTCTCCCTAGGCGACGTGCTGAACATCGACCCGCTGAAATTCTACACGCACCTGTACAAAACCCTGCTCACGCTCAGCGCAGGTGAGTTTGTGTGTGTGTGTGTGTGTGTGTGTGTGTGTGTGTCTGTGGTCTATGTCTCCGAGGTGTGTTTCTAGGCCTGCTGTAGAAACATGGTGCTGTAGGGACATGGTGGTTTATTGGGGCATTGGTGACCTGGAGATTAAGGTAACAGACCTGTGACTGGAGGGTTGCAGGTTCAAATCCACCAACTGCCAGTAGTGCCACTGAGGTACCCTGAGCATGGTACCGTCCCCACACACTCGTCCCTGGGTGCTTTTGTCATGGCTGCCCATTGCTCATGTGTGTAAAGGGTTAAATGCAGAGGTGAAATTTCGTTGTGTGCACTCTGTGCTGTGTCATCACAAGTGGGAATCACACACTTATTTTTTAAACACGTAAAATCAGGGATTATATTGACACTTACACATGAATGTTATAAATCATTTTTTAAAAAAAAGGTAAAAACGTTTTAAGTTGGTGGTGTCTTTAAGACAGATTAACCTGGTCGATGTGGTCTTGTTTGTTTGCATGTGTGAGTGTGTGTATGTTCATGAAACTATTTGTTTGTATAACGCTTGATGTCCATGTGTGCATTTCCCGTGTATGTGTGTGTGTGTGTGTGTGTGTGTGTGTGTGTGTGTGTGTGTGTGTGTGTGTGTGTGTGTGTGTGTGTGTGTGTGTGTGTGTGTGTCTGTGTGTGTGTGTGTACATGTTCGCTACAGCCCGTTTCACGGAGGAGGCGGGCATCGTGCTGCAGTGTCTGGACGTGATGCTGTCTAAGCGGCGTAAGCAGGTGTCTGTGCTGCGGGCCCAGGCCTTCCTCAAGAGACTCAGCTCCACCAGCCTGCACACACAGCCAGACGCAGCAGTGGGCCTCCTCGCCGCCAGCCGCACCATCATGCACGTAAGGAACACACACACACGCGCACACACACACACATACACGTACACTCACTCTCTCTCCCTCCCTCTCTCTCACACACACACACACACACACACACACACACATACACTCTCTCTCTCTCTCCCTCTCTCTCTCACACACACACACACACAGATACACACACAGACACACAACCCTCTTTCTCACACACACACACACACACATACCACATACACACTTTCATGTATATTCTTATAGGGATATACATTTTGCCTACACTTTTTGTTTCATCAATAAGAACAAAATAACCTAAGAAAAACCGTTACAGTAGTGGGAACACATTTTGTTCTCCAAAAATCACCCCTTGTCTGGTTTTCATATCTCAGTGGGGACATTTGTGTATCCCATATGTATACACACACACACACACACACACACACACACACACACACACACTCAAAAGAGCTTGTAGTTGTAAGCAACTCAACTTCTTTTTGGAGCTTGAGTTTAGCTCTTTTGTGAATGCTCTTCATGACGTGGATGAATGAGAGTCTTGACAAGCTTATTGAGCCACACTGTAGGCTTTTTATATGCGGAAGGATTTTCAGTGTGTATCGACTGTGGCATATGTCCAGTGCTATGATGAATGAGGTGACTGACTGAGCTCAAGTATTTAGTGACCTCATTGCAAATGACTTATCCAAGAGGCATTTACAAAATTACAAAAGAATGCACTTAAGTCAAAGTTGGTATTGAATTCTAATTAAAGACCAAATATATGATGTTTGAAAATTGTCATACTCAGGCTCTGACTCAATTTAGCACTTTACAGGGACAGGAAATGGAGAGAAAGTGATACAGATATCTACAAATATCCTTTTGTTAGAGGAAGAGCTCTCTTTTAATTATCATTGTTCATTGTCTCAGATTGGAGCAAAAGCTTTTACGTAAAACTAGGTTTGTTTGTGTGTGTTTGTGTTTGTGTGTGTGTGTGTGTGTGTGTGTGTGTGTGTGTGTGTGTGTGTGTGTGTGTGTGCGTGTGCGCGCGTGCGCGTGCGCGTGCGCGAGCGCGTGTGCATGTGCGTGTGTGTTTGCAGGCCTTCCCTAAGAGTGACATCATGCTGGATAATGAGATGCAGGGCAGTGGGGTTTACCTGCCGGAGCTGGACGAGCCGGAGTACTGCAACCCCCAGAACACATCTCTCTGGGAGCTCCACTCACTCAAGGTACACACACACACACACAACCCTCAGAACACCTCTCTCTGGGAGCTACACACACTCAAGGTACTCACACACACACACACACACACACACACACACACCCCTCAGAACACATCTCTCTGGGAGCTCCACTCACTCAAGGTACACACACACACCACACACACACCTCTACATCTCTCTGGGAGCTACACTCACTCAAGGTACACACACACACACAATTACACACACCCCTCTGGGAGCTCCACTCACACCTATACCTCTCTGGGAACCACACACACACACACAGACCTACCTCTCTAGGAGTTCCACTTACTCAAGGTGCACACACACACACACACACACACACACACACACCCCTCTCTGGGAACTACATACACTCACTCAAGGTACACACAGACATACACATAAAGTGATACATATACACAGAGGGGTATAGACTTTCTCTCTCACACACACACACACACACACGATAACCAGACCTGAAAAGAGGCACAGAATGTTCTAGAGATAAACTAGTGACAACAAAAGACGACCGCAAGTTCTTCGGAAGGTCAGAATGATCCACTGAGAAAAGCTAATATTCTCCTCCCAGAACTACTGTAATCAGTTTATTACAAAAAACTGAACTGAAACGGAAAAGAATCTTTTAAAACTAATTTATATAGTCAGTAGAATGTATTTGCTCACACAATAAGAGGCATTTTGTACAGACAAGCATTTCACCACAGGATAATACACTATTTTGGTCCCAGATTAAAGTATATTGTCACACGAAGGGCACATTAATGCATTTTTCCAATTTATTGTAGTCAGGTTCCTGTTCGAGCAGAGTTCTGTATGCAATCAGTGCGAGACATTCATATCTTGCAGGGCTATAGAAATAAAATGTAAGTGAAATGCATTGAGTGGAATAAAATGAATAAGAAATAAGATTTTACTCCAGGCAATTACCATATATATATATATCAGCTTAAACTGTGGTGTATGCAATTTGGTCTCTTTTCCCAGAGTGATATGACCTATGTTGGTGTATGAAGTGCCATTATTAAAAGTAGATAAGCTAGAAAGGGTACTTGATTCGTATGTGAAGAAATGGCAAGGTGTCCCACTGTGTCTAAGCAGTGTAGCTTTGTATGGGAGAGACTTACTCCAGCTGCCAATAAGTAGCCTGGTAGAGGAATTAAAGTGTGCCAAGGTCAGTACAGAGTTGTTGTTAACAGCTAACCCAGTGGTTCCCAAACTTTTTCTGCTGGGGCCCCCCTTATGGACCTAAGAATATTTTTGCGCCCCCTCCCCGTCCACCGTCATACACCAAGTTTTTTCGTCTATTAATGTTGCCAAAATTTACTTTGAAATTCACAGAAAACATAGTAATGGAGTACTCATTTGTAGCCCCAACGTGTAGGCTACTTTGTGTAGCCGCCTTAATAACATGTGTCTGTGTTTTTCACAGTTTTAATGTTTTAACGCAAACCGCCCCTCCCCTCCACACACCCCCTGCAATACCGCCGCACCCCCCCTAGGGGGGCGCTCCCCACACTTTGGGAACCACTGAGCTAACCCAAGTAAGTGACCAAAAAGGAAGCAAAAGGTGGCAGTGCAGCAGGCAGAGGCAGCCCTTAAGCAGCCATAGAGAGATGGTTGGAAATGTCCAGTTTAGGGAGGTTTTGGGCTTGCAGCAGGGAAGCCAACATAGAGAAAGGCAGATCAGAAGGAGAAAAGAAGGCTAGTTGTGGAGGGTACTATGGACAAATGGTAATCCATCATGTCCACTTTGTTCAGGAGTGGTTACAACTGAAACACATACTGTTTAGCTGTAAGGTGAGCTGGATACAAAGTACTAAAGTGAGAGGCAGCAGATAAATGCAGAATGTAACGTTATACTATTATATTTATATAATTATACAGAATTAATACCTGTGTGTGTGTGTGTGTTGTGCAGCGCCACTACCACCCTGTGGTGAGGAAGTTTGCTGCTCACCTGACGAGGGGGGCCCCAAGCGAGGGCGCCGGATCGCTCAACGTGGAGCTGAGCCGCAGGTGGGTTGGCGGGGCCGTCACACACATGACTGAAGCCATCTTTTTCCCTTACGTATGACCTGTATAGCTCAGCCAGGACCAGCTGCTGGTTCTAACTAAAACTCCTTCCTGTGCAGGTTGCCAGTGGAGCTGTTTGAGGACTACAGTGTGAAGGACATGACCTTTAACCCCCCAGTAGGGGCACCACCCACAAAGAAGAAGGTATGTCCCACTGACCGATTGATTTATAATACAATACTCTAATTCATAAATGGCCATCTTATATATGTGGGGCATATGTTATTGGCAATGCATTCATATAATGGTGCATGAATTATTATTTTTTTAGTATAAAAAAATGTAACATATTCTGCAGGGGTGAAATTAGAATCGACACTTACTAGGCGTGATGTGAAGAATGAAAGTGTTCAAAAACCTCTTAAGCTGTTAGTTTCTGCTGTTACACTTTATTTTATGGTCCCTGTTACAATGTATCCACATCATGAAGTACAGTGTAGCAAATGCTTGTAACATTATGTACTTACACTGTACCATTGGGTTGGGATTAGGTGGGTAGGTGCAGTGTATGTATATAATAATACTATATATTACACATAGACACACTAAAAAATGGAACCCTAAAACAAAGTGCATGATGGGAATCTTCTCTGCTGTTCTCAGGACCACTTCACCATTGGCCACGCTTTCCTGGACTCAGAACTCAAGACGCAGATCGACCAGGTTCTAGCCACAGAACCTGACCTCACATCTTTGAATTTTGCAGAACATCAAAGTTCGAGTGAACCAGTCTCCTGTTGACACTTGTTGTACAGACTGCTTGGATTTTTTCTTTTTCTATAAAAGCTTTAATTAATAAAAAGGTTGTATACAGGTTTTATGATACAAACTAAAATTCTGAATATGGCCTCATTTTTCCAGTCGTTACCTGAAAAGAATCAAACTTGGTAGGTTGGTAAGATGTAAATGTGATCCAAGATTGTGGCAGACTAAATTTACAGCATTTATCATAGCAAGTTGTATCTAAATGTTTCTTTAAAGATTTACATTAATCCAGGTCATGTTAGTTAGTCAAATGAACCAAGTTGTAAGCAACTGAAGAAGAACCCTTATGGATGAAAGGTGACATGTCTTCAAGCTACAAAAAGATGTCCAGTTGCTTACAACTTACCTCATATGAGTATCTAAATGTTAGTCTAACTCCACTACAAGGACAGAAATAAATTACATTTAACATTATATTGTTGAAAGGAAAACAAAAGTCACTGAAGCTTTTATGAAATGAAAATAACCAAACAACCATTTCATTTGTAATTCATAACTGCCTTTAATAGTCATATTAGTCAAGCAGTTCAATAAATGTTTCAAGTAAATGGGGAGGAAAAGTAGTCAAACAGTTGACAGCACAAGAGTAACGTCATTAACAATAATAATGAAAAGAATAGTAACTGGAGGAACGCAACAAGTGCTCCAGCATTTCTACGCTACAGCAAGTTTCTGTTCTGACAGCACAGGGCATACAAAGGCATGCTGACGTGACTGCACGCAGCTGGTCCTCACATCGCCCTCGGTACAGTGAAATGATAACGATAGTTTTTCAAATGTGTGTACTTTAGGCAGATGCTAACTGGCATTAGCTATAAATGTCTTAACACTTTAGCGTACAGCTGCCCCATGTCTGTAGATCTCTTGTGTGTGAAATGTACATTTCTTCATGCACAGTCATCGCTGCATTTATAACTTCTAAAAACAAATATGAAAGACACCGTAGACTACATGCACTCGTTTTTAAAAAGGTGAGCGCTGGGACCTACTAAATAAAAAAATAAATAACGTTACACATTATTTTCCAACAGTTTTTATATACTTGGAACAGTTAGAAAACAAGACAATAGCCAACCAGGGCAAAACAAAAAAAAGTAAATAAATATTTAAAATAGCAAAACTGTTTTGCTGTAGTAGTGTATTCCTCTGAAAAGAAAGACCAAAAAAAGAGGAAAAACAGGTAGAAACAAGGAAAAGTAAAAAAAAAAAAAAAAAAAGGGAAAGGGAAAATCCCCTTCCATGAAAGACCATCTTGCAAGGCAGCTCTTGGTCACTAATTGGTTTTACAGAAATAAAAAACAGTAACTATAAACATCATACAAGAGCAACATGTTTGCTACATTAGGCAGCCAATTATCTGTTCACGTATAAAACACAAGCACTGTGGTGTAAGCTAGCATGACCCTGCCGTCAGCCGTCACTTTCTGTACAGTGTCTCATCGTTGGCTGATCGAACACTGACCGAATTATGACCGTTTCGCCATGTGACCAAAAACGACAGGCAAGGTCATGTGACCAAAGTGCATGTGACTTCCCTTGACCTCTGTAAGCTGCCTCAGGGGATTTCTGAGACCACGAGAGGGGACTAAAGTGTACTATTTAAAATATATATACATATATATGCATCTGATAATTACAGGGAAAGGAGACAGACAAGGGACAGATACAACAATAAAAGTAAAGATCACCTGTGCTTGTTGATCGAAAAATATCATTACACACACACAAAAAAACTGAATTACACATTTAAAATTTACAAAAACAGGAAGAAACATACTGGACACATACACAAAGGGCCATGTAAAAAAATCATTTCCATGGCTATAAAATCTTATAAGCAATAATCTACCAGCTTGACTTAAATTACATTTCTGTCTAACTTCCATTGGACCCACTTAAACACCACTTGCCACTTCAGCCACCAATATATTAACTTTTGTCCTGCGTTAATTTCTTTTTCTTAATTTCCATTCACTGTTAACTTTTCTTGTGCTACCCTTTTACATTAATAATTAATATACGTAATAATAATTTTAAACGTCTAACTACTTTTACCTCAACAAATTAATGATCAGGCAACAAAGTGATTTAATCTATTTTCTTTCAAACACTCCTTTAAATTTGAATGATAAAAATAAATCGTTCAATATAAATTTGGCTAACTTTTAATCCAGCTTTTAAAAAGTAAATTGGATATTTTAAACTTCTCATCATAACATTGCCTGTTTAAAGGTGCAACATTGCTCAAGGATGCCAACACAATTGTTGATAATAGCAATTTTTTTAAAATTCATCGAATGTAATTTCATGCACAACTGGATGAAGCTAACAAGTTCTTTGCACCACCCTTCAGTGTAGATGCCAAAGACCGCCCACCAGTATGCCAAAACACTGACATCTCATACCATGTCCTCTTATCTAAATACTTCTTCACCTACACGTGGACCAAATACGTCAGAACCTTTTTTAAATAAATAAGCTTTCCCTTAAAAGGTTAATACACCAATTAATAATAACAACAACTGCAAAGCATTTGGCAACGCCAACTGCAAAGCATTGGGCATCAGTGACCCAAACAAGCAGGAAGTGTCAGCCCAAAATGATGCCGTATTTGGGCCAGAGTTAGCCCGTATCTGGGCCAACAGTCCTGATCCGCCTCAGCTGCCATTGCGGTGGCGTGACCGTAAGTAGAGCCCTCCCTCAGGAACTGCACGAGTTGGGTGAGCCGTCAACATACAGTAACAGCAGTGTGCCAAAGCAGGAACCTACAAGAAATCAAGAAATCCCAGCCATTTTACTGGCCTTGTGTGTTAGCCCTGTGAGTGGGTGGCTGGGTGGGAACATTCCTGCTTTAGGTGGTCACACGACGCCACCTCCTCTCGCCTTTAAACTCCGACCTCCAGAGACTCTGTTCCTCGGAAGCGAAGGCTGGCGTGAAGAAGAATCGCCCAGCCTAGTTCCTCCGGAGTCCCACAATGCAACTCTTCACCTTTAGCGGCCGGCTGCTCATTGCCGCTCATGAAGGCGACTTTCCGCTCACTTGCTGGAAAGATCTCGTCAGCGTCTCCCATCCTGTCGCTACGGGTGACGACGAAAAAATAACAAGAGCATGTGATTGGTCAGGAACCAATCACGCGGGAGGGGGCGGGGCTCATTTGTGCTGCTTCCAGTTCCAGAGCAGCGGCAGGGCCCGGGGGGAGGGGCCTGGCGCGCAGACAGGGACAGGAAGTCTGCGATTGGGCGGAGGTGTGGTGGTGGTGAAGCCCGTCATCCAGCCCCCTGCGTTTAGCCACGCCCTCAGTCTCTCAGAGAGCGCACCTGGGGGGAGGCAAGGTACAACTGGGGTCAGAATTTTAAGTTACTACAGACGCATGCACGTATGTGAACACTGTGCGTGTTTGTGTGTGTGTGTGTGGTTAGATGAGTTATTTCGATGTTAAAGGGGTCCTTCCGCTAAAAAACACTTTGAGTAGCTCTATTTACAATGTGGTGGGTCACAACAAGCAGTATATGCACGCAGCATTCCAAGATGTGAAATTCCACCCTCATGGTTTTACTGGTCATTGAAGGGTCGAGCTAACCAAAACGAGCGGATCAGAGCAGGCTAAACCTATCTACATCACTAGGTCGTAAGCCCCGCCCAGATCCATGTATGGCATGCCAACATCCCAGAGAAAGAACAGTGGACAGAAGCTAGGTGAGCGAAAGACAGCGAATTTGCCCAATCAGAGGTGCCTTATTGACACCGTGACACGTCATGGATATTCACGAGGGACACCGGAAAAGCCAGTCGTTCACCCACTAGACCTGTTCTATCTTACAGAAAACAGCGTCAAGCAAGAGAACTAGGACATAATTTTTCACAGAAATGACGCACAATGCATTCAACCATAGTGGCGACACAGAAATATGAATAAAAATAACGATGAAAGGACCCCTTTAACACATCGACAGGTAAGGTGTCATACATCACAAAAACAAAATGGTATTAGATTACAGTATCTAAGTGTGGAATACAGCAGCTGTGGTAAAATACTCTCACACTTCAAACCTCTCACACACATTGTCTAGTGAGTGAACAAGGCTGCCTTTTGTAAACACACGTATACGTGCAGTGATATGTTATGATGTCAATGGCACAGCAAAAACCCATGCATTTCTAGCACATCCAAAAACAAAAAATCACACACCATCACCAAGTATTTGACAGGCTTTACATGTCTCAAAAATGCACTACGAGGTAAACATTCTTACTCAGTCCAATGTCGCAAACTGCCTTTGAAAGGAAGCTGCAGTCCCAAAAAAAGATAAAGAAAGATAAACCCCTAGCCTGGTAAACAATCCCCTCGTACTTTGTTTTGTATAGAGTGTCTGGCTGTGGTTTCTTTGACATGGTTGTCTCAAGCAGCATCTTGCCTAACCAATCAGCGAACAGAGCAGCAGTCTACACTTCTAGAAAGGAACTCTTCGCTGATTGGTCAGGCAAGATGCTGCCTGAGACAACCATGTCAATAACACCACAGCCAGACCCTCTGTACGGAATGACGTTAAGTACAAGGGCCTGGTTTACCAGGCTAATCAACCCCACCAGAGAGAGGAGAGAATGGTATAGAAGAAAGGAGGAAATACCCGCACACTGTTGTAGCTCTCACAAACGTGATTTTATTAATTGGGTTACAGCAAAGGAAATACTCCAAGGCACTCTCACTTTTTCAAAATTAAAAAGCCTTTATTACTGAGTAATAAAGTAATAAAGGCTTTTTAATTTTGAAAAAGTGAGAGTGCCTTGGAGTTTTTCCTTTGCTGTAACCCAAGTTCTTTTCTTTTCTATTTTACTTTTTGAGTCCAGGAAGCGCTCCTAGACAAACGCTTTGTGATTTTATTAATGTTCCTTGCAGAACGTTTCAACCAACATGGTCTTAAACCAGTGCAGCTATGTTGACCATACTGGTACAAGCGTTTGTGCAAGGAATGTTAGTAAAATCAATTCTGTGTGAGCGTTCTTTTTGTATCCACCACCTGTGACAATGATTGAAAGATGTGTGCGTATGTACACTGTGCAGTTTTAGAGAGAAAGGTACCCGAGAGAGAGGGACAGAGTCAGAGTCAGAGTGGAGAGAGACTGTAGTGGGGGTGGGTGTGTAGTTTTCCTGACGAGACTCGTACCTTGCAGGAGGGTGGCGAGCTGTTGGCGGGTGCTTGTGCATGCTGTTAAAAAACACACACACACACAAACAAACACACACGACCCACACACACACACACTTAACACACACACACAAACACGGAGGGGAGTGAGGGCGGGGGGGCTCTCATTCGGAGAGCTCAGCCCAGCTGGGGGGGCCTGCAGGGCGGTCCTCCTTACTGTTGGGGGCGCTGTGGTTGCTGCCGCCACTGCTGCTCTCCTGGGCCAGACTCTTACTGCGGCCCGTTAGCTTACGCAGCTCGCTGGCGAACGACAGCACCTTCCGCTTGTCCTCACGCACCACCTGACACACACACACGTACACGTACATACACACAAAGACAGACACACACAGACATATATATATACACACACAGACACACACATATATATATATACACACAGATATATATACACACACAGACACACACACACACACACAGATACATACATACACACACAAGTAGAGAGAGAGAGAGAAAGAGAGAGAAACATGATCAGTTTAGGGTTTTTATGATCAATATGAGAGCAGAACACTTCTCACTTTTCTTCACTGTGAGAGGAAAACAATATTACTGTATGGTGTAAGATCATCACCCAACAAGAGAAAGCTAGTTTCAATTTTCACATCTGTACTTGCATATGAAGTAGAGGAAAAAAAAGTCTGTAACCGAATAATTGTGTTACATATGTGCACATGCATGTGAGAGAATGTGTGTGTGTGTGTGTGTGTGTGTGTGTGTGTGTGTGTGTGTGTGTGTGTGTGTGTGTGTGTCAGTCAATCAATCAGTCAGTCAGTCACCTGTTCTTTCAGCTTGAGTATGAACCTCCCGGCCCCTCTCCACTGGCTCTGGGTGTGGTACACGCACTCGGTCTCGGGCAGCACGCGCTGGCTGCCTTTGCCCCCCGCCGCCTTCTTGCCCCCCGCCTCCCTGGCCAGCTCCTCCAGCAGCACGTAGTCCGCGGGGTTGGGGTTGCTCAGGATGCTGTACGAGTACTTGGCCTTGCTCAACACCTGGCAGGGGGAGACAAATAAACAAGACCAAAAAGATGAGGGTCAACAGAATCTGTCTTCCTGTGTGTGTGTGTGTGTGTGTGTGTCTGTGTTGCATGTCAATGTGCATATCATGTACATCTGTGGTTTTAAATTCTGACGTGTGTGTGTGTGTGTGTGTACTGTATGTGTGTGTGTGGGAAATGGTATTTCAAGCTGTGTAGTAGTTAGTATCTGTGTTTATGCCACAGCATTTTGAGCTGTGTGTCTGCCTGTTAGATTATATCCTGAACTCTACTGTGTGTGTGTGTCTGTGTGTGGTTATGAATTGTGTGTGTTCCTTGACAAATATGCTGATATGATATGCTATGCTTTGATGTATTTGCGTGTGTGTGTGTGTGTGTGTGTGTGTGTGTGCGTGTGTGTGTGTGTACCTGACAGATGATTTCCTGTGCGGTGCTCTGGCGTAGCGCTTTGATGACGGTGTGTGTGTGTGTGTGTGTGTGTGTGTGTGTCTGTGTGTGTGTGTGTGTGTGTACCTGGCGGATGATTTCCTGTGCGGTGCTCTGGCGTAGCGCTTTGATGACGGTGTGTGGCTGCTCGGGCGAGACGTCGTGCACCTGCACGAAAAACATCTCGTCCTCTCCTCCGCTCCTCACCTCCTGCGCTCCCTCCACGTCTCCGTTCTTCTCATTCAGGTCCTGCCCAAGAACAGACGCACAGATGTCACCACTAGAGGGATAGTGGTTTAGGAATTAACAGCCTGGCTATCATATCATTGGCTTACCCAATGAGTACACAGAGTAAATAGAAATGGGTGACTGCAAAATAATTTAAAAATAACATTAAATTCAATGTCATCAAAGGACTACCTAATTGATTCCGCTGTAGCTTTGATTAATTCCGATACTACTACTACTACTACTACGACTACTAGCGGAAGGGATCCCTTTATCGCCATATCATTTATCATCAGCCCCTCCCCTGCTGTTCCACTTAAAACAGTGCTTCACCTGGTGAAAAAGAAGTTATCAATGTAAAAATAGACCAATTTGGCTACTATAAGTGTTTGGTTTGACTAATATCACATCCACATTTTTCTCACCACCTGGCCAATAATAGACCTGCTTATGCTACTACTTCTACTACTACTACTACTATACTATATGGGTTACTACTATTAGTCCTACTACTACTACTGCAACTACTACTATTAATACTACTACTACTACTAATAATAATAGTAGTAATAATAATGATGATAATTTCCTGAGGTAATTTATCTCGGCCCTGCTGCGCTCACCTCCTCGTGGGTCCTGAGCCAGAGTCTGCTGATGAAGCCCTCCTCAGGGGGCCAGCTGCTGACCACGCGCACCACCTCCTCCTCCCCCGCCAGGGGGCGCCAGCGCGCCGGCCTCCTGCCCTCGCTCTTCTCCTTGGACAGCGGCACGCGCTCCTCCGACAGGAAGTAGCCCGCGCTGGGGTCACTGTCTGAGTCCGAGTCGGTGCCGTCCGCCGCGGGGGAACGGGAGAGAAGCTGGAGGAGGGGGAAAAAAAGAAAGACATTATTATTATTATTATTATTATTATTGTTGTTGTTGTTACTATTATTATTATTATTAATATTATTATTAATTGTATTATTGCAATTAGCCATGGCTACAGTCTGTTTGCCTTTTGCATTTCTATGGATCAAGAAACAATTGAAAATTTATGTATGTATATGTAGACCCCTGCAAACATACAGACATACTCACACATACAGTACACACACACACACACACACACACACACACACACACACACACACACACACACACACACACACACACACACACACACACACACACACACACACACACACACACACACACACAATGATCACATACTTCCCACTGCTGTACCATACATAACATGACTTCATACGTAGTGAAGTCACAACTGTTTTAAGTTTTAGAAAAAAAACTCTGTGAGCAATGCCGATGGAATTCTGTCAGCAGCTAGGATCACAAAAGAGGCCATTGACATCTCCGAGCTCTTTGGAATTCCCGTTTTTCGTTCCCCGGGGGGAAGAGGAGTGGAGATACGCATCCTGACCTAATTTCAAGCAATGAAACGTAATGACCAAAAATCACAGACACCACAGTCGCCCCCCTGTCCCCCCTCCCTCTTACCCCCTCATCTTCGTGACAAAATCAATTATGTGGCCCCCAAAGTGAGTTCCTTTCATCCCTTAGAGGAGAGCAGGGATGCCGGAGCTGTTGACAAAACACAGGGCGCCTGAGGCTTGTCTGGTATGTGTTTGTCACCATCACTGGGGGTGTGTGTGGGGGTGTATATGTGTGTGTGTGTCTGGGGGACGTTGTCTCGCTAAACTCCACACGCATGCGAAGTATTTCATCTGTTCCTCATCAAGTAAGTTCACAGAAGGTGTGTGTGTGTGTGTGCGTGTGTGTGAGTGATAGAGAGGGAGCTTACAGCTTGTGTACATGCCTGTGTGTCTAACTGTGTGAGAGACGGACAGAAATCAGTTTGCAAGATTAAACCATTAACTGTAATGAGTAGAAGGTGTGTGTGTGTGTGGTCTCACCATGTGTATGAGCTGCCGTGCTGTGGTATGCTCCCTCACAGTGACCACAGTAAAGGGCTCTTCAGCGGGGGCTCCATGGACAGTCACCCTGTACTGGACCGCAGCACGCCTCTCTTCAGTACTGAACAGCTACAGGGAAATAACACGCATGAAGTCATTTTAATTACACTGCACGTTTAATTAGACTGCACACACACGATCAGCACATTTCCCAAAAGTGCTTCACAGCTACAGGGAAACCGTATGTATGGCCTGAAACAGATCAACCAATACACACACACACACACACACACACACACACACAGGATCAGCACACTTCCCAAAAGTGCTTCACAGCTACAGGGAAACCGTATGTATGGCCTGAAACAGATCAACCAATACACACACACACAGGATCAGCACACTTCCCAAAAGTGCTTCACAGCTACAGGGAAACCGTATGTATGGCCTGAAACAGATCAACCAACACACACACACACACACACACACACACACACACACACACACACACACACACACACACACACACACACACACACACACACACACACACACACACACACACACACACACACACACACACACACACACACACACACACACAGGCTGAATCCGTAGAGAACAAAACAATGTAACTCACACCCCATATAGTGCACTATATAGTGAACGTGAACGAGTGAACATTTCAGACATGGCCACACAGTTTATAATGTTAAAAACATACAACAAATACGTGTACACAAAAATCAATCTGCCTTCATGCCTCATGAAGAGAAATGTCAAATAACTACAAATTTGAAAAGCACCAAGGCACTTTTTCATCATCTGTCATCTGATTATCATATCGCTATTGGCATGTCTTTCCTTGAAACATCACTGCATATGAATCTATCCCTGAGGCCCTTTCTCACGTGAAAGTCACATCCATCCATCTTGGCCCACACCGAATCATGACAAGGAACGATACTGCTCTCACTGTTTGTCTCTGAGCTCTCCTATCGCTTATTGACCTCAGAGCTATGACCCAGACGACCCCAACAACCCCCCCCACCCACCTACCCCCCTTATCTCACTACTGATTGGGCGCATTCCCAGGGCCAGGGTTCAGAGACCCAATCACAGGGCTACTGGGTCAGACTTATATCAGGTTTAATGAGGCTCTTTTTGGTCTCCTCCTCACACCAGCTGTCACCAAAAAGTCACACGGTCAGAAGTCACATGGTCAGAAGTCACTGGGTCCCTGTCCAAGGTTGTTTTTTCTCTGTGCCGACAGCTAATTCACCCCAACGGACACGGACACGGACACGGACGGACACACACACACACACACACACACACACACACACACACACACACACGCACTCCTGCCGTTTCTATCACTCCATCTCTCCCATCATGTCTTATGTCTCTTTCTCTCTCTCATCTTTTCCCTGTGACAGCCAATGTCTCCCTGCTGCCTCAACACCATCTCCTTTTTTAGACGAAAGAAAGACGGGAAGCTGTCCGGAAGAGAGCTTCTTCTTGAGAACTAACCCTCCTTTGACAAATAGAGAGAGAAGGATGGCCAGTGCTGTTTTCTTAGCCGTGTGTCTCACTTCCTGCGTCTGGTTTTGCCCTGCGCCCAACAGACGTTATCTCCTCTGCTGTCGCTGAAGCGCTGAACTGTGTGTGTGTGTGTGACGGCGTGGGTGTGTGTGTGTGTGACGGCGTGGGTGGGTGTTTTTGACAGCCGTACAATGAATGAGTTTACGTAGAGTTTTTTTTAACAGAGAGACTTGTTACGGGAAGCGTTTTGTCTTTGACAGTCGATTAGCAAAGCAAAGCGAGGTCAGGAATGAGATTAGGGCCAAGCGTACAGGATAAACTACCATCTGACCGTCTAATACGCAGTGTGTGTGGTATGCGTGGTATGATATACACACACACTGTGGGTAACGTCGGAATGTGGCCTAACCTACAGTGCCACAAGCCAGCAAACACACACACACACAGGCATACACAAGCACACACACAGTTTCCATTACCTTCAATATGGACACCATTTCCTAATTTAACCCCTAGGGGGCAGCAGCGGGAAACTCACCACAGCGGCAGGCAGAGGAGGGGCGACGCCGCCAGCAGACAGGGAGGACACAGCGCCCCCTGTGGTGAGGCCGGGAAGTGCGGCTGTGGAGGCGCTCTCCTCCACGCGGCGGCTGAAGATGAAGAGGCTGGACACCTCCAGAGGCTCGTTGTGCTGGTTCCTCAGGGGCACGTGCCTGTAGCCTGACAGAGACGACATACATGGAGAGATATTACATATTACATTGCATTTAGCTGACGCTCTTATCCAGAGCAATTTAGAATCAAATTAGGTACAGGGACAGTCCCCTCTGGAGCAATGTGGGGTTAGATGCCTTGCTGAGGGGCACCTTAGTCATGGATGAGGATACAGGCTATTCATTCCCTTACCCACATATTGTCCTGTTGGTAGGAGAATGGAACCTGCAGTAACTGTTGTGGAAATTTCTCAGCTCTGTTGGTCCAGTTGCCCCTCGTTCAATTCAATAAGCAATCCAAGAGAAGGAGTAAGTGCAACCAGAAGTATTTGTGTATTCCCGGCACCTGGGCAGACCCCCATCCCCACCCCACCCCACCCATGTGTGTGGGACACTCACCAGGCTTGAGGGCGCGTAGCGGCAGGATGCGCTGGGCGGTGACCTGGGAGCTGTTGTGCTCCACCACGGCCAGGCGCAGGAAGGCCAGGTCCTCGCAGTGCACGGCCAGCGTCACGCTCTCGCTCCACATGGGGTTGAGCGGGTTGCGGTGGATGGGCTTGGTGCGCACGTGGCAGCAGTCGGCCGGAGCGCCCAGCACCTCCAGCTCCACGCACGGGCTGCCCGACGTGTTGCCCGGACACACGTTCTGGCCCGACACCACCTGAATGGAGATGGATGGATGGATAGATAGATGGATGGATGGACGGATGGATGGATGGATGGACGGATGGAACATAGAGTGTATATAAGGGAACTGGACACTAACCCTCTGTCAAGTCACGCATAGACATTTTTTTTTACAGACACTTACACAGAGCTCTGTCACAGTCAACAGTTTAGAAAATAAAATGATAAAATAAAAAAATATAAAATATAAAAATGCTATAGAAAGGTGGTAATATGTATACAATTTTTAAAAAGTACTAAAAAGGAGAGGGCAAATGGTGGTGGTGGTGTGTGTGTGTGTGTGTGTGTGTGTGTGTGTGTGTCATCAATGGTCCTCTTTTGGACAACTGTCTTTCCCATGATTGTGTAGCCTGCAGAACTAAACTGAGAGACCATTTAAAGGCCAGGTGTTTTGAGTTAATTAGCTAATTAGAGTGTGGCACCAGGTGTCTTCAATATTGAACCTTTCCACAATATTCTAATTTTCTGAGTGTGTGTCCCTCTAACTTTGATGGTGTATGCGGTGTGTGCGTGGGTGTGTGTGTGTGTGCGCATGTGTGTGTCTCCCTCTAACTGTGTGTGTGTGTGTGTGTGTGTGTGTGTGTGTGTGTGTGTGTGTGTGTGTGTGTCTCCCTATAACTGTGATGGTGTGTGTGTGTGTGTGTCCCTCTAGCCTTGATGGTGTCTGTGTGTGTGTGTATGTGTGTGTGTGTGTGTGTGTGTGTGTGTGTGTCCCTCTAACTGTGATGGTGTATGTGGTGTGTGTGTGTGTGTGTGTGTGTGTGTGTGTGTGTGTGTCCCTCTAACCGTGATGGTGTATGTGGTGGGCAGCATGCCCTCCGTGTCCCTCTCCATGGGGCTGATGTTGTGGTAGAGGGGGCAGCTGCGGTCCCACAGCATGGCGGGCTTTAGCACGTAGCCACAGTGGCCGTTAGCCTCGAACAGCGCCGTGTTCAACTGCATGGGCAGGTCTGGAGGAGACAGACAGCAGAGAATACAGTAAGAACACTTCAGACAGCAGAGAATATGGTAAGAACATCCATTTGCCTTTATAAAGCAGGGATTACAGCAGCAATATGCCTCTATACAGCAAGTACGGCAAGAACATGCCTTTATACAGTAGAGAATACGGTAAGAACTTGTCTTCATACAACAGAGAAAACAGTAGTAATGACAAGCCTTTATGAAGCAGCGATTACAGCAAGAGTATGCCTCTATACAGCAGAGATACAGTAGGAAGATGCCTCCATGCATGCATTAATTACGGCAGTCTGGTGTGGTGATACGTAATAGCAACATGTTGTAATGCAACACCTGAGGCGCGAGGTGACACCTTAGTCTTACACACTGGTAACACAGAGTGACATAACATAATCCCCACTCTCAATCACACAAACACACAGATATATACACACATAATACACCTACCTTCCACACACAAAACATGCTGCCCACCCCACAATAGTTTTCTCTACCAACCCCCAATGCACAAGCCCACACACACAGTGCACCCCCCCCAGCAAGCCCCAGTGTCTCACCGTCGGTCTGGTAGTTGAGGGCCACCAGCTGCATACCATGCAGCCAGAAGGGCAGGGGGTTGGGGTTGGCCGAGTCGATGCGCGTGGCGGCCGGGTAGGTGCGCAGCAGCTGGGCGCCCGTGTGCTGCAGCAGGGCCCGCGAGTGGCGCCGGCACAGCCGCTTGGCCGCGTTCTCGTTGACCGAGGAGATGTGGTAGCAGCGCGGCGTGCGGATGATGGAGCTGAGCGAGGCCGGGACCAGGGCCGGGGGCGCCGCCGACGGGAGGCTGAGGGGGGGTGCGGGGTGCCCCGTGGAGGTGAGGGGGGGCAGGGGTGCGGAGAGGGAGGGGGTGAGGGAGAGGGGCCCTCCTGGGGATCCTCCTCCTGTGCTGTGTTGCCCATGTCCCTGATGCTGAGTGGCCGGCTGGGAGGGGTCCTCGCAACTGCCAGCACTGGAGCGAGAGCTGCCCTCAGAGATGCCTGTGTAGAAAAATCAATCAATCAATCAATCAATCAATCATTAATATGGCACCTTTTATGTAAAAAAGAGCAATACAAAACACACATACACAAACAAACTACAAAATATGAACACCCTTAGAGAGCACACGCTTGTACACACACATTCAGCACAGAAAAAAACGGATTGAAAAACACCACAAGGCCGCGTTCTTGTGTACCGAGTAGATGTGGAAACATGACATTAAAATCCCCTCTTGAGTGAGTTTCCTTAAAACCCTAAACACAGGAGTGTTCTCAGGCCCTGATGCAGGCCCTGTGCTATTATTCCAGTCAGAGCAGTGACACAGAGCCTGTGGCTTCAGCTGTCCCCGGCCGCAAACAACAAAACATTTACAAGGCATTTTCCCTCCTAAGTGATTAGGGGACATTTTCCCAGGGTGCGTGTGTTTGTCTGCCAGTGGATCTGTATATGTCTACGAGACGAGGGTGTGTGTGTGTGTGTGTACGTGTGTGTGTGTGTGTGTGTGTGTGTGTGTGTGTGTGTGTGTGTGTGTGTGCGCGAGTGTGTATAATCTTAGCTGGTAGAGAGCATTTGTGTGTCCTGTGTGTGTATGTCTGTGATTTAAGTGTAGAGTGTATTTACAAGTCAAGTGTGCATATGAGTTTCAGTAGTACTTTATGCCATCTGTGTGTGTGTGTGTGTGTGTGTGTGTGTGTGTGTGTGTGTGTGTGTGTGTGTTCTCAACTTTGGAAAGAAAACTACCTTATCCTTCCCTAAAGAGCTTTTAAAATGTGGGGTTGTGTGTACTGTATGTGTGTGTGTGTGTGTGTGTGTGTGTGTGTGTGTGTGTGTGTGTGTGTGTGTGCACGTGTTTGTGTATTTGCAATAGGGTTGACTTCAGAGTCCCTGTGTCTTTCTCTGTGTCTTTCTGTGTGTGTGTGTGTGTGTGTGTGTGTGTGTGTGTGTGTGTGTGTGGG
>CM059287.1:13098114-13143114 GCA_030347295.1 Setipinna tenuifilis | reverse complement strand
GTATGGACATGGATGTGTAGGATGTAGAAATGGGGTTATTTGGTTCTTTTTGGTAGGTGTCTCTGCAGTAACCTTACACCACAACTGATACACCATAAACGTGTCAACAGAAGAACGTGAAAGTTCTTGAAAGTTCTACATAAAAAAAAAAAAAACGTTTTTTTATAGAATGTTGGTGGATTTATTTGAATCACAAACTGTTGTACAAAGAACTGTCAGTGACACTGAGAAGTAAAGCAGAGTACTGAACATTTTTTGAAGTGACAAGCACTTTTTCTCCTAGAAAAAAATGTAGGTCAAACACTGAACCAGTGTTTTCTGAAGGTAGACTTTAGTAAATCCGTGACACAAAACAGAGCTCTGACTCTTGAGTGGAAACGTGTGCTTTCCTCGTCTAATCTGCCATGACACAGTAATCCAGATCAGTTTCCACACCGCTCTGGGTGTCTGCTCTATATCACTTTTCAACACCCCTTTGCCAGCTCTCGCCCATCACACACAACACACAACACACAAGTCACACGAGTCACGCCACAACTCAGAGATCCCAGATCAGAGAGATAATAACCCTAGAACATGAACTTGGTAATACAACTCCAAAACAATAATAATAATAACAGCAACAACAATAATATAATAATAATAATCAGCATCATCATCATGATAATCATCAAAATCATAATTCACATCATAACTATAAATCATAATAATAAAAATAATAACCACTACCATCTTCAGACAGTACCTACAGCAATGTGAAATGGATTGTCGCCTTCTGCTGACTGTTTAGTGAGAGGGAAAAAATTGCGATATGACTGAATCTCGAGAGAGAGAGAGAGAGAGAGAGAGAGAGAGAGAGAGAGAGAGAGACAGGGAGAGAGAGAGAGAGAGACAGGGAGAAGAGACTGAAGAGGGTGATGAGAGAGGTGGCAATGAAGAGTGTGAGGAGGAAGAGTGTTTCTCACCATCGGACAGGGACTCGTAATCATAGTCGTAGTCGTCTTCCTCCTCCTCCTCTTCCTCAGGGGTGGTGCCCAGGGGGCTGCTGCTGCTGCTGGGGCTGCTGGAGGGGCCTGGGCCGGTGCTGGCCTGAGCCTGCATGTGCGCCAACTGATGGGCCTGAGACAGGGAACATACACACCAGGGATGGAAATTAACTTTTTTGTTCACCTGCCACTGTGGCAGGTAGATTCTAAAATCTACCAGCCACTCAACATTTTTACCGGCCACTTTATATATTCAACCCTTCCGCACATTTTAATGCCAGTATAACACCCAGGGCCGGTTCTAGGCAGACATATATAAGAGGGCAGTCATAAATGTGAAGGGGGCATCATGTATACATGCTCCAGCACTTTTTCTGTGCTGATAGTAAGTGTTTTGGTGGGCAGTCAAAGTCCAAATTAAAGGTAATTTCCTGCATTCTGATGCATTTTAACAGGTTGTTAGATAGCTTAATGTTATCTTTCTAAGTGAAAGGACAGCAGAAAGAAAATCCATGCTTTACATAGTTTATTTTTAAAATTGTTAACATATGTGTCTGTTATTTAGGAATCATCACTTAAAAATAATGCAATCGTGTTGTATTTGATGTTTGTAGGCTAAGGTCTAATTAGGCGCCTGTCACTTTAAATTTCTCCTTATAATCCTAACGTGAAAGAAAGTCATGTTCTAACTTCGTTTCTATGCAAGATGCTAGGAAATCAAAGGGCTAGTACAGATGTGGATACATTTGATTATATTTTCTATGGAATTAATAAATATTCCAAAACAACTTGAGAAGACTCTTTATTAGACTATGCAAGAGATGTGTCTTGCAAGGTGCATTTTTTTGTTTGGGTTCTGTGACGTACGTAAGTTGTTTGCTTTGCTTTGGGAATGGACCCGTCCTCTTCTGAAATCGGTTTTGTTGGCGCTATTAATAGGTTACGTTAACATCACATGTTAGTTTTTTGAATGAACTTGTGCTCATATGGCGTTATCATCAACGTGAGAAGGCAATATACTGATGTATTCCTGTTTGGACAGTTAAGCTATAATCATCATGACTGAGCTTTCATTAGCCTACCTGAACAGAAAGTTGCCTAGATCATATTTGAAATAAACACGCGCGCCTGTGCTGGATGCCAAGAAACGCTCCGTGAGTGTTGCTTATCAATAAATAGTAAACTTATACGCACCTGCGCTGTCTACTAACTGATAGCTACGCTACAATATGCGTGAGGGAGTGCATTCATAGACTATATCGAACATGGCTGAATGCATTTGCACACCCGCCACAGTGGCAGGTAAAATGGCAAAATTCACCCGCCAACACTCATATTTACCCGCATTTGGCGGGTGGCGGGTGGTTAATTTCCATCCCTGGTGTAATACACACACACACACACACACACACACACACGTGCACGCACATGCATGCACACACAAACGCGTGCGCGCACACACACACACGCGACACACGCCACACACAAACACACCACATCACAGTTATCCTAACCCTTACCAAAGGGCACACATGAAACTTTAAGTAAAGTTGCATGATGAGTCTTTGTTTAACTGCCTTTACTGACTGTCTGTAGGCCAGGGCTTCATTCTCTTAACATATGCCAAGGGGCTCTTCTTTTAACAGATTTATATACCTCAGGGTTATATAAAGCAGGTTCCTGTCTTAGCCTAGCCTGGTAAACCAGCCCCTCGTACTATTTCATTTTTTACAGAGGGTCTGGCTGTGCTGTATTGAGAAATGTTTTCTTCCTGGAGGTGAAGATGCTAATATCTGGTCGTGACATGTGCAATTAGCCTGGCTTTAAGCCTGCCTGCGTACTACAATTCAAATGTAGCACACAAAGTCGCTCTGTTCACTGATTGGTTAGGCCAGATTCTGCCTGAGACAACCATGTCAATGGAACCCCAGCCAGACCCTCTGTATCAAGTGAAGTGTAGTATGCGTGGCTCGTTTACTAGTCTCAGCCACCTTTCGAAGTATACCCCCCCTGGTACAGTCAGTACCTCAGTGCCCCTCTCACCTTCTGCTTGAGGATGTCCACAGGGGCTTGGTGAGCCTTGAGCTTCTTGTTCTTCAGCAGGATCTTTCCCTTCAGTTGCCATGGCGACGGCAGCAGGGGGTCGTCCGAGAAGTCACTCTCAAACAGAAACCGCGTCACCAGCTTCTCCCCGAACACACTCTGCCACACGACAAGAGGAGACAGAGAACATTATGAGATCAACCTGTGCCCAAAATTGCTTCCTAAACTAAACTCTGTAACCTGTTGAAGAAGAAACAAGATGCAATAATGATAATAACTAATTTGTTATTTAAAGCACTCTTCTGGATACTTAAACACAAGATGCAAGTTATTATTACTAGAATTCTTATTCTAATTCTGTTTCTTCTTCTTATTATTATTATTATTACTATTATTAATGACTTGCTTAACAATTGGTGAGAAGAATGGAAGTAAAATAAGAGTTATCAGAAAGTCATCTGCACAATGCAAAATATTGATCGACTTCCTCAGTAACGTTAATTCAAAATCTAATTTGTGAACTAAACAATGGAATTGTTGATGTCCCCATTTTCTTCTGTACCTTAAAGATTTCGGCCATTTTGCGCTGTTGAGGCAATGAGCAGTGGTTCTCAATGGACAGGATCACTGGCATCTCAGAGTTGACAAATGCCGTCCGGTTTACCGCCTCCACCACATCCTGCATTCAGCGACATCGACATCATCATCATCATCATCATCATCATCATCATCATCATCAACAACAACAACAACAACAAAACACACAACCAGTACTGTCACTGTCATCAATATCTTTGATCACTGAAAATGTACAATCATTCCTGATGAAGAAACTATCTATTGCTAGATATTATTATTACTATTGCAATGTGCAATTACATATTGGGTAATTACAATTACCACAATTACAAGTAAATGTGTAATTACAATTACGGTAATTACTATTATAAGTGTATTTCTGATTTTTGTACTGCATGTGAGCTTCATGTCATTCTCATAAAGCTGGTGGTCTGGGCTGCGTCCCACCTTGAAGGGGATCTTGGTGGTTAGGGTGTGGCCGTGGTAGATCACTGGGACCCCGTCATCTCCATCCCAGCAGTCCAACTCCACACTTCGACAACCCTGCAGCAATACCTATGACAGCATTCCCACAACATCCCAAAAAACATTAGAAAATGTTCACTAGTCATATTCTGCTACAAAGCTACACCATGTATTTACTTAACAAAAAAAATCCAATTTAACTCCAAAAAATCATCCCAAGAGATGAATCCTTTAGTTTTAATTCTGAGATTTCAGCTGAACTGTTGTTTGTTTTTACTACTTTTGTACATTATTTTTGTATATTAATTGGTTCTGAAACGTCTGAAAAAGCTCCAAAATGACACAAACTGAGGAGCCCTTTCCATATCTAAGGACAAATCCTTCAGTTTTTTGGTTCTACTTTGTGCTCTATTCTAAACCCCTGATTACTTGGTTGTGAATGGAACACCAGGGAGGTTCTGGAACATCACGGAGGTTCCTCAATGGCACAAGTCGAGGAACGCTTTCCCCACATCATGCACAGCTCTCCCCCTGGCCCACCTGAGAGTACAGCTCCACAGAGGACTCCCCCTTGAGCTGGTGGCCAGTGAGGTAGGTGTTGTGGGAGGACTCGATGTAGTAGAAGGACAGTGGGTACTGCAGCTCTTCAGGGTTCACCTGCGACTCCTCCAGCTTGGACGCAAAGTTATCCTTATCCATAAGGAACCTGAAAAGGGAGGGGGCAACAGTGTAAAAGATGGTTACCTTATCGCATCTGCTAGAATCCAAAATGACTTACTGACTATAATGGAGTTTGTGACATGAGACTAAACAGTATTTGGGGTTTTAACAGCAATAACGAACTAACTACATGATTACAAGCATGAGTAAAAGTTCAAAGGAACAATTTTGTTGGAAAATGCTTCCAGACATGCATGTTTAAGCATATAATTAAAATCGCAATGGCATAATGAGAAGTTGAGAACAATATTTTCGTTTTGGTAACTTTTCCTCCCAGTTCTGGGAACTCACCTGGCAAAGCCCTCAAAGGACATCCACCCCATCTGGCGTATGCTGGCTGACGGCTCGAATTTCTTCAGGGGAAGAAGAAAGAAATATTAAACTACATATGTTTACACAGTACATAGCATTCTCTTAACTTACTTTCACAAGCAAGACCTTCTGTTACGATTAAAGCACAATTAAGCAAGAAAATCCTTTCTTGTTTTATCAAACTTCACAATCTAATGTTTACTGGTACTCAGATCTGGGTAAAAAAAAAAAAGGAGGAGGGAATTGGATTCTGGGAAATGCATTTTTTTTTTCTTCTGCCAACCTGAATGAGGCCCAGCAGCTGATCGTAAGTGAGGTGTTCTCCCTGGCAGTTGACCAGGAAGTCGCTGAGCTGCGTGACGGAGAGGCCGAGTACTCCGAGCGAGGCGTTCTCCACCCCCGTGCCGTTGCTCATGATGCTGGCCGCTGCTATGGCGTCCGAGATCTGCTTCTGGTTGTCAGGCAACGGTTGCCGCGAGCGGATGAAGAGGCCCATATCGGAGCCGTTGCGTGTCAAGAGGTCTACGGAGACACGGAGGGAACATTTGTGATCCATCATAAAAAAAAGAGCTCACCATTTGTGAACCATCATAAAAAAGATAATATAATGCTAGGTTGTTACAAAACAAATTAATTAACCCTTTACGGACTCTACCTTCATTACAATTTACAAGAATTTACAGCCTGTTACCAAACACCAAACAACTGATTTCAGTGAACAACATGGTTCAACTCCATATGACCTTTCAAGGCTTGGAAGGTAGAATAACAGGTATCAACCATCATTCTAGTAAACATCAAACCCTTTCCACCAAAGCCCTATCTGCATCCATACTGTATGTAGAACACTTATCATCTGCCAATTCTTTTTGCTTCCATATCTTGCATGATGATGTGTGAGACTGATGTCTCACTAGTGTGTTAGATTCCTATCCTCGATCTGGCACTGGCCGCAGATCAGACCCCAATGTGTCATCACAGTGAGACATTTTATACATTTGTGCAGATTCATATTGCGTTGAGTGAATGTGACTCAGATAGTCCTGCTAAAAAGAGGGGGGGGGGCTGTACAAGACATTACATCTTATCAGATTATCGTGTCAGTCCAGAGGACTGCCGTGTTCCAGGACCAAACCGCTCTGTTCCAAGAAAACTATCGAGTGCAACAGTGTGAAACATTCTTGTGTTTCTCTCAGCAGACAGAAACACATTTTACAGGGCATTCACCTACTGACTTTAGGGCAATGTTTGCTGTTATCTGCGCTGAATACATTAAACTGAACTGACCTGAATTAAATACATATGCTCCTTTGGAAGGTACTTTAGAGGAAACTACCCTAAAGATGGTGTGGGAGGGGGGCACAAGGCCACTCTAAATCTTGAGTGGTCTATAGTTAGATCTGATCTCATTTCCCTGCACCTGGATTTCACTGTTCATTATCTTGTTATGCACACAGCAAACAGTTCTGCTGGTCATACAGTCACATGTTTACGTCACATAGCCTGGTTACCTAGGTCTGGCTGCAGTCCTGTGACCTTGTCCTCGACCTTGAGGTTGGGGAAGATGGGCGGTGGGCTGGAGTCGGAGCCGGTGCAGGGGATGGCGTATGTGTCGAATAGCTCCTTCAGGTCCTTACGGCTGCGGATACTGAACCCCCACAAACCCAGACATGACAGTAAGGCAATACAAGGTTATTACCAGAGAGAGAGAATAGCAGAGTGTGTGTGTGTGTGTGTGTGAGCGAGAGATAGAGACAGAAAGAGATAAATCAGGACAGACAGAGAGACCACAACTTGATCTTTAAGGATGTACTTTTCAAAAATGGATACATTTGTAATTGTAAGCCCATTTGAGAGGACATTCCGAATTTGATTCTCATATTAATAGTCTGTTATTCTGTGATGTGACATTGATAGTAGGTGGTGTTCACCTGAAGGACTTGAAGAGCTCCACAAACTCCACGAAGGTCATGGTGGTGTCGGAGCTCATGATGTTCTGGAAGCCCTTGAAGCAGTCTTTGCCCCGGCCGTGCCATGACCTGCTGCTCCAAGCACTGATGGATGGGGAGGGACCACAAATTCAAATTCAGACATCTTCCAAGGATACAAGGATGTGTTATTGTCACATGCATAGACATACTGGGTAGAGTAGGACATGCAGTGAAATTAGTTCCACTGTCTGGTATAAAGTAATGTTTCCCAATTCTCTAGTTGCTTAGGTTGGTTAGTTAGTAGTGTTGTTGACTATAGACCAGAATTTCCCTCCATTCACAAGTTATGTCAAAGTATCTTTTGGAGAAGAAAGGGTTGGAAAACCCGGGTCTGTAGATAGGGCAGGGTAAATTAGATAGAGGGTGGGGCTCACCTCAGCTGACCCTTGGCGTTGCAAGGCAGGATGGGAGAAGAGTGTGGACGGGTCGGGTTGGATGAGGTGGTGCCGGCTGTGGAGGAGGAGGAAGAGGAGGAGGGTGATGAAGAGGAGAGGGAGGAACCAGGGGACTGGGGTTTACTAGTGGACAAGGAGAGGGGTCCGGGGAGGCCAGACACACTGCTGTCCTCTACATTCGTGTCTACATACAGTACGCACATGCAGAACACACACACAGTCAGAGACCCACACGGACAGACATATGTACACATGGACGGACATATAGACAGTCAACAAAGTCAACTTGAACCTGTGGTAGACCTGCTAGACCTTGCTATGATGTCGCCTCAGACAATGTCAAAATCTCACAAAGAAATGTTCAACTCGAAAAAAAAAGGGCCAGGCACACTATATCAAATTGTTAGTAAATGTCAAAAATCTCAAGTATTTAAAAAAAAAAAATGTTGATTGGTGTCAATGGAGATGGTGTATGCAGATTTTTCTGTGCAGTGTCCTCTGCCTTTTTCAATACTGGGGGTTGTCATAAAACTGTTACCTGGTTCCTCTGTGTCCTGTCCGTCAGACGGGTCCGACTCTCTCCTGCCCAGAGCCTCCTTGCAGCTGCGTGTCTTTCTGGTGACCATCTCATCGTCCGTGCCCTCTCCGCTGTCTCCCTGGAGACCACAGCACAACAAAACACAGGCACGTTGGACTCTGGGGGATTATGTGTCTGTTTCCTTTCCCTCCCTGTGTATGACAGGTGATTCTGTGTGTGTGTGTGTGTGTGTGTGTGTGTGTGTGTGTGTGTGTGTGTGTGTGTATGTACGTGTGTGTGTGTGTGTGTGTGTGTGACACACACAAAATAATAATAAGACAAATAGTGTTATTGTCTGTCTTTGTGTTGCATGTATCTGTATGTGTGTGTTTGTCCGTGTCCTTACTTGAGGCTGACTGTTGTTGTGTTGCATGTATCTGTATGTGCGTGTGTGTGTGTGTGTCCGTGTCCTTACTCTAACTAGAGGTTTCTTCTTCTTCTTGTTGGCCGTGCTGATGCCCAGTGGGCTGCCTCTCTGAGACCCCGCCTTGTCCCCGCCCCTCCCCAATGTGCCACTCCCACCAGCAGCCCCAGCGTTCCAGCGCCGGCCCCCAAACAGCTCGATGGCCTGAGCCAGCGTGGGGCCCTCACACCGACCGTCCTCCTACAAGTGCAAATACACGCACATATACGTGCACACACACACACACACACACACACACACAAGAGGAAAAAAAAGACACATATGTAAAAGACAGCAATGCATAGAAGACCCAAATCAAACACACATACAGAGAAATATATGTGCAGGCAAGGAGGTAGACAGACAGACAGACACACACACACACACACACACACACAGACACACACACACACAGACACACACACACAGACACACACACACAGACACACAGACACACACACAGACACACAGACACACACACACACACACACACACATTACAACTGCATTTCTAATCTTGTGTTCAGGACAGGTAGAGCCCCCCTAATGTATCTGCACAGTATTTCTTTTTACAATTTGTTTTTAACAGAAAAGCAGCAGAATAGCATCTGCTGTGCTCTACCTGATATGAGCTACACTGCCTGCTGCTTCCAGAGACTTCCATGAGCCTTACTCATCAGGAAAACTATTTGGCATATAATAATGGCCTATCATAATGGCATAGCAATAATAATAGCATATTATAATGGCAATCATCTTTGGCTACACTCTTAAGTAGAATGTTCTGGAATAGTGTCTGCGGTGTTCTACTTGGTAGAAGCTGACGTACTAAGCCTTCCTTATCTAACAATTTGCAAATAATTATTGATTACAAATCAATTTTGGCTAAACTGGAAGTGAAATGTTCTAGAAGTCTGGGGTGCAGCCAGAAATCATAAAATGGGTGGGCCCAGCAAAATATCTGACCCAAAACAAAAGTCAGCCTAACCCAAAACACATAGGTTACTATCACTACTTATATACAGTTAATCAAACAAAATGAACGTTCTGATTGCGTGGGCCTGATTGACCAGTGGGTGGGCACAGGCCCACCCCAATCCACCTGTCCCTACTGTACGCCTACGCTAGAGGTGTGTCCAGAGGGCACTGCCTACCTGGTAGAGGCTGACGTACTGCCTGCGTAGCCACTGCAGTCTCTGGTCGGGGAAGCGGCGCATCCTCCTGGCCGCGGCGGCCAGCGCCTGAAGGCCCTCGTGCAGCATGCGCGCCGTGTGGCCCGGAGCCACGAAGTGCAACAGCCGGTTATCGGTGGTGCCGTGGCCATGCAGCAGCGAGACAGCGTGCTCACCGCCTCCTCCTCCACCACCACCACCGCTGCAGCTGCCTCCCCCGCCCCCCAGGCCTCCGCACAGCTTGTTCTGCAGACACGCCGCCGCCACGTCTGCCCCCGCGTGCCCCCGGAACACCGCCTTGACCGAGGCCAGGTCCAGCACGCCCTCGGTGAGCCCCATCCCCAGACCGAGCCCCCCGCTACTGCCGCCACCACCACTACCGCCGCTGCTCCCACCACTGCCCGGAGCCTGGAGGGGCTCGGAGGCCTTGGCTCCGGGGAAGGGGCTGCCGCTGCGCGGGCGTCCCCAGACGAGGGTGCCGTTGTCGGGCAGCAGGCGCAGCGAGCAGCGGGCGCTCAGGCGGCTCTCCTGCTCGTAGTGGATGACCGTGGCGCCGCGCAGCAGGAACTGGTGGACCTCCGCGCGCACCGACAGCACGTACCAGGGGATCAGCTCCGTGCCGTGGCCGAACGGGCCCTGGGCGTCCTCCGAGGAGCAGCCCGACGCGTCGCCCACCCCGCCGCCGTCCTCTCCTTCCTCGCCTTCCTCCTCGTGGCCGGAGGCGTGGTGCTCGGGAGGGACACCCTGCCCGGCCTGCTCCTGACCTTCGACCTCAGCGTCTGAGAGGTCACCGATAGAAAATCTGGTAGGTGGGTAACACGTATGGGCAGAGGGAGAGAGAGAGAAATAGAGAGGGAGATAGAGGGAGAGAGAAAGAGACACACAATGACAAGAGGGAGAGAGAAAAACAAAGAGAGGGAGAGAGAGAGAGGGGTAACACAGAGAGAGACAGACAGAGAGAGGTAGGGAGATAGAGGGGGACACAAAAGAGAGAAAGAGAGAGAGAGAGAGAGAAAGAGACACGCAATGACAAGAGGGAGAGAGACAAAAACGAAAAAAACCATCAAGCGACCATCCATACATTCCATGCTTGTTACTAATAGCAATCCACACAGACACGTCATGTGCTTGTTTGTCCATACATGAAAGCCTTTCCAGTACAAAACCTGAGCAGGACATGCGTTTCAGCACATGTATTACGCAGCACCAGGCTTCTGAGGGTGAGCAAATAAGCAGATGATGTTTACGCTTGGGCTGCCCATGAATGCGGCACACATGCACCTTTCCTTATTACAGATCAGTCAGTAGAGACTGGGATAGAGAGAGAGAGAGAGAGAGAGAGAGAGGGAGAGGGAGAAAGAGAGAGAAAAGGAGAGAGGGAGAGAGAGAGAGAGAGAACCAAAGGAGGGAAGGAGAGGGGAAGAGAGACCCGAGAGATACGGAGAAAAAAAAAAAAGGAGAAAAGACTTGCCTTATTACAAACAAACCCTGTAGAAGATCTTAGTGTTGCTAAAAAAGCTGCCCATAGTAGTACAACTCTGCTGAGTTTGGGTTGATGCTGAGCCACATGAAGCATGATGCAGACCTCATTCCCTTCTGCACAAGTTCTGGCCATCCTTGCTTGCTTTAGAGCGGTAATGGGCACAGAATCACACGGCTGCAGTGTCAGACACATAACACACAGACACACAGTGTGCACACACACACACACAAACACACATTAACTTACACAACAGGCTTTGAATGAGAGATATTCCTGTGAAGGGTGAGAGGAGGCAGAGAGGAGATGGAGAGGAAGAGAGAAGGAAGAGGAGGAGGAGGGGGAGGAAGGGAGGGGAAGGCAGAGGGAACAGAGTCAAAGGGAGAAGGAGAGAGATGGAGATAGAGAGAAAGAGAAAGAGAGAGAGACAGAGAGAGACCGCGGTAGAAAATGAGGTGGATAGAGTAATAAAAAGAGAGAAAAGGAAAAAAGAGAGCCATGAAGAGATGAGGAGAGAGGGATAGGAAGGGAAAGATGGGCAGAGGGGCAGAGAAATAAAATGGAGATGAGAGAGGGAAGGATGAAGGGAGAAAGAAGGAACGATAAAGGGGGGAAAGAGAAGAGAAGAAGGATGAATAAAAGGTGGATCAGAAGAAGTGATGGTGGCCATAGAGACTCTCCTAGCTTAAGCGGAAACACAACGGATCTCTCGGAGAGGCCGAGAATGTCCGGAATCTCCGGCAGCAATTAACATTAATTATGAGAGAGACTGTAGTGTGTGTGTGCGCGTGTGTGTGTATGTGTGTGTATGTGTGTCCAAGGATATAGAGAGAGCGTTCTGTGGTGCATGTAACAAAAGTGTGTATCTATGTGTGTGTGTGTGTATGTGTGTGTGTGGGAGCCTATGCTGGTGTTCTGTCTTTCATGACGACAAACAGAGCTATGGGCAATTTTTTTTTTTTCCTTTTTCTTTCGGGGAAGACAAAAGTGCTTATGTAGTCGTCTTCCGGCACTCTTTGGGCATGCGTCCCCATTTCATCACAATTTACTGCCAGGCAACATGGCCTGTTTTATTTAGTACCTGGCAGAGCTGATGGAAAACTAATTTTGTCCTGACTCCCAAAAAAAAGAAAGACAAAAAAAAAGGAAGACCGAAAAAAAAGAAAAGACAAGAAAAGAAAAGAAAGCACAACATAAGGGCGGAAAACTGGGAGACCTTCCCAGGACAAGACCATCTGCCCAGATAATGAAGGAAAAACAAAACATAATTTTTGTGTCCACCGACGCGTTGTGATTGAAACACTATGCTAAAATACTTTTTTTTTTTCACCCCACTAGTCAGGACATGTAGTCCAGACACCCATGCTGAAGCGAACTGCTCATGTTTTTACAAAAACAACGAACAGGGCCAAACTGTCTGTATGTAATACATGAATGTTGGATGTTGGCTTCATGTACAGACAGACATCCATCATGTACTCCGGTACAGCAGTGAAGTGAACTGGACTACAAAAGGCTACCTTGTAAGCTATTTCAATCATTGATTTACAAAACTGCCAGACAGCCTTGGAAACATGAAACATCACCTAGTCCTGCAAGCTGTAAATGCATGACTGTATGCCTGTAACAACAGTTCAAGAACTACAAAACCAACTCCAATCTTTTTTAGCTATTAAGCCCTCAATA
The DNA here is from genome assembly GCA_030347295.1 of Setipinna tenuifilis. Lineage (NCBI taxonomy): Eukaryota > Metazoa > Chordata > Actinopteri > Clupeiformes > Engraulidae > Setipinna > Setipinna tenuifilis. Next base: position 13,130,306 of record CM059287.1, on the reverse strand, counting down.
GTCAACGTAGTGCATGTAAAACAAAAGATAATGCATCCTAAAGTCATGGTCTAAAAATGTCTCCAAATTAAGCCATATTTCCAACATGGTGAAGGGGTTAAGGTGCATTTGTTGCACATATTTGAACCACAAAAAAAAATCCAAAAGCCGTTTAAGAAAGTGGCAGTTAAAACACACTGAAAGCCCTATTTACCGTACGAAGCACGACACAAGAGCGCGAGACGGAACCCTGAGCGACTTACGGGTTTTTGGAGCGATCCTTGAGGGAGTTCCGGCGTGAGGCGGGGCCGTCTGCGGCGCACGTGGGGTCGCTGGGGTCACCGGTGGTGGTGGGCGTCATCTCCTCGCTCTCCAAGCTGCGGTGGCAGCTGCGGATGGTCTGCAGGATGTTGCTGACCGTGGCCTCCTTGTCGCCGCTGTGCAGGCCGTCGGGGCCCACGCGCTGCAGGAAGTTGGGCTGACCGCTGTAGTCCGACACGAACTAGCGCAGGAAGACATTAATCAATGAATCAATCAACTAATCAATTTATTATTTAAATTATTCAAGTATTCAAGACTTTTCCTGAAATTGCACAATTGTCTGTACTGCAGGAAGAAGGGAGTATATACATAAGTGCAAAATCAGCATATGAAATGCTCTGCAAACATCCACAGTTAAACAATAAATAATAATTAAAAAAATATATATTAAGTAACACAACTAAGAAGCATAACCAAACTTTAATCCAAAAAAGTAAAGCATACATATGATATGCTGTAGTCGACACAAAAAGGGGCGTTGGTCTGACAGAGTGGCCTTAAGCCCCTACTACATAAATAAATGATACTGACAATGTTTCTGAGCGTCCACAATACTGCCTTTACCCGTGAACCTAACTTAAATGTCCCCGGCTGAAGACAACTCTTCCTGGCCTCCTGTTCCCTCCCCCACCCCCCTCACCTCCACAGCGTCCTCCTTGGGGTCCAGAGACTGCCGCAGGCCGATGAGGCTAGCGGCACCGTCCAGGGCGTCGCTGAGCTCCTTGAGGAAGACGCCGCAGAAGGGCACCACCTTGCAGCCGGGGATGTGGAGGGCGCGGTGCACGGCCTTGCGGTACTCCGACGACGACTCGTGCTGCGCCATGGAGTCCTTCAGGCGACGCATGCTCTCGATGTCCGCCTGGTCCATGAACTGCCACATCTTCAGCACCTTCCGGGACCTGGAGGGAGTTTTATAGTGCAACAGGCATAATGCAGTCACTCTGCAGGATACTACTGTATGTATACAGTATATACAAAACAGCTTAGCTACTATTACACAGACATGATACAGGATAATATTGTATTCATACAACATATATATATATAAACCTGGAGGGAGTTTCATATTACAGCAGGCATTCTACTAAATATTACTGCATGTATGCCACTCAAATACAACACCTCAGCTTACAGGACCTGGAGGGAGTTTCCTGTATTGCAGTAGGTTTCAATAATGTAGAATACAACAACATGTATGCAGCACATATACAACAGCAAATGTTTGCAACCACCATACTTATACTACTGAGACACTAGGTATAGGACAATACAACAGGAATCTCTGAGGATCCACCCTACCTGAGTCCAGCTAAGAACTCCATGACGGCGTTGTAGTTGCCGATGTTCCAGCAGCAGTTGGCAATGTGCACCATGTAGGAGAACACCTCACGCTTCTCCTCCATAGAACCGGCCGTCAGGATCAACCAGGTGACCCAGGAGCTCACCTGCGTTAAGGGACACAAAGCATTTATAGACCTTGTTGACCTTGCATGAACATTTACTGTACATTGCAAGTGACTTAAAATCCAAAAGAAGGAAAAGCAACCTGTCTCTTTAGAGATACAATGGAGAAAATGTTCTAAGGCTTTTCTGGGTGAAAGGCTACCATTTTGTGGCAGGTCAGCTACCGTAAAACCCAATCAATTACAGTACGGTATCTGGCCACACTGTTGGCAAATGAACCCACTGACCGAAAGAAGGTGTTGGGGGATGCACACATTTACCGAGTTACAGGAAGAACATTAGTGACTCCCCCCTGCCTTCCCCCCACAAGCTATAACTGCAATCAAAGAGGCTATTTTGCTCTAAAAAAATTGGAGGGACTCATTTCCTGACGAGGCCTGAATGAACGAGGTAGGGACAGAAATAAACAAACCTCACCGACTATAAGAAACGCAGGCCTGAACCTGAGACAAGCACAGCGCGATCAGATCAGAGCAGAGCAGAGCGAAGCGGAGGTGGGCCACACAAGAGCAGAAGCCCAGGTAAACACATTTATCTGGACTTAATTAAAAGCCAGTCCCCAGTCCTCGCTTGATAAGGACCTCCTCTCTTCCTCTCTCTCTCTCTCTTCCAAGCACAGACTTATTGATGTTGTGTAACTGAAGCTTTGTGTGATGATGGGAGGGGGGAGGGGGGGGGGAGGAGGGGCGGTAGTGAGTGGGAGTGCGCTCACCTCTACTGACCCCGACTGGGAGTGGCAAGTGGGGTCACAGTGAGACATGCAACTGCAACTTCCCTGAGCAGTATACAGGGGAACCAAGCAAGAAATAATTCTATGCCTGAAATGATCAAAACGTTTTTAAAGTTATTATGACTATCTGCTAGCAAATGTTCAATTTGGCCCGCTCTCCCACGCCTGATTTTTAGGCACCATGCCTGGGATCTTTCAGCCCTGAGTATATATATTCTGTGTCATACTGAATCAGTATGATAAAACCTACAAACCACTCCACGCCTTACATTTATTCCTTGTATATTGTATTTAACATAAACATGATCAGGCAGTGATACAGCATTACATGCCTCACTGAGGTGCATCAGTACATAGTCATGTGCGTGAGTATGAGTATCATATTTCGCTTGTGACGGCTCAAAAGTAGTGTGTGTCAGAGGTCATCTATGCTACATTGTAAGAGGCCTTAAATTAGGTCACTGTGAGGGAGGGCAAGCCTAAGGTCGTCCACAGCTTTGTAGGGCACCAACGACCTTGGCCTGTTAGAGGTCAAAGGTTAGCAGCACTTCTCCACAAAAAAATAAATAAATAAAAAGATGTAGAGTTTGCTCGGCTTCACAACACGCATATCCACGAGAAAGGAAGAGAAAATTATTCTCCATCGTCCCCAGTGTGTGAAAAACAACAGCCCAGCTCATAACGGCAGTTAGTCAGGGAACGGCGTTAACCCATTTCCGGGAAGGGCTCCAAGGCTGATGTAAGTTAAACATAATACTGTAAACACGTGGGAATGGTTTCATTTCAGTCATGACATTAAATAAACATCTGTCTCAGTGCGGTGATCAAGGGATTAGAGCTTTTCAAAAGGTGACTCAGCAGACCAAATGAATTACGCCGCTCTGTCCAGACTAGGCCTCACAAGCAGTTTTCATGTCTGCCGCTTGTATCCATTTGTTTTTTGTATCCATACAACTTACATGAATTTATAAGTATACATTTTTACATTCATGCAGCTAATACATATTTACCAAATGGTATTTACATTTATTAAATATGCATGTATTTTTTAGCATTGTATTACAGATATATATATTTATATAACTTAAATGAATAAACAGCATTACATTAAGTAAAAGTAATTCCCATTTGTCATTGTGATTACACAGCACAGCTTACACAAACAAATTTTAACCTCCACATTTAACCCATCATCACACACGTGAGCAGGGGGCAGCCATGACAACGGCTCAAATGTATACACATTTACTGCATTGTATTACACATGTATAGCATTGCACTGCATGTCATATAACAGATACTCTTTTCCACACAGACTTATAGTGAGCTAGCCACAGGGACCGTTCCACTGATGTGCCTTACTCTGGTGGCGGACACTGGGGCCGTACCCACCACCATCTGGGGTAGGGTTGAACGATATGGACAAAATTGCATATCTCAATATTTATGCCAGATATTTCGATACAATATGCTATGACTATTGGTTAAACTAAAAACTAACCACGTTAACTGACCAAATCATGATAACCATATGTCGATAGTATAGATACAATGTCGATATACCTTTCAACCCTAATCTGGTGTTCTATTTGCAAGTCCTTGTCACTGACCAGTATCTGGTGTCGTCATAGTTAGTATATGCTCAAAAGAGTATGGTTGGTGAAGCTAAATTAGTGAACAGTGAAGCCAGGTTTCCCTGGATGACATCAGTTTTGTGTCATGTTATGGGTTAAAAACGGCAGCAGTGCTGGACAGCAGGACACCATAAATGACACCTGAGACTGAGAGTTGGGATAATTTAATTTTCAGGGCTGAAGTCTTTTAGTCTACACAACTTGCTCTGAGAAAGAAAGAATTATTTTAAAGAGGAAAAAAATCCTTCTCCATCCTTCCCCCCCTTTTTGGCTTCTTTTCTCTCAACACAACAGGGTTTTAGTGCCTTTTTAATCCCCGTGAAAAATCAGATTTCAGCAACGACCCCACTTTAAGACCCTTTTCTATCCACTCACTGGCAAACTTGGCGTAACAAGGATTACACTCTGATTTACTCCAGCCCCTAGGTCCCTCAGCTCAAGCCCCCCTTAAATCCTCTGACTCTGGACTGGGGCTTGTGAAAGCCAGGCGGGATGGGTGTTTTTTGTGCTGCAGCGTGGTGGTTGTTGGCTAACTCTTTAAAGCCAGCAAAAAGGCCACTGCTAACAATCAACCAGTGCATTCAGCAGTCAGGGCCCTTTTGGTTGCCCCCGTGGCTGCAGTCCACATGACCCCATGGCGGTCCCCTCTCAATGGAGGGATGAAAAAGCCTAATGGGCAGGGACATGGGCAGTGCCACTCTCTGCCCCCTACAGGTCAGCAGCCACACGTCACCCTTGTGCGTCACCGACTTCACTTCACTTGGCCAAAGCGGTGGCACTAGATTAGAATACTGATAGGACTAGAACGTGGAAAGAATAAAGAATGCAAGCAGAAGTAGTTTTAGTGGTGCTAGAACATAAGGTAACACTTAATTTTACGGTTCCTTTTTTAGTGTAACCACATGTAATATTATGTACTTTCACTATACATACCTAACACTAACTCTAACCCTATGGTACGGTGTAAGTACATAATGTTACATTACACACTTTGCAACGCTGTACCTAATTGATGTAACAGGGACAGTAAAAAAAAAAAGTGTAACCAAACATAAAATCTGGCCCGTAATGGTAAAGATGGTCAGCAGAATGTGCATGCTGTAAATAAGAATGCTAAAGGTGAATGCTCTGGCTGTACTAATATTGTCGGTAAAATCAGTATTTAAATGTAACGTTTCATTTTTGTCTCTGGTGACATATCAGGACGATTTCGTGATATTCGACATACATTTCTTACATAAAGCACATTTACCCATGTTATGGCTTAAGATTTGCTATGGACTAGGCTCTCCCATCTCTTACAATTGTGTCCACCTTTGTATGGACAGCACTTGACTGTCATTTTTCTAAACCAAAACAAACTGGTGGCCACCTTATGTGACCTGTGGCCTGCACATGCGAGACCTTGTACTTTGTTGACATAACAAGCCACTTGTCCAATATGACAACACATTTTTTTTTTACACTTGACGCATATGAACACACTTAGTGTTCTTATTAACAGTAATTGTCATAGGGCCAAAATATATTTAAAAATCAAGGTTGGTAGGATTTAGCTACTGCCTTTATCAAAGCCAACAGACTGTAAACATCAGGAATCAAACCTGTGTCAACCATTTCATCAGGCAGTACCACTACCTACTGCTGCTTCAAAAGTATTATATGATTATTTGTATGTCTGCCTCTGCCTATTAAATAATGCCTTAGGACACTTAGGATTTGTTTTTAAATTGGGTTTCATTGGGTGAGTAACTTTTTAAAAATGTTTTTTTCTTTTAATTTTGTAATAATGAGGTTGTCCCTGAAAAGGGGGGGGTTGGTGGCGGGCCAAGTATAGGGCTAGGGGGTATAATGACACTCAGATGTACAGTTTTTAGTTCAGGTGCGAAAACCCAGCAATGTTGGGAAGGCTAGAGAAGGCACGCTAGACAAAGCCTTTGACAAGGTGCATGCAGAATAAAAGTCATTGGACAAAGTAAAAACACTCAAAAAAGCTTTATACCAAAGACCTTTATCCAAAGGCCTTTATCCAAAGACCTTTATCCAAATATATTTATCCAAAGATCTTTATCCAAATATCTTTATCCAAAATATCTTTATCCAAAAGAGATTGCTTCTTATGCCCCTGTCAAAAGTCAGTTGTTGTATGCCTGTACTGTCCCTTAATTCCTCAAGAAGCCCCAACCTTGTGCCTTGTAGGACAAGCACCACACGCCATGTCATGTCACGTCATGTCCTCCAGAAACCCTTCACACTTACTGCTTGTCCTGTTCCACTATTCCATTCCTCAAGGACGCCATCCTATCCACCACCAACCCACAGACTCTCAGGTGCTACAAAAAAACCCTCTCCTCTGGTACCCACTGATGTTCTCCAGTTTCAGAACAACACACAGAGACACACACACACACACACACACACACACACATACACTCAGACACACACAAGCATAAACACACACAGACACACGCTCACACACGCTCATGCACGCACACGCACGCACACACAAGCTCACACACACAGACGCACACACACAGACGCGCACACACAGACGCGCACACACAGACGCACACACAGACGCACACACAGACGCACACACAGACGCACACACACTCACACACACTCACACACACACACGGCCCCAGTGGCAGCACAGCCGGTGGACGTGCTAACCCCAGTGCTTGCGTAAGAGGCACAGACAGACACGCGAGCAGGAAGGCTACCGCTCCTCTGGGACACTTTAACTGTAACTACTAACAGAGCAGGCGCTTTGGGGGCGGGCGCGGGAGGGGGGTCAAAGTGTGTTTATGTGTGTGTGTGTATTTGGAGGGGGCTTCAAAGACCCTCTCACACACACACAGCCGCCATTCCCCCTCCCCTGGCCCCTCACACTGTCCAACCATAACTACCCCCCACCCACCCCCCCCTTGACACTGTCCATGCCCCCCGCCCCCCAACCCCCCCTGACATCAAAGGCCGACATCAGACACCCTGTCTGCATGGACATGGAAGGTGCCGTGCGTTTTCGCTTACAGGGGTCGACGGAGCCAGCCAGCTGGTGGTGGTGGTGGTGGCGGTGACGGGTGTGGCAGGTGGTGGCGTTTGAGGGGAGTTAGCGAATGCCGGCGTCACTGTTGCTGCTGCGCAAATGGGTGACTGGGTTGAGCTAAGGGAGCTGAGGAGGTATGCTATGCTATGCTATGCGGGTGCCGGATGTGCTGCATACTCGGGCACTCCGCCACACAGAGCCCTCTGGCAACCGGCAGCCGTAAATAACGGGGCGGGGATAAGCTGTGTTTCGCCAGCGTTTTTCGTCCGTGCAAGGTAGTGGTGTTGGGTGGGGTGGGGGAGCAGGGGGGTGGCAGGGGGGGCGGGCGGACAGAGTTGAGGGACATTTGGCTGGAGTGTTTTGGACGGGGTGTATTAGTCAGTCGCCCAAGCACTCCTTTACACTGACTGAAAAAAGCCTCTGCGCATAATCCTCTCGCCCTGCTTGCAACAGGCCTGAGAGATTAAGCAATCAATTTCCCAGATAACGGTGTACTCACCTCCCCTCACTGTGTGTGTGTGTGTCTCTAATGTGTGTGTGTGTGTGTAATGTGTGTGTGTATGCGTGCGTGCCTGTGTGTGTGTCTGTCTGTCTGTGTGTACATTATCAAACAGAGTTGACTGTCCTCCTGATGTGTGTCTTACATAACAGAGGGTGGCCAATGGGGGGGGGGGGACAGTTAGGCAACTGTTCTGGCTGCACTCAATGAGACTGGAACACTAAGGCCAAAGGTGTGTGGAACGTGTTTGTATTCACTGTATGAAAAATAACACTTAATTAACACTTACTATTAAGCCTGTATTTATAAACACATTTACATAGGCATTTTTATAGCATTCATAAAGTGTGTAAAGTATTTATAATTACTTACACATACGCATAACTGTACTCCAAAGGCATTATAATGCTATGTCATTAGCCCTATTCCAACCTCGGGTGACACAATATATTCTTGGTTATAAAGCTTTACCTGGCCTGCAGTCATGGGTATGTATAAATGGTTATGAATACTAATTTCAACCGCTATTGAGGTTTATGAAGGCATTGTAACCCTTTATAGAGTCTTGTGAATATAAGCTTCATAGAAAGTGTTACCAAAAAATGTGACAAGGCCTCTGTCAAGAAGCATGCAAAATAAAAATCATTGGACAAAAAGCCTCTATCAGTGAAACTGCAGAACAGCTACTGTAGTACAGCAGGAGACCGTTCGTAATGTCAAAAGTTCAGTTAAAAGGTCGAAGTTCATTAACAGTTCAATTCTACTGAAGATTCTACCACCTGTTCTCTGGTTCAATTTGGGGTTACCACACCACACCACACACACACCCACACCCACACCCACACCCACAATGATGTCCATAGAAAACTGTGCTTGGTAGAACACATAACGCAGGTGTATAAGCAGACTGATGATCAAGAGAGGGTATCTTAATAGCGTCGCTCACCACCAGTTAAATTCAGCCTGTGTGCTGGTCAGCAATACAAAACTTTTCTTCAAAACAAGTTTCCAACACGCTAGGCCAAAGATGATGTAACACCGGTAACATTCAGTATAACAAAAACTGTTTATAAAGCCCATTCTGAAAAGCCCTCCCAATGAATGCTGGTCTGGGCACTGAGGAGAAGCCAATTCAAAAAACTGTTACTGAGCCTGTCCATCTGCAAATGACAGGCACACTCAGTTGCACTGAGGTAATTAATTTGACCATGACATCACTGAATACACCCACACACCCAGTCTCTCTCCCATTTACTCACACTCAAACGCACACTTTCTCACACACACACACACTTTCTCACACACACACACACACACACACACACACACACACACACACACACACACACACACACACACACACACACACACACACACACACACACACACACACACACACACACACACACACACACACACACACACACACACACACACACACACACACACACACACACACACACACACACACACAGTCCATAAACACACAGGCCAGCCAACGCATAACAGGGCTGTCTGCCTTACCATCGCTACAGCGAAAGCAAGAAGGCATGAATTTTTTTGACGGCTACCTTTAACATGGAGGGAAAAAATTCCAATCAGCTGAGAGATATACAATACAGTCAGGAATTATACAGACTAAACATGCTGTGTCTCGGGTATAGACACTTAGATCATAGACATCACTTACACTGTTATCCGGTCCATCCCCTTCAGCACAAGAGGGAGGATGGGAGTTACATATATACTGGAGGAATTGTAACACGTCTTGCAAAACAACGTCTGCAAGGTATGGACAAATAAGGCCACCGTATTATCATGGCAGGTCATATACTGTAAGCACCTGTACGAGCTTATCACAACTGTCGTGTCATTTTAAAAGAAGTCATCTGTGTTCGTACTGCATTTGTGACTCTGGTTGAGAGTCAAGTGGTAGTATTGTGAGCTCTCCACATGGCTAATATATCAGAGATGTATGGATATCAAGAGTTCAAGAGGATGTTCCCATACATCATAACTGCTACGAGAGCCACTTGACTTTAGTCACCTTGTCTGACTGACCAGCAGTTAATATTATGACAGTATTACAAACTATGGCTTTTAGCAGCCATTTGTCTTCTTGCCTAGCAAGCTGAACTGACGAACACACTCCCTCTCTCTCACACAGCACACGTGCAAGCACAAGTACACAAGCACACACACACACAATATCTCTCATGTGAGCCTATAACCTCTCTGTGGAAGTGCAGCACTTAGTCATGAACATATCCATTTCCTCTTAAGTGTGTGTGCACACACACACCTACACGGACACTCTTGCTGCATCCATGCTACTTATCAACATCAATTTAGTTTCCTGAATAGAGTCCTGACACATACAAAAACAAACAAACACATTCCTCAGTGAGCTTTCTTTAACTTGCTGCAGTGTGTGAGTGTACACATATAGCATAGCATACAGGTAAAAACAAACAACCTCAACACAGCCAGTGTAATTCTAATTTTAGATGTTACAAGGGATTTGTGAAACCCAATGTTTTCTTTTCTGTGGAAAACAATGTCCAAATGTTCTCTTTAAGTATTTAAGGTTGCCGACTCCTGCCATAGATCATGTTAACGGTTACTAACCTCACCCGAGACAGGCAAAAACAAAACAAAGAAATAAACAGCCAACCAACCAAGCACGTGTGTCAGCCTGCCCTTCTCACCTCGTTGAAGCGGGTCACCAGGTCCTCCAGGGCGCTCCTCTGTTGGCCGTCCCCAGCGACGGTGCCCGTGCCGGCGCCGGTTCCGGTGCCCCGTGCGGGCATGGCGGGGGCGGAGAGCGAGGCGCGGAGGTGGGGGTGTGGGTGTGGGTGGGGGTGTCGTGGCGGGCACTCGGGGCTGCCCAGCTGGCGCGTGAGCAGGCACAGGTAGTCGAGCGGGAAGACGCGGCGGTAGAGGCGCCGCTCCTGCTCGGTCAGCACGCTGGCCACCTCCTCGGGGAACTGCACCAGGTGCCGCAGCTCCGCCAGCTCCTTGCTGATGCCCGTCACGCCGCACGGCAGCGAGCCCACGCTCTGGGTCACGCCCACACACAGCTGCCGCTCTGGGGGGGGGGGGAAGGAGGAGGGGGGTACAGCTTTAAAATGTTTTCTTTTATTTAGATTTAAAGAAATAGTATGCAACTTTGAGTGCTGCCGCTCTGTGTGGGGGGGGGAGGTGGGGGCTTTACCTCAACGGAGCTCCCCCTAGTGTCTCCAAGTAAATGGACACTCTCGTAAAACTGGACTGTGACATATGGACTGCTTTCCCTTCCCCTCTTATCTGTTTGTATTGTCATGTCAGCTTTGGCAACACTACTTGTCTGACTCGTGCCAATAAAGCTCTTTTAAATTTTAATTAAAATGTGAGTGAAGGAGAAAGAGAGAGCAAGCAAGAGATAGAAAGAGAGGGGAAGAGGGAGAGGAAGAAAGGGTAGAAAGGGCATACGAGAAAGAGAAAGAAAGAAGGGGTGAGAGGGCAAGAAAAAGCAGGAAATGGTGTAGGGGAGAAAGAGAAAGTGGGAAAGAGGAAAGAGAGAGAGAGAGAGAGAGAGAGAGAGAGAGAGAAAGGGCAGAAATATCCATTGACAATGTGTCAAGAAAGGGGAAGAGAAACTAAAGATGAAAGAGATGGGACATATGAAAGAGATTAAAGGAAGACACACAAGATGTGCTTCTCTGAGAAAAAATGACAGTTAAGATGTGCTTCTGACAGAAAAAAGATAGTTAAGATGCGCTTCTAACAAATAAGTCACAGGTAGACATCATACATTTATCAATCTGCGCCAAGATACAGCAGCTCATATGAGGCAGGTTCTCTGGGAGAGAGATGACCTTAGATAGATAGATGGATGGAGAGATTTGCTCAGATAGACGCAGACACAGAGATGGGTTAGAGGGAGGTAATGAGATCAATAGAAATGGATACACTGTAAACGGATCAAGAGATGCCTAATAAATACGTGCTCCGAGAGCCATACAAACACAGCTCCTAGCTTAGGGGGCTGAGCAGGAAAAGCCCTTTGATTTCATGGTGCTCAGTCTGTCCAACATCCAACACAGCCCAGCCCAGCCCAGCCCAGCCCAGTTTGCAGTACATGTGGCCTGGGTCTGTCTGTCTGAGTTCTGGCACATCTGTTTACATCCAAAACACCTATTCTATTCTACTCTATTAATCTAGCAACACAACATATAAATAAGATTTATGCCACTTTACAGACACGCTTAAAAAAAAAAAAAAACAGTGCAGAACCTTAAGGCGAACAATAGTTCAGTGTGGTGGTACTATCTTTTTTGGGTTGATGGGCTAGATGTATTTGTTGAAACAGTATGGACTGGGATGAGAATGTGAACTGAACCACCTCATCTCTGACTCTCTGAGCCTGTGACACAGACTCCAGGGCCGAGCATCAAAGCCTGAATGTTTAAAGGTGAACTCTTGTGATTTTAACCTTTAACCTTATGCAATTTGACTGGCAATGGAGCTCAAGTATCAACAACACTTTCTGGGCTTCATGGAGGACGACACATCTTTAAATCATCCGGCAGTAGGCCTCAAAAGCCCTAGGAAGCTCAGGGGACTGAAAAATGAAGCCCTCTAGGTACCCATGCTATGGCCAGCATGTCTGGTATGGGCGGCATGGGAGCAGGCATTTGAGGCTCTGTAAACAAGCCTGAAAACCATACTGCAAGATGAGCCCGGCGTTTACGGAAAAGAAATGCCACCGATTGCCCTTATGTTTACTAAGGGTGTGAACATTAACCATTACTGACATTATCCAAATATCTGGCTGTGTCCATGAATGCCAAAGCAGGTATTTGCAGGTGTACAGCTACGGTAATGTTCATTCTACTGTAAATGTCAAACAACAGAATTCTCCATTCGTAGTGTAGAGTGCAGTTTTTTTATTTGTCTCTTAAAAGCTTACACAAAGGTGACAAAACATGGGCAACAACACGGCACTACTGTGATTCTCCATGTTTTACAATACAGCAAGTTTTGTAGTTGGTTTCTGTGATACATAAGAGTTTATATCTCCCTTTAAAGTACGTTTGTATACAGTATGAGCATCTGCTGCCTTTATGACTTTGACCCCTGAACTCTGGCTTCCTTTCCAAAACCTGCAAGAGAAGACCAAGGTCTCGTGTGCCCTCAGAAGCAATGTTATGAGAGCTGACATCAGCACCAACATAAAACTAAAAACAATAATAAAACAAATACACCATCACTTGGTGTTGCTGGATCGATAAAATACAGTGCACATGACTAAAAAAATGTTAGAGCAGTAGAGTATAAAGTATAGATTTCCTCCCCAACTCCGCTGCTCACGGCAGGTTATTCACCTGCCTCGTGCACAGAGCCGGACCGGAACGGCATGTCCCCGTTTGTGGAGAGGGAACGGAACCACACAGTGCAGTGCAGAGCAGCGCAGCACAGAGCGGCGACAAGCTCATCAATCGCAGCCGCCTGTAAAGTCGATCTGGAGAGGATCACCGCTAGCGACGCACGCCTCGTTAGCTCAGCTCACACCTCTGCACACAGTACAGGCAGGCAGACAGACAGGAAGCTACACTGCTCCAAACCTGCACGGCAGTAGGGCCGGTGGCGGTGGCAGTGACGGCAAAGGACAGGAACTTTCCAGAAACTTCTAGAATAGATGAACCTACAGTAAGGGTGACGAGGAGGACCAGTGAAAACCAGACTAGCATTTCTCTGCAGAGAAAATGCAAAGTGTGCTTGCCAAGGCTAATGAAGAACTATCAAAATTAAGGAGTGGATACAACTGACCAGAACATACAACTCAGGGATCATGGTCACTATTATCAAACTTTTTTTTTTTCACGAGATGAAGTAGGCTACACTTTGTCAGTGTAAATAAATCAAAGCTGATGCATCACCTTATGAATTAAACCAGGAAATCAGCAAAGCTCTTAAGGACACTTACAAATGCACTACATGCATCTGCATTTTTCTTTTAATGTTGTTAATATTTAATCACACCCTTTCCTGCTTCTAAAGCTGTTCCAACAGCTCTGTTGGAGCCTTTGTGTTTGTTTCTTGTGTCCAGACCTCATGGCTATGTACCACCAAACACAGTTTGTTTATTTGAGCTCACTAAACACTGCAGATCAAGAGGCTACTGCCTGGCTTGAGGACTTTGCATTCGCCAAATAATAATAAACTGAACAGTGAATAGTAAACACCGAACAGGGTGCCAGATGACCATGAGGAAGCAAGTTGTTTGACAAGAGGTGTACTGGCTTTAGAATTGCATAATGCATATTTATTATAGCACCACAGTGAACAACAGTGTCCAAGATTGTCTTTGGTAGTTATTACAAGGTGGGTAGCTACAGTAATATGTCAAAATTAGTTCAGAATTGTACCATCCAATGTATACCATGCATCTACATATGGTATGGTATACATTATTGACAAGGGCAAAAAATGTCTAAATTCATATTGACTGAATTCTGCCATCAAACCAACCAATATTATACTGTATACTGTTTAGATAAACGGCATATATATAAAAAAGGTCTATGCACCGTCTATACTTTCTATACACTGGGTTGTACCAGGGTTGTCATCAAATGAGATGTGCATGAGTATATGGGGTTGCTATATGGGGTTCTACCATGTGTGCTGCCTGCATCAGTGAAAGGGGTTCTCTGCATAATGGCACCTCCTCTAAGACAATACGCCAGAGGATTAATCATGGCCAGACCGCTGGACCACAAAGGGGCTGGACTCACGGTGCACACACAGCCCCGCCAGAGGGCTCCTCCTGTGGGGAACCGCTCTGCATCTCTCTGCATGACAACCAGGTGTCGGAGACACCCACGCACACGCACACACACACACACACACACACACACACAGGTGCACACACACATACATACACACACACACACACACAGGTGCACAAACACATACATACACACACACACATAATTTGACACACACCCACATGCACACACACATGTGCACACATAAATATATACACATACATGTGGACAAACAAACACACACACAGACACCAGCCGCCTTACATACACAAATACAAACTTAATCACATGAACACATACACACACACACACACCCATATGGGCTTCCGTTTAGCAGCATCACTTCCACTGATGAATTTATCCCCATGCAGACTACGACCCACAGGGACAATCACAGCTAGATGTGCACACACACACACACACACACAGACACACACACACACAGACACACAGACACAGACACAGACACAGACACACACACACACACAGCTTTGATTGAAGCCAAGTAAATGGATTGCTTACTAATAAGCATGTGATTGTTTGCCACCTTTCCGTGCTGTTAGAAGACGGTAAGAAGCCCCATGTTTATGCATGCCCACTCACAACACCTTGAGAGAGAGAGAGAGAGAGAGAGAGAGAGTGTGTGTGTGTGTGCGTCTTACTGAGTGTGTGTGTCTGTGTGTGTGTGTCTGTGTGCACGTGTACATCCATGTGTTTTACCTGCATATGTCCCTGTATGTGTTTGTATATCTATTTATGCACACATGTCTGTCCATGTGAATGAGTGAGTCAGTGTGTGTGTGTGTGTGTGTGTGTGTGTGTGTGTGTGTGTGTGTGTGTGTGTGTGTTCTCAGGTCATCTCAGTGCAGATCCTGTTCTGAGACTTGCCACTGGAGTGTACTTCCCACCTCCTTAGCGTAGCCTGGATCACAGGTACACACACACACACACACACACACACAGTACGAATACACTACCAACGTGCTCCAAAAACACTCACATCTGTGTGCAAGTCTAATATCTTCTACTTGTCCTGGTTAAAATCCAATTTCATCGTAATGGGGTACTTTTGTGTAGGTTAAGGTGGTGATTCACCTAGCAAAAATGCATTCACAAAGACACACACACACATACACACCTCTACCCACACAATACAGTACCATCCACAAACCCACACACACAAACACACACCTTGTAAATCTTCGAACATCTTTTCTGGGGCTGGCTTAAAAAAAAAAAAACGATTTATCAATACATATCCATACGGATTCAAAAGATGAAAGATCGATAATAAAATTTGATATTAAAATCTTTTTCAGTGTCTCTCTAACTTTCATGCTACTGAAGGCTATATCTCAATTTGCTTCATCATCATTATGACATGGTTGTGCGGAATAAGCCATTCTCTCATTGGCCAATCAAAGACAATGGCCAGCTTCTCACTGTTAACCTGATCATTCTATTTGGAGATTATGGTCTTCTAATGACCAATCGGAAATGAGTTCACCTTCCTAATTCTCCAGGAGATGGTTTTCAATCAAACAATCTTGTGCTGCCTCTGGGTTTTCTAAGTCCCTCTGGAACTCACCCTCTCAGTCCTGCATCATCATCATCATCATCATCCCTGTGTGTGTGTGTGTGTGTGTGTGTGTGTGTGTGTGTGTGTGTGTGTTATCCCAGCACACACCCACCCATCTCTTATTTACTTGGTCCCTATGTAAAACACCACCTCCCCCCACATACACACACAAGCACGCTTTCTGAAATCATTTACCAGAAATCCATACACCACCACACCACACCTCTCCAACACAGTACCTCCCTCTCTTTCAAAGGCACTTGCGCTCTCTAAGTGCCCTACTGAAGTGTGCCAACTGCAACTGCTGTGTCAGTACATGGGCCTATCAACACCATCATAATGCCATCCTCACAGCCAATGAGGTGCCTGCCTCAGGAAAGAAACAAATATTCCAATGCCGTTTCCCTTATAATTCTTTTTATACGGTCGGTCAGCAATGCATCACAGTCACAGATGTCACAGTCACTGGCCAGCTGTATATTACCTACAACATCCTGTAACCCAACATAAGAGGTTGGGATTACTCATGATTTCTGCCAAAAGGAAGGAGAAAAGAAGGGAACGAGAACGAGAACGAGAGAAGAAAAAGAGGTAGAAACAGAACAAGGAGCAGGAAATGGTTCTTCTGACAACCAGAAAAAGGAGGAGAGGACTGTTGTTGATGCTGGACACCTGCCACCATTCAGACCACTATTTATGGTGTGTAGATTGACCTTGTGAATAAACAGTCACAAGTCTCTCTTTCCCTCTCCCCCGTCTCTTTGTCTCTCTCTGTCACAGACAGACACACACAGACACACACACACACACACACACACACACACATTTATGCACCTGCCTGACAACACCAAACACTTTACAGATTTGCATGTCATATAGTAGCAAGAAAATCACTTGTAAAACTAATGCAAATGCTGTGACTCTAAATTAGCATAACCTACACTTACTCCAGTGAATCAATTCAATGAAATGCCACTCAACAGCACTGACACCTGAACTGCAGTTTATCATTGCCTGATGGTTATCATTACGTTTATTAGACACACATCAATTATGAAAAAAAAAACAATCATGATTATTTGGGTCAAAATTTACATGAGTATTATTTTTTGTTTGTTTTCCTTAGAAATATGCTGGATTTACTAAAAAAAATCTTGAAAAAAATGTGAAAACATCCTCGTACTTTGAAGTTCCCCTAATACTTTTCTCCATAAACACTAGTAAGTCATTAGAAAAACGTAAAACACATGTCTGATGTAAAAACTGTAGGGAATAATTAATATAAAAAATAATGTCCCTCGATTTCATTTGTTTTGAGATCATTTGGCCCCCAAATCGTTATCACGGTTAAAATTCGATTAAATGAGCAGCCCTACCTCAAATACATCAGAAACTCTACGAACAACAAAATATCATAGCTTGTCACATGCCCAAAGCATATCAAAAGTAACACATAAACTGAAATACAGTTAAGCAATACAAATCAATGCATAATACATAACAATGTAGTAGTTTATGTAATAAAGTATTATGTAATGTAGCATCACAGTAATTCTTCACGGACATGGTCACTGCTTTAAATGACGTCCAACCTGTGCAAAGTTGCCCCCTTAGCCTAGTAACTGGGGTTAGTTTTAGCCTGACTCTATCCCTGGCCGTGAGCCACCTGTTCGGCTAATCTCTAGCCCCCTTTAACTCCTCCATCGATACATCCATCCATCCATCCATCCATCCATCCATCCATCCATCCTTCCTTCCATCCATCCATCCCAGGCCACCAGGGCAGAGGCTGAGAAGCAGCTGGGCAAGCTAAGGTGCCCGTCAAAAAAAAAAGACAGCAATACGGTCAATAGTGCCACACAGCCACCTGGAGACTCAGTGCCCAAAACCGCAACCACAACTGGGGGCTTAAGATAGGTAATGATTTGAAATGAAAGAACATAAAAGAAAAGGTACCATTTCTCGCCCTATGTCTCTGTCTCTCTTCTTCCCTGACACACACAAACACTAACCACCTAGCCTCACTCCCAGCAAACGCAAGCACTGCAGGGGGCTTAAAATAGGCAATGATTTAGAATTCATGAAAAGAAGACAAGCTAATATCGCTTGCTTTTCAGCGACGAAAAGAGAGAGAAAGACAAACACACAATTACTGACCCTGTCACCTTCTCACTTACAGTAGATTCACACACTTTCAAGTTACCGTGACAACCTGTGACACACACACACACACACACATACACCCACCCACCAACCCACTAATGATTTAAATGACAAACAAGTTAAAGAAACAGAACTTACTGAGAAGCCGGTAGTCCGTCCTGTGTGAATGCTTCATGATTAGTGTTTAAGTTTGTGTGTGTGGGTGTGTGTGTGTGTGTGTGTCAGTGGGTGTGTGTGTGTGTGTGTTCCAGAGTCTAAGAGCAGTGCTGGTGCTGCTGGCAGCTCGACAGTGCGGACCACTCTGCCGAGACACACACTCATCTCCGTCTGAGCAGCTGCATGTGTGAGCCTCTTGCTCGCCCTCTCTCTTACACACACACACATGCAGTCAGACGCGTGCGCACATACACACACACCACCAAACACACACACACACACACGCACGCCCCTCCATGCTCCCGCATATCCATCACCCCCAGAGACCTGACACGATACATACCTTTAACTGCCAAGCATCTAACACACACGCGCACACACACACACGCACTGACACACACACACACACACCAGCAGTGTTGGGTTTCAGAGGATGACAGTTACAGCACAGACTGAGCAGAGCCAAGTCCCAGTTCCAGGAGGAGGAAGTAAAGACGGCGATTCTCACAAGCCCATGCAGAATGAACGAACACACACACACACACACACACACACACACACACACACACGGTAACAAAAGTAACAATGCAGCTCAGATTGCCACCCTTCGGTAAGATTTTGTGCAGTTCCTTGTCCTCACAGATGGCTACAAAAGTGGTCTAGTCAAGGTCCAATAGTAAAACTTTACTCAGCTTTATTCAGCAAGTCAACACTACAACCTAAACCAACCTACTGTACAAAAATAGTGTCCATCTTAAATGAATGACTATGCGTGTATATATTTTTTTATTTTCTGTTGTTTGTTTATTTTATTCAGGAGTCTGTGCTGTGAGAGTGAGAGAATTTCAGTACTGTACTGTCTGTACTGAGAGAGAATTTCACTGTATTTTCTTACAAAATCTCTCTCTCCCTCTCTCTATCCATCCATCTATCCATCCCGGAAACCAATGTCTTTGGGTTACCAAACAGTGTCTCCAATGAGTCAGCTGCTGTATTTGTGCGACAGGTACCAAGACTCGATATATCCGCAGCTGTCTGTACTCTCACTGGATAATCACTGTAACTGGAAACGCAGCGCTAGTTGTTAGGGCCAGTTTATAGTGCAGGGGTATGTGTCTAAAGTGTCCCTGCTCCGGGAAACTTACTACGGCACATCCTTTTCCTTGTATATAGTCTGGGATGCACTAACTTTGCTATGACCTGTACTCTGTGTTTTCTTCACACTTCGTTTAGCTTATTGTTGTGTCCTCCTGTTGTAAGTTGCTTTGTATAAAAGCATCTGTGTAATGTAATGTAAATTGGGCTTTAAAGTGCCACCCTTCTTCAGGTTTTCAAAAATAATCTAGGTGATGGGTTTTAAAGGTTCGTTCACACCAAGAACTACAATGATAATGAAAACTACAGCAACATGGGCATCCACTCCAAACAGCAACATTGTTATGACAAGATTCTCGTTGTGAGTGTAAACAACAAACAGAAAGTGGCATGTTGAGGCAAGACAGGTACTGAGAGCTTCAAATAAGCCAAAACGAGCACATTAAGGGCGGCCTGCCCACCAAACCACAAGAAGCAAACTCAAATTCATGGAGGAAAAAAAGCGTGTGACGGTTCTGTGTTTTTACGACTGTCTCAAAGCTAAATAGAAAAAAGTTGAAGTGATGTCACATCGCTGATACAGCCTTTAAGCGACCCTTTCTTTTTTCATGTTTTCAAGACAAACAGTCAAACAGTTCTTTAGTCAAAAAGCATCAATTCATCATTTATTTATTTATTTATTTGTGCCTTTTTTCCACTTTTTGCGCTACATCTCTCTGTATATAGCTGCATGTGCGTGTATGTGTGTGTGTTTAAGAGAGTATGTGCGTGTATGTGTGTTTGTGGTGTGAGTAAGAGAAAGAGAATGTGTGAGCGTGTGCATGCGTGTGTGTGTGCGCGCATGTGTGTGTGTGTGTGTGCTTGTGTGTGTGTGGGGTACAGTAACCCTCTAACCGTGCCGGCCTCACCTCTCTGTGCTATTGCCACCTGTTCTTTCTCTTGGAGCAGACAGACCCGTCACCCCTTATTTCAGATCTGAGCGGAGGGACCATGAGGAGACTTCAAAACATCCCACTCTCCTGGGGCAGCACACACGTACACAAAACACACACACACACACACACACAACACACACACACACACACACACAACACACACACACACACACACATACACACACACACACACACACACATACACACACACACACACACAACATGCCAACTCTCTCATAAACACACACATACCCATTTTCTCAACACACAACTACCTTCATCTCTCTTTCTTTAATGCAAACTCTACATAAACTCTCATTGCACCCACAACTTCACTTTCAAATGCTGAAAACACACGCACACAACTTCGCTTCCAAATGCTGAACACACACACACACACATACACACACACAAACACAAACACAACTTCGCTTCCAAATGCTGAACACACACACACACACACACACACACACACACACACACACAAAACTTCAAAACAGAACACACAATCTGTCGCCTCTCTCGTACACACCATGTCACACACACAGTCGTGACTTCGGACAGTGGGGCAGCATGCCTGAGATGGTTTGCCGAGTGGCTGGGGGGGGAGGGTGGACGATGGCCAGCCCTTTAGCTTTTCTGTTCATCCTCAGTGCTCTACACGCACAGCATCTGCGATCCTTGACCCGGCTCTGACCCGCATTCCTCTTCTAGAACCTTCATTTGTCAAAGGCACGGCGACGCAGATCAGAGGCTTCATCAGTGTGCGGGGCCAAACCACACGAGACTGTATCCGTCACTGAGAGGAACCAGTGATGACTTTGGATACACACACACACACACACACACACACACACGCACACACGCACACACGCACACACGCACACACGCACACACGCACACACGCACACACGCACACACACGCACACACACACACACACACAGACACACACAGACACACACACACACACACACAGACACACACACACACAAAAAACATTCCCCGTTTCATAACTACAACACTCTAAAAAGTCTTCAAAAAGGTCAGAAAACACAAGTTGGGGGAGGGAAACAACAGTTCCAGGACGTAAAGAAATAAATCAATGCCTGAAATTTCTTTCTATGCCAGCAAATATGATTTATATTACTAAGAGCTGTTTTGGAAAATCTTTCAGTTGCTATTCTCATGGAAACCATTTACTACTACTAAGATATTTCTTTAATTTCCTCTGG
Source organism: Setipinna tenuifilis (assembly GCA_030347295.1). Taxonomy (NCBI): domain Eukaryota; kingdom Metazoa; phylum Chordata; class Actinopteri; order Clupeiformes; family Engraulidae; genus Setipinna; species Setipinna tenuifilis. The sequence continues at coordinate 13,108,657 of CM059287.1, read as the reverse complement.
GATAAAGAAAAAGGAAAGAGGGTAGGTTGACAATATGAACTAAAAGCTCTTCCAAAACCAACGAAGGCAAGACTATATTTACAGACTATATTTCTCAACTGTGCTTCGAACTATTTCTCAATGCACCTGAACTGGTATAGAAATTCCAACTGCCATTAATGATGCAATTATCACAGCCCATACACTGTCGATATTCCACTACGGTTGTGCCCAGATACATACTGTATGTCCATGTTCATGTAGGCCTGCCAACACAATGCTAGACTTGGATAAGTTGGACTTCATAGGCCTCTATTATCTTAACATACATAACAGTGTTTCTTTAACAGTGCTGACATCACTATTTTTTTGGCATCTTTCTAAATGGATGGATGGATGGATGGATGGATGGATGTACGATCATACTTTATTTATTAAGGCTTTCAGTAGCTCATACAACATAACACACAGGGACACAGATTTACCTAACAATGCTCAATACTCAACAATGACACCATCTGACTGATCAGCTGAATTTAATTCCCAAACTCATCCCCTGTCCTTTTCCCAAAGGTCGATGGCCACCAACATGACCCCACACACACATCATTCAAGCGACCTGATGGACACAGATCAGCTTCTTCAGCTGTGATTAACCTTGAGCAGGTGACTTTGCCACACAGGGACAGGGACAAATGAGGGGACGGCTCAAAACCTCCTGTAATACCATGTCATTTGTCATCCCTGTGGTGACAACAGATGATAACGGACCAGAGGCCTCGCAGGCCTGGGGGTCTCTGTCCTAATGTACAGATGGCATTATAGCAGAAGAGTCCCCGCTCAATGACTTCATTTCCTGCTGTCCCTGTTAAACATACCTTGTGTGAGAATAACTCTCCACAATGTGTGTGTGTGTGTGTGTGTGTGTGTGTGTGTGTGTGTGTGTGTGTGTGTGTGTGTGTGTGTGTGTGTGTGTGTGTGTGTGTGTGTGTGTGTGTGTGTGTGTGTGTGTGTGTGTGTGTGTGTGTGTGTGTGAGAGCGGTGTCCTCAACCGACCCTCAGCTCTCACACACGGCTTAATGAAGTCCTTTGACATGGAAAGAGATGAGTGGTACTTCTGAGGCCCTCAAGACATACATCTGAGTGTGTATTCATGGGTGAGTATGTGAGCTTTTGTGTGTGCGTGTCTGTGTGTGTGTGTGTGTGTGTAAGCCATGACAAGCCTCACGGCACCTTTCGGCTGACCTTGTGAACATCTCATCATTCAGATTAGGTTTTGGACAGGGTTTTCCTTCCCTGAAGAGCTTATTCATCTCCATGTCCTTGGACTGATCAACCACACTCCATCTTATGCAAGGTATACGTACAAACATCTCCCTATATTAGTCCTGTTCTGATTAAAAAATTCAAATATATTACATCTTAACCTTGTAGCGTAATACAGTGTAGCTTCTCCCTAATGCTTTATTTTTTTTGTATAATTTCCTAAATTGTAGATTGAAAAATGGTACAGAAATTGGCAATAGTTTATGACATACATTACCCAATTTAATTATTTGTCATGATTTATTTATTTTAGTCACCAATGCTTTTTTCATTCATTATGTGATTTGTTCTTTTCAAGTCATTACATGTAAAAAAGAACTACAGCCCGAATCCATTTTCCAGTATCACGCAAAGAGGAGTTCAGTCCAATGACCCATGAGTTGACCGATGAGCAAAAAAGCAAAGAAAAGAAAAAAAAAGTTACCTCATCAGAAAGTTACCTCATCGTCCTTCACAACTAAAGAATGTTCCTCCGATCCTGCCACGGCTTTGGTTGAGTTCCCTATGGTGACGCGTTCTTTAGAATGTCAATTAACTTTCGATCAAAAAGATTCTAGGTCTGTGTGGCCAGCGAAGTAAAAGAAAGGAGAAGAGAGAAGGGAGAAGGGCAGCGATGCAGCGAGGGCAGACCCAGACCCCAGTGATGAGTCACCCCGTCCGACACCGAGAGCCTCTGGGCCCAGACGCACTGTCACCTGGCGCCCCTCCAGATGCCTCGGAGAGCCGTCTGGGGAGGAATTGTGTTACGGTGGGGCGGATCGACAACAAGGGGTTCACATCGACTGAAACACCCAGCAAAGTCAAGGTTGGGAAAAGGAGAGAATGGGGATGCGAGAGGGATAGGGGGAGAAGGGGAGAGAGAGAGAAAGAAAGAAAGAAAGAAAGAAAGAAAGAAAGAAAGAAAGAAAGAAAGATAGGAGGGAGGGAGGGAGGGAGTGATAGAAGGTGGATGTGAATATTTGGCTGGCCGAGAGATGGACACAATGGAACACAATATGAGAGAAGGGGGTGCTTTTCTGGCAAGAGAAGTGGAGGTGATCTCTGAACCTGCTGCAGAGATAAAGAGGACAGACTATGTAACAAAATCAGAGCGAACAGGACCGAACAGAATAACCTTACTCATTATTCACCACAGAGAGAGCCCATCTACCCAGCCAGACGACAGGCTTGCGTTTGCACACAGACACACACAGCTAGTGCAGGCTTGCACATAGTGCTGGACACTTACTGTTCTTATGAGGGACTGACAATCACTTTATATGACACTCACATTGTCTGAACACATTATAAACTTAATTCGTTCACTCCCCTCTAAAACGATACAGGCAGCTGATAGGTTTCCACACTTCAGTGCAGTAGATGGTATTTGTGGTCACTAAACGTACCCCTTTTGGGCTCTTTGCCAATCCTGTGAAACATGTCCTAGCCCAACACAGGCAGCTTATTATGTATGCTGTATACTGATATAGATTTTATATGAGCTGCTACCCTATATGAATCTTTTTGCATTTTTATTGGTTGTCATAACCTTTTGATTTACTCACTGTGCTGAGTAACAATTCCAAATGGTCGACACTAGGGTTGGGTGATAATACAATAATAAAGGTATCCACGGTATATAAAACAAGCGAAGCAAACATTAGCCATCAACACATCCAACATACATACAAACATACATGATGTGACAAAGGGGTAGACAGGATGGGAAGACAGGGATGTAAAAGAAATACAACATCACATGAGGAAAGGGGAAGAGGAAAAAAAGCCAACCCCCAGACTATGTTCCTATGGGTCTACGGTCTGTCTCATTCAGTGCCCAAAATCTTACAGCAACTTTAAACTTTTACAAACGGGCTGTTGTGGGATAATTGTGTGTGTGTGTTTCAGTTACAACACTTCTTCTTACCCTTTGCCATGGCTTGGCCCACAGAGGTGGCTGGCATTCCGGGTATTCCCGCAGTGCCGCCCGGTATAGCACTCCGTGTGCCAAGAGCTGCCGCGGCCTCCAGCAGCGGTCTGCAGACGTTGGTGTACAGGCAGGTGCGGCTCAGGCAGGCACGGAACTCAACGCTGTGACCCGCGTCCTTTGGGCCTTGATACCACACATCAGCCCTGGGCAAGTGCAGCAGTCGCGCTGACGAGAGAAAAGTTGGGGGCTCGTCCGGGATCAGAGCACAGTTTAACTGGAAGGACAAGAGAGGACAACAGAAAAGATTTCACACATCATGCTACATTACTCAAAAGGGTTGATTGTGGCACAGGGTAAAGAAATACATTTTGTTCTGTTCTGCAAATGTCCAAAGAAATAAGGTTTTAGTAGTTTTAGAAATTACGATAATTTCACTGAATTATCCTTATTGCATATTTTGGACACTGCAAATGTGGGTCATATAATAACATCCATAAAAGCGGATATTATAAGTGTGTGTTGAAGACACAAAAACACACAGACAAACCACCTTTAAGCTGCTTGACAGTATCACACACACTCCCATTCAAACACGATTACTCAGACCACATGCCTTAGTTCAGAACTTGTTTTGGTAACGTGATGCCACCCAGCTAATGGTAAACACACACCAACACACACACACAATAATCAGCTCAAGGTCACCCTGCCAGCACTGGCCAGCACATAGCAACAGTGACTCATAAAATGCCCTTTTCCCACAGGTTAACATCTTGTCAGAGATGAGACATGTTCTGTCAGTGAAATGACAGGTGTAGAATAAAAGGTCAGTTTGCGTCCTGATGGAAAAACCCTAGTTCACCAAGGCTATGCCGTCCCATCCTGTCTGGTCCCTGAGAGGACAGGACACAGGCTCACAAACTCACAAATTGCCTCAGGCCCGGATGTTGGCCACTTTTGGGCCTCAGCCTTGACTTGAATTTGACAGATCAATATCAGACCAGGGCCAAAAAGCCAGATGATATGTGGGGCAGCAGAGAGCTGCTTGGAATGGAAAAGCCATAGCTGCAGTCAAGATGAAACAACACAGGCGTGTCTGTGTATTCACACACACTCATACACAGTTGGGAGACTGTGTGTGTGTGTGTGTGTGTGAGAGAGAGACAGAGTGAGAAACACCCACATCCTGCAGGGCTCTCAGTTATCTGTTATTCCTAGAACCTGATAACCCTGCTTCTCCACCTGGTTTCCACTATAGCACAGGTGACTGATAAGGTTATCTACAGAGCGGCGACTGCAGATTTAACAGCAAGTGCGACACCTCAGTTGGTGGCTGTGTGCGTGTGTGTGGTTCTGAATTAAAAAGTGAGTGAGACAGTGAGAAAGTTGGACAAGTGTGTTCAACTGCTGATTATGATAAGCCATCACCACATTTCCTTCAAAAAATATATGGGATATATGTAGATAACGAGTCATATTACTGTATGAAGTGCTCAGCATTTGAAGAAAAAAAACAGCAGGGACCAAAGACTGACTGCAACATCCTGAGAAATTAATCAAACACAAGTTGATTCCATTTGTTTGTTGTTGCGGTCCTGGGGTTTGCATTAAGCAGCTTACCTCCAAGGCAACCAAGCCTAGAGATTCTCCATCACCCTGGGGTAAGTCAAGGCTTTGCCCTCTCAAGCAAATCTCTTAAGCAAAACTCATAATAGCACAGAATAGACACTTTGCAGGATGTTCATACCACAGTTCAAAGTGAAAGAGAAAGTACAGACTACAGTATGTAAGTGAATCAAAAGAAATGGGCCAAAAGACTGCATGATGTTGAAGATGATGAACCACCATCATAAATAGATTATGTCCACTCATTAAAAATCACTGAATAGCACTAAATAAGATATGTCCGACAGCACTTCGACACAAATTACATCCTAATTTGAAGAAATGATGATGTAATTGACATTGGGCGTGGAGGACGTTAGAGTGTAAACCAAGTGCCCAACTGCTGGCTGCCAAAGAAACAAAAAGACCTCCTTGGAAAGGGCTTGCCAAGATGTATGACAATTAGTCCTGTCAGTCTACACACACACACACACACACACATATACACACATACACATACACATATACATACACACACACACACACACACACACACACGCACGCCGTCCAGCGCAGGGTTGGGCTTCCTGTTTGCGATCGGAGGGATAGATGGCCGTCTGGGCCCCGTCTGATCTTGCAGCCACCGCCCCCCTCGGGGGCTCAAACTGACCAGCCTGCACGTTCACCAAACCGCCAGCCAAACCGCTGGTGAGTCTGCAGTTTGTGTGGTGAGTTTGGTGAGAGTGTAGATCTACAAATGTAGATTCTAAATGGACAAACAAAAAACAAACACAATTTAAATAAATAAATAAAATAATAGAATGAATGACATCGAGGGTAAAACTTTAAACAGTAAATTGAGAGTTTTATTTCACCCAGCCCTACTTGGTGACAGTATGGGAAGGGCTAAAGTGGCTGGAATCAGCAGTCATAAATTACACCAACATAAATGAACATGTGCATCATGGTGTACTACTGCCCTTTCACTGCCATCAAAACAACATTTCAACACAATATTTATGATAATCCACCATATTATTATTTCCCTTCAACAATTAATTCATGACAATAGTGACTACAACTACATGCACCGCTTAAAACATCACTATTTTTTACATGCTGGGGATACTGGCTACTGGGGACAAGGATTAGGCAAGAACTTTACTGTTTGAGATCATAAACAAGGTGAGGTGATAATACTTCCAGCAAACAAAAAGCATGGCAGTCCACCTAGCACAGCATGTCATCATTTCCCTTTACCAATCAATCTATCAGAAAGTCGGTCAGTCAGTGAGTCAAAATAAAGTGAACGCGTTGGCCTTTGTGTTTATGGCTGGCTTTGGGTACTGTCCCAGTAGTAACTCAAGCAGGAGCATGCCACAGACTTTCTTTGCTAGGAGCACGTCAGGACTGGGAAGAGGAGCCACAACAAAGTGAAACATAGACCTGGAGCACGTCAGAGTTGCATATCTGCATACTCTTAAACACACAAACACACACACACACACAAACACACACACACACACACACACACACACACACAGAGGTGTGCAGAATGCTGTCTCAAGTGATAAATGAGTGTCAGCTGCACGACCACACACACACACACACAGACACACACACAAAACACAGTGCATGCACATGTAGGTTGGTCTGACACAGCATCAACAAAAGTGATCTGCAGAGGCACAAGCAGCCAAAACATGTTGGGTAAGACAGACCCCACAGATTTAGAGGAAGTCATGATTGAGTTTGCGTAGGCAGAATAAATAAACCACCATAACAAACTGCAATGACTAACATTCAGTTTGTAACCTGCTTCATTAAGCTACCACACAAGCCATACATAGTTCAAGACTAGAGTTACTATCCAAAAAAACCCAGCAAATGTTTTACATTTACCATCATTTTATTATAATCAATCAGTGAAGCACTTGCTGAGTGGAGACCTCCACTAGTGTCAACTGCCATGTGGCCCAATGTCAGCAGAAGTGGCGCTGGATTAGTGAAGCTGTTCAGTGGCTACATTAGCCCATGTGACTGGTGACCATACCACCAACTTTCTGGGAAAATTTGGGCTGAAATGTTTTGCACAGCTCGACACACATCAACCAGCAACTTTAAAGCACCTGAGGAGAAAATGTTTAGTTTAAAGTTACAGTGAAAGCCAGTATCACCTCCGATTACCATTGTCAGCAGCGCTGACATACATTTGCACTACACTTTGTTTTCTTCCATTATACTGACTTTTTCTCCATTTAAAAATAAATCTTTATATTTTGCTGTAATTACGTGTGGAACTCCATTATATGATTCATGCTTTGAGCCAGCATGTGTTATACTACCTACTGGTCAAGTCAATGTATACTTTAGCACACAGGACAACACAGATGTTGGATAACAGTGGCGTGCTCGCACACACACACAATTCACTCAGAATTCTACACTGACAACAGACTGAGGACTCTCTATGGACAAGACGGAATAGCTTGCATGTCAAAATAACTTGCATATAACAACACGAACTTCTGGATCAGGTGTCATAAGGAAATGTCGAGAAATGGAAGTACCAGTAATCCTAAAACCGGTACATCACCACCACCACACCTGCTGTTCTATAGGCACGTGTGATGTCACCGCGACACCAGCGCTATGTGAACATCAGACGGGTAAGTGAAGCTGTTTGCATCGCTGGCTAATCCACCCGAGAGACGGGTCATGTTGGGCAGCCTTGCCTTTGCACTGTGTGTGAGTGTGAGTGTGTGAGTGTGATAGAGTGATTTTTTGTGTGTGTGTGTGTGTGTGTGTGTGTGTGTGTGTGTGTGTGTGTGTGTGTGTGTGTGTGTGTGTGTGTGTATGAGAGAGTGTGTATGAGTGAGTGTGTGTGTGTGTGTATGAGTGTGTATGAGTGAGTGAAAGAGAGAGAGAGAGATAGAGAGGGAGAGAGAGAGAGCGAGAAAGAGAACAGCGCGAGAAAGAGAGCAGAGAGAGAAAGACAGAGGAGAGCGAGAAACAGACAGACAGAGGAGAGCAAGAAGGAGACAGACAGAGAGGCAGATAGCCTAACTTGGAGGTTCTTGCCTGGCAGTCAGGTTCCTGGCAGGGGCTATTGGGGCACCTGAGAGGGGGGCTGCGCTGTAAGGCCCCTGGGGTAACGGAACACTGGTGCCAGGGGGTGAAAGCTGGGCCTCTGGGTTGACTCAGCTCATCTCACGCTGGCCTGCTTCTGTTTTAGGGCTCTGACCCCACTGGGAACCTTCTAGCACTCGAGGGTGTGTGTGTGTGTGTGTGTGTGTGTGTGTGATGGGGTGGGCGGGTTATGTGCAGCTGTCACTTAGGCTCTCAGAGACGCTGTAACATCACAGGCAACACATACGCACACACACACACGCAGACACACACACACACACACACACACACACACACACACACACAGTCTCACACACGGTTAGGAAACAAGAGCGTCCACATTTCTGGAAAATAAAATGCACCCCTTAATAAGTACTCGCTCACAGACGGTATATTTGTCTTATACTCTATACAGATTGGATTTCTTGCCAACACACACACAGAAACACACACACACACACACACACACACACACACACACACACACACACACACACAGAAACACACACACACACACACACACCAAAACGTCTTGCCATATGAATAGTTCCAGAAGGAAGTGACCCAGGTGTGGTGTAGAGTTGCAGCTAGAGGGTTAAATCTGGACCAAAGTTCAGCACGGCTACAGCTCCGCCGTCCAGCCACAGCTCAATATCGGCCATCAGAGGTCAAGACACACTCTAAACACCATCCATCACCACACACACACACACACAAGGATACAAACCTATCCTGCACTCCTACAGTATTTCGTATACATTTCTGGGGGGAGGGGGCGGCACACACACACACTGTGGCTGCACAATAGTAAAAAATGCTATAGTATAGCAGTGCGATAATACTTAATCTAAAATTGATGTAAGACTGTGTTTGAGGATGAGGGAAGACTGGACGACAGATTTATTACAGATTTATAACTTATTTATTATAGAAGCCAGACACTAAAATAAACTTCACTTCTGTTGCTTAACGGGTGACTTGGGACATGTTCAAAATGTCTCTAAATCTATATATATATATATATGCACTATATGGTATGTGAGTTAGATGGTTCTGTTCCTTCCATAGTGCACAATAACAGTACACAAGTCACCATCTCTGGCTCAGCCCCAGTGCAGGCCTCACCTCACCTTGGCTAGCTCTCAGCTACAGGGGCTCCCTAAGGTGGCACATTTACTTAGATGGGCAAAAGCATCTACCCACATCCATTTACCACACAAAAAAAAAGACAGAAAACTGCCTCTTTGGCGGCAGATTAGATTTTATTAGATGATATTAGATTAGAAATGACTTCTGTGTTCAGCCAACGGGAAAAAAGCGGTATCTGCTAACTGTGCTTCCCAGAATGAAGCGTGAGGCGTCCATTTGATAGAGCAGAAATGACTTCCTGGGTCTCGGTGCGATCGTGGAGAGGAGAGGAGAGGAGAGAAGAGGAGGAATAAACCATAAAAAGGTTACAACCGCAGCACGCAGGTCCCTCTGACAAACGCCACTTCCCAAATCCGGTGCATACATCACTGCTGTTGCGCCGGTGCTTTAAGGAGTGTGTGTGTGTGTGTGTGTGTGTGTGTGTGTATGTATGTAACAGACTTTGCATACGTGCGTGCTTGTGTACCTGTATGTGTCTATGTAAGAAAGAAAAAGATTGTGTGCGTGTATATGTAAGACACAGACAATGTTCGTGTGTGTGTGTGTGTGTGTGTGTGTGTGTGTGTGTGTGTGTGTACTTCTTTTTGTCTGCAGGCAGTCAGTCTTTTGAATGTCTGGTCTTTCTCAGGCTAAATATTTGGCGTTTTCAGCCAGCGATCGCTCGCTTCTCTTGCTTCTCTTTGTTCAGGGGGGGAGCGCTGGCTGGCTTGGACCCATCAAACATTAATGTCTGGCGTTTGCATAGCCCCATATCGGAATGCCTTTCGGCCGATAGCGACGGCTGCTTATCACAACACAACACAAGCGTGGTTATGTAAGGATACAGAGGGGAGGAATTGAAAGAATGCACAAAAAAAACAACTTGTCTGTCTTTTTGAGCTATACTCTTCAAAATGGCTCTTTACCATGTTTGAGGAGCAAAAATCTCTTACAGACCAGGGGTCCTGGACGACTCGAGCCAAAATATTTGAAGTGACACTGACCTTCAGGGCAGAGGAGGATAGGGGAGAAGGTTTTTAGAGTGCTGGACACAACTTAGTAACGAAATAACAGAAAAATACAATTTCACAGAAACTGCAGCACTTTGCATGGACTTTAGATATTAAAGATATTACAGAAGGTAATATATTAAATATAACAGAATTGGTCTGTAAAATGCGAAGTGCAACCTTTTTTTCTACTGGTACACCTCAGGGCCACATTGAAAAGCCATTTTGGACAGAAGTACATGCTTGAAGTACCCCATAATGTAACAACCTTGTTTTTCAAGATGAGGGCAACTGAAAATGTGTTTTCGGCCTAATCAGTTCAAGAGACACATAAGATTCTTAGGAATATCACCCATACGCATAGATTACAGAGAGGCAGACAAATGCAGCCATCTTGCAGTAATGACAGCCAATGTCCATCCTGTTTACTGTAATAAAAGACAGATGTCTAATTTTT
>CM059287.1:12958114-13093114 GCA_030347295.1 Setipinna tenuifilis | reverse complement strand
ATGGTGCTCATAAGGGACTGGGGTGATTAAAAAGACATTTAAAAAAAAGAATGTGTGTGTAATGAACCTTGCCAGATAGATCGTCATCATTATTAACAGCGTGCGTACATTCCCAGGTTGCACTGATTTAAATGAGAGAATTAGGCGACTGTGGAGCCAAGATGGCAGCGTGTAATGAGCTCATTAGCAGTGCTAGTGAGGGGAAGGTGACGATCCCCCCCCACCCCCCTTTACCCAGGGGCCCCAGCTGCCCAGTCGCCCACGACAACAACCTGGAGAGGTACGGTTGCCATGGGAACACCTTAAAACAGCACCTCACACTGGAGGAGGATGAGGACACACAGAATAAATAAGTAAACACACACAAACACAAACACACAAAATGCATACACTATATGTGCCTACAAACACACAAGTTGGGGAGGATGGGGCTGCTCAGAGTAAATGAACAAACACACACCAGGGCTGTACATTGCGACCAATTGGTCGCATATTACGCCTAAATTTTGGACTGTGCGAGGAAGAAAAATAAAACGGGCGCACTTGTGCGATTATGTATTTCAACCCTTTCATTCGCATTTTGCTCCTAAAAATAAATATATAATAATAATTAAAATAAAAACATTCCAATCGACAAGAGTCTACAATGTTCCCTGATTTTTTTTCTCATTCCCTTGTCAAATGTGATCGAGCAGGAAGAACTTTGTTCTTGTCATGATGACGCGGTGACGTCTCAACGCATATGGGAAAAAAGTTCTGCACAAGTAGTGTTTCGCTGCTACGGACCGGTCTTGGCTTGCGCTGCGATTAGCTAGCTTGCTCCTTCAGTCGTCATTTAGAAATAGCTTCAATGATCCATTGCTACGAACGGTTAGTGAGGAAAATATGATAACATCTTTCTTTCAACGAAAACCTAAAGAACCAGGAGAGGCAAACAGGAGATATGATGAAGACGGTGAGGATGAGGTGATAGGTGATGTGTCTTTGCGTTATAATTAGGCCTGTAACGGTATGTGTATTCGTACCGAACCGCTGGAAAAACAGACGTTCGGTTCAATACAGTGCTGTACCGAACGAGTACAGTCAGTATGTGTTTTACATTCTGCTGCCACTACATTTGGCTCTTTTTAACATTCACGAGGATAGCTGTATATGATTGGAGTAGTAAGGGAAGTTCTTAAGAGAAACTCGTTTGTGATTTGTGCTCTTACGACCACGTGGAGGTAACGTCACACGGCGAACCAAACAGACGAGCCTTTCCATTCTTACCACTTCACTTCAAAACTTTTACGCCTCGTTTCGACCCGACAGGGCGAAATGCCAGCCTGGCTGGCCAACATAAGTTATCCCGCAAGGTAGCCTACATCTAACATCAGCAACTGATTCAAAATTGCATATTGCAGGGGCTACATGGGCATCGGTGTGTTGCCTAGATGATATTTAAGTGTTGTAATATCATTCTACAAATGCAAGAAGTGTACTAGTACAAGCTTGTGACCGTATTTGTTAGCCAGCTTGCTAATAGTTAGCTAGTCGTAAAATAACTTTGCTAGCTTAAAACTTCGAGTGATTAAATGGTAATCTAGAGTACTCTGCTTGTCTTAAGTCAGTTCGTGGCACATTTAAATAACAATCCGTGATGGCACCATCACTTTTGGTCACTCAGAGACTTTAAATCATACAAACACGTTAGAGGTTCCAGAAGTGTCCCCCATGTTGGTCTGAATTTTTTGTAACTCCCCTCTCTTAAGCAAACGTCACGCACTAAACACACCACACGCTGATCTAATTGGTCATAACATCTATCTCATTTAAATAAGCTTATCTTCCTGGCAAAAAATATGAAGATTTAGATTTACAACGAATTCCTTATTGTATCTGGAACTGAGTGCTGCACTTTAAATGTTGATTTAGTTTACTATAAAAAGGAATGTATTTTTTATTTCAAACATTGGTTAATTTGAGAATATTTCATTTAAGTTATTGGTACCAAGCAGCACTTTAATTTTTTTTACTGTTTCCATTTCTATATTGACATTTTGGTTAATTAAACAACACCATGCCGAGGAAGGAAATGGTTTTGCATTTTGTTTCCATACTGTACCGAAAATGAACCGAACCGTGACCTCAAAACCGAGGTATGTAATGAACCGTGATTTTTGTATACCGTTACACCCCTAGTTATAATAAAATTCCATCAAGAAATTTCACAGTGCTCCTAAATTTTTATCTGTGCTCCTAAATTTGTATCTGTGCTCCTAATTTTTTTCATTTAGGAGCACAAGTGCTCCTAGTGAAAAAGCTTAACGTACAGCCCTGCACACACACACACACACACACACACACACAAAGTACATACAGTATGTGTGTCCACACACACACACACACACACACACACACACACACACACACACACACACACACACACACACACACACACACACACACACAACAAACACGTACACAAACAGAACAAACAGGTACAGAAACATACACTTTCCTATATTGGGTAGCAGGCTGCACCATCACACGCACACGCACACGCACACACGCACACACACACGCACACACGCACACGCACACACACACAAACACAAACACACACCTCTTTTGCAGAGAGCGTAGTGAGCACCTCGTCTGAACACTGGTCCAGCCAACATAAACATGACTGAAGCCACCCATTCAGCCAGAAAAATAATAATCCATTCTGTTCCCGAGCTGCCACACACACATCAAAGTGCCTCAAGTGAATAGAGAGCCGTGGAGCTCTGCTTACACGCGACAGACCTTTGATATGCATATTCTGAGTGCTCACCGCCCAGGTCATCTAAAATAGTGTGTGTGTGTGTGTGTGTGTGTGTGTGTGTGTGTGTGTGTGTGTGTGTGTGTGTGTGTGTGTGTGTGTGTGCGCGTGTGCGTGTGCGTGTGCGTGTGCGTGTGTGTGTCTCCCCCCATGTCAGCAGTCCATGGTACCTCAAATTGGAGCCAATTACCGAGATCAGACGGTCTTCAGACTGCTGCACTGTTCCCTGTGGCCCTCACAGTCAAACTGATTACAAGATCACACACACAGAACCACCGCTGCCCCCTACTGGGCATTACACATAATGTTACAACATAAAAGTGGTACTGTACTTCACACAGACTGACTGTGACCTAATGCCTTTACTTTCCAAAATAACAAACTTTTCAATTTACCCTAATGGTTAACTGTGATGCATAGTTGATATTCAGACAACCAGGTAAGAGTTCACACAACTTGAAGACACTTCTTGTACTTCAGTAACCAAGCACATCAGTGCTGAATATTCAAATACACTGGTGCCTCAGCATGCAAGTCTTATTTGTTCCTCTGAAGCTGGCTCGTAACTCGAATTGTAGCTCGCAACTCAAAGCAAAAAAAATCGTCCAAGAGACAGTTTTGTATCTTTAAAAACTCCTAAGTTGGGACAATCTTAGGTTGAGGGCACCACTGTACTCTCAAAACATTTTCCAGGTAAAAAATTTGGAACTGATTTACAATTGAAATTTGAAACACAGTTGAAGAATTTGAAATACAATTTAAATACAATTTGAAATTCACAAAACAGTCATCTCTCTTGGTTGGAATACAGTGGACTGAACATATGACTTTAGCAGAACAGCCATGCAGAATAATCCTTATTAGGTACAGCGTAACAACAAAGTATTTTGCCCTAGCTACTCTGCATTCCTGATGAGTAGATTACATGTTTGACGATGACATCAGCTGATCAAATGTCTTGGAGAACCATTCCACACCAGACCTCATCCCCAATTCTCACATGAAAAAGAGCGATAATGGCCTTACTGGAACTGTGCGCGTGTGTGTGTGTACACCTCTGAATTTTTCTCCCGTGGTCATGAGGTCTTGCTTAAATCACCCCCCTTTCTCTCTTCCTTTGGAATGCAGCGTATTGCGGCCATATGTTCTCACACACACACACACACACACACACACACACAGTGCCTGTGAGACTGGCCTGGAGGCACTGTCACCACACCAGGCTCTCTCTCTCCTGTTGCATCAGCACACAGGCATCTGGCCTACATCCAGATGTCTGCTAATTTAGTGCTTGTGCTGTGCCTGCACAGACCAGATGTACAGGAGACACATGCATTTATCAGAGGCCGTCACTGGGGGGCAGCCAAGAGCAACCTGACATACCAGAATACACACCTTGGCCAGGTTACTGGTGCTATTGTGAGAGAAAACTTGTTTTCATTTTTCTTCCTTTTTTTCCCTTCCTATATGTAGTACTCAATTGACACACAGCAGATCATCAGCAATCACAACATAAGTATGACAACCAAATCACAGCTTGAAATTACAGATGTAACCAATAGTGGGCTGGGGTGGGCCTGTGCCCACCCACTTGTCAATCAAGCCCACCCAATCAGAAGGCTCCCCTTGTTTGATTGACTGTCTTTAAGAAATAGTAGTAACCTGTGTGTTTTCATTTAGGCCCACCCAACTTTTTTTCTGGGCCCACCCATTTTATGATGATTTCTGGCTTACACCCCTGCTTGAAAAACTAAGCAGTGGAACAAAAAATCCCTGCATTGCACAAAAGTCAGTCTCAGAGCTTTGGCAGTGGCACCACACATGCAAAATGGCATCATGTGACGCTACTCTTCAGCGTGACCTTCACAATAACAAATCCAGCGCCACATGTGTGAACGGGTTGTGCCATTGTTTGTTGACAAAGGCAGGGGGGCAAAAAAAAATGGTTTTGCAAAACTGACGGAGCAACTTTGGACGGGTGTGGGGTTCACCGAGGGGGCAGCCACAGGGGTCACGGGGTCGTGCACCCCTTTGCCTGGACCTCATGTTCCATTTTCTATGCGAGGGGCCCAACACACACTCACACACACATTCACACACATTCACACACACACAAACACACAAACAACTAGCCTATACATGCGCACGCACATAACACACAAGCATAAACACAACAGTGCATACAGAGACCACACATACACCACAAATGCTTGCCCCCGGCCTTTAGAGACCCCCTCCGTGCACACACAAACACAAACACAAACACACACACACGTAAAACACAACTATACATGCGCATGCACACACAAGCATAAATACAAGAGCACACACAGGCACACATGCACCACAAATGCTCCTCCCGGTCTTTAGAGACCACCTACAGTACACACCCAACCCACCCCCCACCCACTTACACACACACACACACACACACACACACACACACACCCCCCACCCACTTACACACACACACACACACACACACACACACACACACACACCCCACCCACTTACACACACACACACACACACACACACATAAACGCATGCACACACTCTCTCTCACACACACACACACACACACACACACACACACACACACACATAAACGCATGCACACACTCACACACACACACACACACACACACACACACATAAACGCATGCACACACTCACACACACACACACACACACACACACTCACACACACACACGGCCCTTCCCCCCCCCAGCAGAGCTGCTAGCCCCCCTCCACTACTTTCCCATGGAGGTCACCAGGGAGCGGAGCGGAACAGAGCAGAGCAGAGCAGTCATGGGGGAGCACTCAGGGCCTGCCAGACTCCAGGCTTCAGGCTCCCTCTGCACAACATCAAAATGAAACTTACATTAAAAAAAATGTAAACACGACAACAGTTAGTAAGCACACAACATCCGGCCAAAAAAAAAAACATGGTATGTCGCGTAACTATCAGCAGTGGCAGTAATGGAATAGTCCTCTAATCACATAACTTGGGTGGGGGGTCAGAGGGGAGGGGTTCTTCACCACCAAATAACCGTGGCCGTGCAAAGGGGCCACAAGTCTTTCAAGCGCTACGGTCACACCCTCACAGATTCCTCAGATACGTAGGCAAACAAAAAAAACAATACAAAAACGCCAAGCTGTTTTGAAGTTTTCCTGACTTTGTTTTAGTAAACACAGAAAAAGGGACAGAAGGGACATGGTGACACGACACAGAGAGGCTATAATATGTGGGGGGATGTGGGCGCACAGAACGGCTAGACATGACCTCTGGCAAGCCCGTGAGTCATAGCTGCTTCATTACAACACCAAATGTAGCAAAGCGTTATTATACGAGTGCTGATGAAAGCCCCATTGACTTTGAATGGGACAAGTTCAGAGGTCAAATCATTTTGCATAATGACCGCTGTCAATGGCAACAAGTTTTGTGCTTCTTTTGTATCCCTCGCAAGTAGTCTGTTTACTTATCGTAAAGCTTCAGATCGTGGTCCTTCCGGGACTTATACCACGGCAATTACCACCTTGCTAAACATTAGGCCTATGTCCTACATAACTGCTGACACAGCACAAAGTATTATTTGTACCTCACACACCAGTACGTCACGAAGCAATAACTGCAACAATAACTGCTACAGCACATAGCACCACTACAGTAAAGACAAATTTCTTCTGACATCTAATAATTACCGTAAAGGTAGTTTTGACATCATCATCATCAGGTACATTACAATATAAAATGTTTTAAAACAGTAATTGTTGATGACGTGGGAGTTTTGTTAACATCTGAAGCCAAACATCTACTGTATTAACATCTTATGTTTACTGTAGAGCCAGATTTCTATAAAATTTTAAATAAACGTCACAACAACCATCTGATTCTCTCACTTGCTGCCATCTTCCTCAGAATTTAATTTGATACTTTATCCCCCCAGAGACCCAAATCTAAAAAAAATGCAAAAACCTTTTAGGTGTTGTTGTAAGAGGCGTATGATACAGAAATCTGTGTTTTTTATTGTTATTATAACATCCAACATCCAAATGCTGTCCAAATCAATTCCAATGTAATCCAATGGCCAAGCCTATTTACACAATGTACCATCCAACAGTATTCCAGAACTGAACAATGGGACCTATTACTAATGTAAATGTGGTTTGTGATGATGTAATATTACAACCGTGGGTCCCTGGGGGCTCCATTTTCACTGGAGTATACTGTACAATAACACGCGCCTCACAGTCAGTTCGCATATTTTTACAAGCCACGTGAGTAGCTACTCAAGTAATTTCTCCTATATTCTCTACGGTCCATTCTCTTTACAGCCCAGCAATCATAAACAAACCAAGCAGCTTATACGTTTATTAGGAAATTGCTGGGATCTTTATTAGGGGTCTCCTCTCCATCGCTGCATATCTGTTCCTGCTGGGGGAACATGAACACACACACACACACACACACACACACACACACACACACCAAGACTCCAGTTTTCCCACACACGGCTCCTGTTTCCACAGATCTCAGGGCACAGAGCAGCATCTGGTCCAGAGAAAGTGTGTGTTGAAATGTATGTGTTTGTGTGTTGTGATGTTTGTGTTGCAAGGGCAACACGAGAGCATCTGGTTCTGAGAGTGTGTGTTTCGAGTGGGTTGTACAAGTCTGTGTTGTTAGGATACAGAAGCATCTGGTCCAGACAGAGTGTGTCACGAGTGTGTGTCAGTGTGGGTCAGTGTGGGTCAGTGTGTGTGTTGTTAGTGTGTTCAGAGCCTAATCTGTATGTGAGCTGCTGTGGCTTAGCTTGGGACAGAAAGCAGCAGGTCATGCACATTCCTCCAAAACAGTGGACACTTCACTGGGGGGGGAGTAGGGACAGGGGACAAAGTGTGTGTGTGGAAGTGGAAGAAGGGTAGAGCAATGGGAAATTGTGGGGGGGGGGGGAAGAGAAAGAAAGAAAGAAAGAAAGAAAGAAAGAAAGAAAGAAAGAAAGAAAGAAAGAAAGAAAGAAAGAAAGAAAGAAAGAAAGAAAGAAAGAAAGAAAGAAAGAAAGAAAGAAAGAAAGAAAGAAAGAAAGAAAGAAAGAAAGAAAGAAAGAAAGAAAGAAAGAAAGAAAGAAAGAAAGAAAGAAAGAAAGAAAGAAAGAAAGAAAGAAAGAAAGAAAGAAAGAAAGAAAGAAAGAAAGAAAGAAAGAAAGAAAGAAAGAAAGAAAGAAAGAAAGAAAGAAAGAAAGAAAGAAAGAAAGAAAGAAAGAAAGAAAGAAAGAAAGAAACTGCACTTGCCAGAGGGCCAGGAATGGGCACCTGCTGCCAGTAACCAACTCAGTGACTCAGAGATGAACAGGACTTACAGTCACACAGTGTGTGTGTGTGTGTGTGTGTGTGTGTGTGTGTGTGTGTGTGTGTGTGTGTGTGTGTGTGTGATCTGTCAGCACACCAAAACATAGCTTCAGACAGGTAAGGACTAGGAAGAGGTTTGGTTTGCGCACAGGTAGGTATTCTTTAGTTACATAATAATGGAATTTTTATGTCAATTTAAGAGCTGGGCAATATGGGCTATGTGTGTGTGTGTGTGTCTGTGTGTGTCTGTCAATATGGATGTGGATGTGTAAGGGTAGGAAACAACTACATGCAAGTCACTGTCTGTCTCCAAGTGTGTCTCTGAGAGTGTGTGTGTGAGTCTGTGTGTGTGGCTGCAGGCCTATGTGCATGTGTGTGTGTGTGTGTGCGGATGTTGGTAACAACCAGATACAGGTCACATCACAAGCCAAGCACAAGCAAAATGCCAAGCACAACAACGTGTACCAGGGCAAGGGCACACAGCAACGATTGTTCTTTCCACATCGCTTCAGAAGAAATATGCCAGACAGAGCCAGAGTGATGTCCTAATCCACTGCCCTGCTGGAAAAGGGGAAAGTCTCACAAATATGCTTCTGTTGACACTGTTGCCCGTCAGTTCTGAGAAACCCCCACTACTTGAGAGAACGGGTCAAACAGAGGAATAGTGTGCAGTGTTTGAGGAGTGCATTTGCAAACCACTAAGACAACACAGTTTAATCACTGCGTGTTCCCGACTCACAGGGACATCTGCCTCTTTACTTACTGCCCCTGTTTAGTCTGTCTGTTCTTGTATGTGTGTGTGTGTGTGTGTGTGTGTGTGTGTACGTGTGTATGTGTGTGTGCGTGTGTATGCGTGTGGATGTGTGTGTGCGTGTGGATGTGTGTGTGCGTGTGTATGTGTGTGCGTGTGTGTGTGTGTGTGTGTGTGTGTGTGTGTATGTGTGTGCGTGTGTATGTGTGTGTATGTGTGTGTCTGTTTGTGAGAGACAGAAAGACTGAGAGAGAAAAGAGTAAGAGAGTCAGCGTGTGTGTGTGTGTGTGTGTGTGTGTGTGTGTCTGTGTGTGTGTCTGTGTGTGTGTCTGTGTGTGTGTCTGTGTGTGTGTCTGTGTGTGTGTCTGTGTGTGTGTCTGTGTGTGTGTCTGTGTGTGTGTCTGTGTGTGAGAGAGAGACTTGTATGACTTGTGCGTCTGTGTAAGTAAAGGTGGCGTCCTCATCCAACACACACCAACCAATCCCACAGGTAAACACAGCAGGGGCCAAGGGCAGATCCACCCTTACCCCACCCCCCCAACCCACACACACACACACACACACACACACACACACACCTTCCAATCAGACTACCTAATGTGTAACTGGGCCTTCTTTACTCCAGTGCCATTGCCATGACTCCCCTCTGCTCCACTGGGCCAGCTGAGCAACCAGTGGGCCGAATCACAGCCAAACACAACTTGAACTTGCAGACAACACTGACCCCGGCTAACTCCCTAATGGCTACATGATGAAAGGGCTCAGGATGTCTTTTTTGGGTGGGGATTTTAGGGGGGAGGGGGGGTGAGGGTGGGGGCAGGGGTGTATGTACAAAAAAAAAAAGCTGAGAATGTGTCTGATGTTTGCCGTACACTTCTTGGGGGGATGTTAGCCAATAACCTCCCGGCCACCGTCAGGGGAAGGAATGCTGCTGTGTGTGCGAAAGGGAAGACAAGCAGGCTGGAGACACACAGAGAGAGCAGGGGATGAGAAAGAGGAGGAGAGGTAGAAAACAGAGAAGGTGTGGGAAAGTAGTGAGTCAGGATTTGAAAGAGAAACAGAGAAAGAGAGAGAAAAGAATTTGGACCTTTATATCTCCACACAAGAAAACAAAGTACACAACACAAAAGTAGTAAGTGAGAATTTGAAAAAAAAGAAAGAAAAAAAAGAAAAAAAAAGAATTTGGACCTTTATATCTCCACACAACAAAAGAAGTAAAAGTAGTAAGTGAGAATTTGGAAAAAAAGGAAGAAAGAAAAAAAGGAAAAACAAAGAATGTGGACCACACAAGTGCACACAATCCAATAACTCAATCAGTCTCTGTGCATCCTGTTGAGATTTGTTTAGCCTATAAATAATAAAATATTCCGGAACTTTTGTTAAGCCAAAAAAATTTACACATCAACTCCTTAATGAATATCTCTGCAAACTTTGCCTTCAGAATTGCTCTCTCCCTCTCCCTCTTTGAGTCTCTCCATAAGCCTTCCCCACATATGAAAAACAAACAGACCCTAAGGGTAAAAACAGATATTCCATGCATCGGACCCAGCGGATCATACACAAATACAGATTTCATTTCCTCTTACATAACATACAGTCAAGAGGACAAACAGGGTTGGAAAGGGGGGGAGGGGGGGTTCACCTGAGGTCAAAGGGAAAGTCTCTCTTAGTCCGCGTGCACTTGTTATTAAAGCAGATGCTTTATCAATACCATCCATGCAGTGTGTTAATGACATGAGTTTTACCAGTGTTTACATTGGGACATAGCCCACTGTTTGGAACTTGGCATGCACGGAGCTAAGCCAGCAAGCACTAAGCGGCTAAGAACTATTAGCACAATTCCCGGTACTCGGTGCCAACGGTTAAGACAAAACAACAGGAGTGTGAGGGCAAACACAGAGCGGGTTCTGACAAGCTGAAGTGCCACAGGCAGAAATGAATGCGGGACAGGCACACTCGTTGTGTGTAATTAGACGGAGTCCTCAAAGATGACAGCTAGCCTATAAAACATCAGTGTTAGCCACAGTGTGGTGAAAAAAGGGCATATGGGGCCTGGAGAAGCAGCTCTTCGGCGAGGAATATCTTTGCGTCACAAACACAGACACGTCTGTCAGCACCCGGGCCAAAGCAAAGCAAAGCAAAGCACAGCTGTGTGAGTGACAGCGATGAGGGGAGATGTAATGGGGACTGTTATCTCACAAGTAATTGCGTTTTAATCTTAGCTGTGAAAAGACTCGTTGATAAGGCCTCCGTCTAGAGAAGACATTCTAAGTGCAAAGCCAAAAATGGAGTAGCTAAAAAAAAAAAAAATCTCTCTGCCCTTAGAAATCAGGGGACAACAGCCTTACTCGTTCTACATTCATGCGTATGCATTATTTTATTAGGCCTTTTATGTCTTAGTTATGAAGGTTTTTACAAATCCAATAGCGATATCGGATCGGTATTGATCGATATGCAAAAACCCAGATATTGGGATCAGTATCGAAACCAAAAAAAAGCTGAATTGATGGATGAGAACCCTAAAAGAAAAAGCCTGCATCAAAGGGAGAGAGCGCAGCTGAATCCTGCAGGGGTTTGGCCCCGTGACCTGTTTTACCTGAAAGAGAGCGTCTGTTTCTTGTTTTCTTTTCCCCCCCAACATCTTTTCATCTACCTTTAATATCACCATGTCAAACATCCCTCTTTTCAGATTTTCTCCACAGCCCAACATCTGTTTTTATACACTGATATTTTGCTTTCCGTTCCACTCGAATCCCTACATTGAGCTTAAAGCACTCCTGTTTCCAACAGTACACACCTCTGCTGGTAATGCTGAGTGTTAACAGCATCTACTACACACACTCTAGCAGTTACTGCTACAAAGTTGTGTTGCCACGACAACGGTGCAGGGTCACTCGCAATTCAGAATTTTCAGGCATTCTAATGACAGGCCGTTTCAATGGGCCCTTTATGACTCCAAGACATGAGCGAAGAGGTGACGCCAAGCCAAACTCTATTGTCTCAGAGAGCCCATAAAACCCCAAGCCAGCAAAACACACACACACACACACACACACTCACACTCACACTCACACACTCACACAGTTAAAGGAAGACTTGGACACACACAAGCATGCACACACACCCATACACACGCGCACACACACAGTGAAAGGCAGATTTGGAGATACAAACACACACAAAGGAACTGAAAGCTGAAAGACAGATTTGAAGACAGACACTTTGAAAGACCGATTTGGAGACACACACACACACACACACACACACACACACACACACACACACACACACACACACACTGAACACGAACACACACACACACACACAGTTAAAGAAAGACTTGGAGACACACACACAATGAAACACAGATTTGGAGACACACTCGCACACTGTGAAAGACAGATTTGGAGACACACCAACACACACACACACACACACACACACACACACACTGAAGGAGAGACATGGAGATAGACTAGAGGTTCTCCCTGCTCTCTCTCTCTCTCTCTCTCTCACTCTTCTGGCGTTCTGTGAGGAGGGTTTCAGGGCCATGATGAGTGACTGCAGTCAGCAGCCAGCGGTTTCCCAAGACCCACAGGAAACACTCCAGAGAGAGTCTGCTTCTGTTACTCTGCTCGGCCTCCAGAGTCCACTGGATGACTAATCTTCTTCTACAGCGGGTGATACTCAGGGCTCCGTTTCAAGTTCATGTTTCAGTGATAAACCCTCGGTGAGCTGACTCAGAGATGCGAATCAGAAGAGCTTGCGTGGCCGTTTTCTCCCAAGCACTAGAACACAAACACTAGACGACTATCCCTGTTAGAAGGTTTACTTTGAGGCAGGCTTTGAGCTAACCTACCAGGTTTGTCATTTAGCTACACACTTAACATTGAAACAGTGCACTGGATGTATGTGTGACAGCAACAACAGGCCTGCTCCTTACATTGAGCTTATGTACCAGGTTTATCACTAAACCATGGTCTTGAATTAGGGCCCAGGTTTCTTCAAGCTCTGTTTGTGGCACACCGAGTATGCATAGGCTACAGTTAAACACTACAAAGCGCATGTTCATTTGATTGTCAAACAATCTGCTAATACAGGATAAAAAGTCTTAATACGGTCTTTTTTTTCTAAAGGCTTTGCAAAGGTGTCATAATCGATTTAGGATGACATAAATCAGTAGAGGATAAGTTGTGGTGGGAACTGAAAAGAAAGAGCAGGCCTCCATGAACGATATCAATCACGTGCCGTTTAGCAAGATTGGGGCTTAATGGTTTAAACAGGCAGTCTGAGACACTGCTCAGAGCCAGCTGGTTCCTTGGTCTCACCAAAGACCAGAACGAGGCTGATCAATTTTCCACAGCAGTAGGCAGTGGTGAAGACACACATTCACACACACACCCACCCTCAGTCAGACACACACCCACACTCAGTCAGACACACACCCACACACACATACACACACACCCACACCCACACACACCTCAGCATGAAACGATGGAAACTTGAGTCTAACAGCAACTTTGTTGGAGACCCACGCAAAGCAAAGCGCAGCATGAAAGGACAACATGAGTGTTTGTGTACAGGAGTTCACTGAACCGAAGAGGGCAGCTTTCCAACATACATTCCCATGAGCCCCATATACTCCAGCACACCCCTAAACTTCCTCCAGATAGCTCCACGTACATTCCAAAGGCGATCCTAACGAACTCAAAGTTCGCATATTATGTGTTTGTTTATGTGTGTTTTCATTTGGGTTTGTGTGTGAAAGATGTTTTGCTTGATAATGGTTAAAGGTTGTTGAGTAAAGGGAGAAAATGTTCAAAAGCCAATCAAATGACACCCTTCCCTCCCATGCCCCCGAGGCACTGCTGCTGATTGGTTGGAGAAGTGTGTAGTGCTCGTTCTGAGCTACTTATTTGTTTGTTTTGTCCAGTTCATGTTGACCGAGCGAGGACTGCGGACCATCCTAGAATTATTTTGAGCTACACAAATACAGAATGTTTAGCTTTAGGACCATGAACAGAAATACGCTTAAGTCAACATAAGTCAAACATCTACGGGATAGCAGTCAAGGGCTTTAGAGCTATAATTTAAAACCTACATTTAAATCCTGTCATAGATCAATACAGTACAGCCAGTCCAATTCTATCCTCTCCTCTTTCAATGAAAAAAACAAGCAGTCATTTTTTCCCCTTTTTCCAGACCTTTTCCCATATGAACAGCTTTGTGTTACCCCTCTCTCTGTAGACATTCCAATCGTGAGTTATGGACGTGCTACAATTCCGTGCTGTCAAGCCTGAGGGTTAAACTGCGAGAGCCATCATCACACATGTGTGCGATTCACATGAAAAACAACATACACATGCTTGCTTGGACAAAGCAGGCTTTCACTTCTGTATGTAGCACCAGGGTGAGGAGAGGCGGACAGCCCTTACCTGTGAGAATCTTAGGCCTACGAAGCTGAGAATCGCCTTGGAGACCTGGAGATGAATGAGCAGAAGAGCCGCCTCGCGTCCTGGAGAAGATTCTGGAAGGTTCTTCCCTCGGCGGCTGTGGGCCTGTTCACAAACAACGGTGTCCCACACCGCCTTGGGCATGTGACCGGAGAGTAGTGACCGGAGAGTCCTCATGATTGCCCGGGCACCGGGGCACACCATCCGGCGGATGTTCTGGTTGTTCTTCTGGTACCTCCGCACCAGGAAGGTCGAGCGCTCCCGCTTCTGCCGCACAAACTCGCTGTCCGACACGACCCCGCCGTCTTCGCCGTGGACGCCGATGAGGGGCGACGAACTCTGGGCCTTCACCAGGCACTTGGGCCGGGGTCGGCGGTCCAGACGCTCCAAGCTGGAGTAGCCGTTCTTGAGGCAGTGCCCGCAGCGGATGTTGGTCCTGCCCCCAAGGGCGAAGGCTGTGCGAGGCAGAGAGCGGTGGAGCGATGTCACTGGCAGGCTACTCCTCCTTAGACCCAGCCGTCCGGCTGCCATGACCTCATCCTCCTCCTCCGGCCGCCCATTCGCCGATTCGCCGTCCAGCTGGCACAGGGAGTCTGCAGAGCCGCTCAGCCCTGACGCCTCTTGTCTGGAATGGGCATGGGCATGGTCAGGGCAGGACTCCCCAGACGCTTGCTGCCTGCCAAGCAGTGGTGATGCCCAGTAGGTTGTGGGGCTGCCTGCCGGAGAATCTGCCTGCTCAGAATTGCTTGTCCTTTTTTGCCCCACATTGTGAGGCAATTCCACCTTCTCACCAGAGGGGGCGCTAGAACGTCTTTGGGGTTCTGTGTGCCCTGGTGTATTAGCTGACAACTGCCCCGCTTGACAGAGGTGGCACCCTCCTCCTCCAGAAGGAAGGCTTACAGGGGACATCAGTGAACTCTTCCTCTGTCTGGCTGCATTGCTCTGGTGTGAACAGCAGGGCGGCGATGTGGGGCTTCCAGGCACAGCAGGGGCCCAGCTGTGACTGCGTCTGTGGCTAAATTTGGAGGCAGGGGCCACCGCGGCCGACCGCTTCCCCTGACCCCCACTGCCGACCACCATGGCTGCGTCCAGCTCCCCAGAGGCCATGATTAGAATTCCAGCACGCTTGTGACCATTCCAACTATCCTTCATATCACAGAGGGGGGTTTATTCCAGGTGAGCTGTTATTCGCCAGATGAGGTGTCAATCAGAGGCGATCATGCTAAGTGAAGGTAGATGCCGTGGGGAAGAGATGCAGTGAAGACACTGAATCCTTGGTAGGTAGGATGATGTGATCAACTGCAGGAATAACTGGTCTGAGATCCAGTCAGGCTCCAGTCAGTGCTGATCAACCCTGGAGAAACAGAAAGAAAAAAGCAAGAAAGGGGGGTGGGGTTATCATTAGTCAGTATTTTTAACACTGGATGATTCATTCATGATACGGCCGCCACCCAGTCAGGCTGATATCTGTTTTATTTCACCTCGAGACAAAAACTGAGTACCTAAAATAAATCCAATGTGTGCCCTTGTGTGTGAATTGCTGTTTAGGCTATTAGGTGACCGATATGACAAAGGTTTACAATCAACACGTTTTGCTGTGTTGACTGTCCTCCACAGTCTGGTTGTAATCATGGATGCGAGTCTTTGTAAAAGAAAAAGACATGCTCTCAAGGTTCAGCAGGGCAGCAGTTTTGTGCGAGACAACTTGCTCCTCGTTTACTTACGAACTTTACAACTCTTCCACCGCTGATAGTGAGCTCATACATCCTCAAGGCCAAAACCTGAATTTGCAGCTTGCACACAGTCATATATTTGCTCCGCACACTTACACACACACACACACACACAAAGACACACACACACACACAGCACTTATTCTGTTTAGCTATGAACAATTTTTGACTGCTTCACTGCATGCTATTCAAATGAATCATTTGGATGACATGATAAAACACTTCATAAAAGCAAACGGGCTCTGCGATCCCAGCAGCAGGGAACTCATTTCAAAGGCAATCTCTCTTTCCCCCTCTCCGACAAAGACCCGGAGAACCATCTGTGGCCTCCCCTACTGCATAAAAAATCAAACACTTTTTCTGTGTTAGTGTGTGTGTGTGTATGTGTGTGTGTGTGTGTAGGGGCGGACAAAGAGGCCAAGAGAAAGAGAAAATTGGGGGGGGGGGGGGGGGTGGAGGGGTAGTTGACTTTAGGATGAGCCAAACCGTTTTGGCCGTCTTGGTTCTCACGCCCCCACACACTCTGCGTATGCAAGCGGGACAGACACACTGTAAATTTCTGTGTGTGGCTGTAAAGCTGCTTGGTGTTGCCTACGCTTCTGTGCTAAATGTCGGAGTGGCGATGACACAGAAACGAGAGTGGCCCTCAGAGTAAATAAACGTGTCACATCGCACATCACAGGAACGACGGGACTTCCTCATTCTTGTTTATGACGAGGTTGTGCATGACAGCCTGACGACAGATTGGAACTCTGATATAGTACTTCTGCTCAGGTGAGCCCACTACCACACACCTACTCTGCTCATACATACACACACCCACAAACACAACCACACTCACACCCACACACACACATTCACATATCTCATGATCCCTTCCCTGATTCACACATTGCAACAAGTCAAACAAGAGAAAGTGAGGCAACAAGATACACACTATACATCTTAACTGAACCACAAATGAAATTACAACTGGCCATCATTAAAAGGCACCCCACACACACACACACACACACACACACACACACACACACACACACACACACACACACCAACGGCCATCATTCAAATGTTCAACTGACCGACGTTTTTACTGTTTTCAGACTGGCGGTAACCATGACTATGCTTAGATTCCTGAACCGTTGACCGGTGTAAGTGAGACGTCCCAAAGGAGAGCCGTCTACTGAAACACCCTGACATCACTCTCCTTTTCACCTCAACCGCTCCACCATTCTTCTGCTTTGCAAATCTACAAACCAATCGATCCTATCTACTCACTCCATTTTTTATTTTATGTATGACTTATCCCTTGGTTATCAGACTTGACAGAGTCATCAGGAACATAGTTAAGTCTGACTTATGGCCTTGGTGTCTATGTACTGGTGGATATCAGCATTGTTTGCTATAACTAAGACAGTGTATCCCTTTATCTCTCCAACTGTATACTTTCTCTGTGTCAGTGATGAGCCTACAGGACAATTATAGTAACTGGGAGTCTGATGCGCTTCCAACCTCGATAGGTGCTCACGATCCAGGACACCATATACAGTATGTAAAAAGGAGCAAGACCGGAGCACTCCGTAGACAAAGGTTTTAATGGTGCAGAAACAACTAACGTTTCGACGCGACTGCGTCTTCTTCAGAGTCAAAAGTTTGACTCTGAAGAAGACGCAGTCGCGTCGAAACGTTAGTTGTTTCTGCACCATTAAAACCTTTGTCTACGGAGTGCTCCGGTCTTGCTCCTTTTTACATAGGTCAATTATAGTATTCTACTGAGGTACACTTATCCAGTCACACATCATCAGAAGCAGACTGAAGCACACCGGAGTGAAAGGCATCCAACTGTTGCAAAGGCAGACTGACAAGAGGACAAGAAGAGACCTCAGACAAGAACCAGCTCAAAGTTGATCATCGTTGATTATCTTTATTTTACCTTATTTTTAATGAGGGGGATGAAACGCGCGAGAGGTATGAGACCAGAATGCCACCAGGCGAAAAGAAGAATAACAGGAGGAGGAGGACGACGAGGAGGAGAAAAAAAGGAAGGGGGGGGTAGGAGGTGGAGAAGGAGCTTGAAAAGCAAGGGAGGTGGTGAAAGATAACATAACTCAGAGGCGGTGTGAGAAGTTTGTGTGGGGGAGGGGAGGGAGAGGGGAGGAGAAGGGGTGTGTGTCAGAGGAGGACAGAGTTGTAACTGGTCTTTATGGCCACTACGGCCACATTCCCATCCCACACAGAAAAAAGCTGAGAACATGCTATTTCGCTGTCCCATCACTCCCTTCACCATCAACACACAAACACTGACAGGAACTCAACTCACAGGAATTTTGTGACATAATGTCATGAGAATTAGTGTCACAGGAAGTGATCGGAATCTGTGAGTCAACATGATGAAAGTCAGGTTGTAGGGATGGGCACACAGGAATTTTTGATTTTAATGACAAGAAGGTCAGCACCGCCAAAAAAAAAAAAACACACCATCTACATGGCTAACATGGCTGGTTAGCATGGCAAAAGTTAATGTTGCAGGGATTCCCCCAAAGTCCACAGGCAGGAAGTTCATGTCAGGCCTCAGATACTACGCTGGTCACAGAGCCTTTTAGATAGAACAACCCTTTGCCCCAGTGCTACTATGCACATAGCAGCTCATTAATAGTGTCTGCATAAATATCTTGTCAATAGAAGACATTATAGTCCACTAGGCCACAAACCAATAGATACAGCCACACACTGTGTGGTATGTGGTACAGTCAATCCACATACCATCCAACTAATACGCTATTAAGTATGTATTTTCATCTGTTGTGTGGTTGGTGATTTTTTTTTTTTAAACACTTAGCTGCATCTTAATTTCTCCATAGTGGGATGATAGATAAACTTGACTTGATTTGAGCAGATAACCTAGCGTGCAGATTACAGACACACATGCATGTGAATGTATACACTGTGAGACAGCAAGGTGTGCCACCTGCACCTGTTGCACTGCCAGAGTATGCTAAGATTCTCGTCTGGCCACCTACCGATCAACCCGGGCGTGTCTGCCAACGTACTCTTTCATAACAGTGAAACCTGTATTGCCTCAGCGTGTGGTGTTTGTTTTTTTTTTCAAGAGGACAAAAAACAATGTAGAATACAGTGACTGAATCAAGTTAAGCCAAGTTAAGCCTTCCTCTCTAATGGCCACTCATGGAAATAAATAAGGTTATTGGACGGCCGGTGTTCTGTTGCGTTAAGCTGCTTTGTCCAGATGAGCTTCCTGCAGCCAAATTCCATGTGCAACTAACCCTACTATTAACCCCAACCTTAACTGACTGCGTCTGCATGTTAGGTAGCCCAACACGTCAAGTAGCCCAGTTCGACAGAACTCAGCCATGACAAGTCTCCTCCAGCCTCACACACCTTGCTGCTCGATAGCTGCGTTTAAACATCATAAATGTACAGTGACGATGACTGACAGAAAATGGTAAAAACAAAGTCAAGTTGACTTTGCTCCACAACATAGGCCCTTCATGGGAATAGACAAGGTGCTTTGACAGGCACCATAAAAAAGCCTCATCTAAGCTGCATTTCAGAGTCATAAATGTAAACTACCAGACTGTCAGTGACTGACAACAGTATGCTCCTTGAATGCTGTGACCATTCCTATGAGCCAGCACAACTGACATTATGTGGATAGACCATTAGCTTGAACATATGGAAAAGCTATGGGAGCTATTTTGCTGACACTACCAAGAAATCATTTCAAACAATAAACATCACCATACATAATTAAATGAAAACCATGTCTGAGTGGTCTAGCTTTTTATATTCAAAGTACAAGACCACTTTCAGAAACTCCACAGACTACCTGTAGTTCCTTTGTTCAGGAGGGCAGTTCACATTAAGTTTTGTGATGCTGGATCAACTCCAGTAAAGGCATGATCTCACAATGTGCTCAGTCTCATACTAAGTCTCCATACGTGTCTAGGGCCTGGCCTCTCAGGTTTTCTGGAAGTAAACAGCTGGCTGTAAAAAATAAATAAATAACTATTGGATCGCAAAAACCATTCCTTCAACAGCACCGTTGTTCCAGTCCAGTCAGGGTCATAAAAACACATATGCCTACACACACACACACATACACACCAGTGGTGGTGGTTAACAAACTGAAACAATGACACAGTAAAATTTCCCTTTCCTTGGAAAAAAACATGGAGCACATATGAAACTGATTAGTCGTCATGGAGGGCGAGGATACATAAACTGAGCTGTGCTTGGACACAGAGAGAGGGAGAGAGAGACAGAGAGGCAGACAGAGAGGCAGAGAGAGAGAGAGAGAGAGAGAGAGACAGACAGAGAGTGACAGAGAAGCACAAGACTGCTGAGAACACACTTGGAACCGTCCACACAAAGCAGGCAGGGGAGACTAGGTAGAATACGGAACCCTCACCACTGACTACAGAAAACTCTGCTGCTTACCCCACTGCCTTAGAATGTAGAGAAGAACACTGTTGGGAACCTAAGTGGTTTTTAGTCTTACACTACGAACAGCAAGTACTGGACTTGCACTAACCTGCGGGGTATTCCATAGAGCGGGTTTAGTGACTTACCTGGGTGTTGTTAACTCAGAGCAAGTGTTAAACCTCCAAACTTGACTGCCCTAAGGCATTGTTTTGCCGGAAGATGATATCAGAATAGTCTTGTCAGAAGGTTTGG
Source organism: Setipinna tenuifilis (assembly GCA_030347295.1). NCBI lineage: Eukaryota > Metazoa > Chordata > Actinopteri > Clupeiformes > Engraulidae > Setipinna > Setipinna tenuifilis. The sequence continues at coordinate 13,072,326 of CM059287.1, read as the reverse complement.
CTACCACTTGTACCAAATTAATGTACAGTCCCTAAAGCACTTTGAATAGGCCTCTATAGAACTTTTTATCAACATGGTGGTAAAAGTCCTGGTTAGAGGTACATGACCTAATTTGACAGTTGTATGTCTTTAAATGCTGAATTAGTTAATAACCTGCCAAGGAACGTTAGTACAATTTGTTCCACACTCGACAATGACTGAAACAGGGAAATCAACACATGCACACAATTTCAAATGCCAGACAGAAGTACACAGACACGCACAGGGACACATCAATGTTGAAAACAGACGGACCACTGATCAAACAGACAAGGGGCACCACAGGAAACAGATACACACTGACAGATACACACAGCAGACCCTCAGTCACAGCACACTACTGAGCATGATGTTTGCCCTGCCGTGCAATCTACACAATCAGGATTATCATGGGAGTACAGTCATACAGCAGGCAAAGCTGACCCTTGTTTTTGTCACGGTGCTGCTGCCTGTGAATCATGTGGCATGCTGCCGTAGTGTCGTTGAGATGTGTCCGTTATGGTCAGTTACGCTAAACGTGCCCATGTTGCACAAATTGGTTCAAAACTTTAACGAAGAAAGTGTTGATTAGTTTCACTCACGTTCATTTAATTTATTAACACTTGGCGTGCGACTGCCCCAACGTGCCATCACTTGAACCAAGCACTTGTTCTCAAAGAGAGTCTAACTGAAGATGATCCAGTTGTATGCATCACAAGATTACAGTTTGAAGAGTAAAAGAAAAAAAATACAAGGAGCAGGTTTGCTGCACTTAAAAACCGACTTAACAGACTTAATGCCTCAAAGTTTTCCAAAGTGATAGCCTGACGAATGCGGCAAGTGCCTGCTATGTTATGTCCGCCCAGTTATTTGCCTACATTAGTCCAAAATGTTTGTTTAGATTTGTTTTCCTGCATGTCATTGAAAAACTTAAAAAGAGCACCATAAACATAACATGAAGTGTATTAACTTGCACGTGTCAAAGCGCGCGAACGAGAAAAACCGAAAACAAGAACTTACTTTTGATAGGAATCGATTCAGGTACTCCACACGCTGCAACCAAACTGCGAGAGGTCCTCGAGACGTGAAAATGCCCACATTGTGCGACTCTAGTATTTCACTTACAGTAATTAAAAGGGTCGAATCGCCCGAATAACAACTAACGCCATAACTTTGTAGCTGGAAAAACGCTGCTTGGTGCTCCCTTGCTGAGCTTGCTTTAGTTTACTAGCCTACGCTCACTCCTGGCGAGTGACTAGCCTGATGACTAGTAGGACTGCGTGTAGAGCAGTCAGCGCGAGGTGTCACATCATTGGAATGTCTGAGGCAACCCCGGGTGTCGATTCTTGCAGTGCTGGGAGCATCGCCTCCGCCTGAAACTGTGGCCCCACTAACATGTAAAGTAAAAGTTAACAGCAATAAAATAAAAAGTTAATTTGAACTTTAACTGCAGTTGTTGATTATCTACTACTTTAAATATACTGCCTCAGTGAAGTAGTATTCTAGTAGATGATGATTGGACCCTATATGTGGGGAGAAATATTTTCTAATTGCCATATTGTCTAGTATCATGCTATGGACTTAACACGTTTGGTCTACTAATTACGTCCATGCCCCCATGTAATTAGGCAATTCAGTAACTAACCAGTCGTGTTGATTTTATATGTTACCCAAAAATGTTTTGTAGCTGTTCGCATTTATGTTTGTTAAATAGCCTACAGTTGTTGTTGTCCCTCAGATATTCCACTTCAGTTTTGAGAAATTCCAATTGTGGTTCTTGTAGGTTGTAGAAAACTGCTAAGCTCAGACACCCCTGTGTCCCAGAAGCACTGCAGTAGACTTCTTTGTGGTTCCCACTGGGGATTTACAGGCCCAAAACCAGACTTCATGCAGTGTTATTTCAGAGCCACACACTCCATCTCAACATGTAGGAAAACGTTTCACACGTGCCACATTTCTCAAGTAGGCCTAACTGTCTGTAAAACATGTGCAAGATACGTGTAATTCATTTTGTTTCTATGTTATTGCAGGAACACATCCTAACTTCATGGCATTGACATTTTTCGTCCTGAAAGTAAGTGACTGGCTATCAGTGCACCATACTTTACTTGTTTCCATGTATTACCATGCCTGTAAAGCACTACCTCAAAGGCACATAATGTACCTTTTAACCATTTTTACAACTAGTTTGTACAAAAATAATGGGACAGTGGGGGTACAAATCTGTATCTTAAGGTACAAGTAAGGGATAATGTATTGTCCACGGGCGACTATAGGAAAATATTTCCCGACAGGGGCGAACAGCACCCCGACGCCGAAGGTACTGATGTATTTAGCTCTGGAGAAGGTGAAACTAGTTGTAAAACAGTGGTTAGAAAGTATGATTATGCGCCTTTGAGGGTACTGCCAGTGTGACAAGTAAAAGTACAATGCTGTACCTTCTTCTGAGAGTGTATTAATAAGCCCAAGTCTAGCAGTATATCCTGGGTAATCAACACTTTAGGTCATACAAAATACAAAAAAATTTAAAACTACTGCACCTTCATGCTACTGGAATCAGTGGGTAAGAGGTTCAGTTCCTGTACTAATATAAAAAGTGTGTGTGTGTGTGTGTGTGTGTGTGTGTGTGTGTGTGTGTGTGTGTGTGTGTGTGTGTGTGTGTGTGTGTGTGTGTCTTAAAAAATGCATCTAACCCCACATTGCTCTGAGGAGACTGTGCCTTTATCTAATTCACTGTAAGTGGGTCTGGATAAGAGCGTCAGATGAATGACGTGTCATGTTATGCCCTGCACCTCCCACAGGCAGAGAGTACAACCATGTCATTCTGTAGCGGTGCTAAGCATTTCCAGGTACTTTAATGCTTGTGTAAAAACTGGTAGCCTTTAAATGAAGCCATTTGTAATCTCTACATTGTGGCTCCCCTGAATTGATGTGGAGATGGCAAATTTTAAAAATAACCTTTTCGTGTATTGACAAGCATCTGCAGCAGCGGAAAAACAGAAAGCGATAAACTTTGAAGACACCCAGACCTACATCATGGTGCACGTCACAAGGACACCCTGAACCACACAATGGCATCATTTGAGCTATAACATTTGGCACATCTTGTGTTCAACTTATTTTTATTTAATGCAAGCTTTTTGTACTTTTCAACAAGTCTATATCATGTTTGCTATGTCTATAGTGTTATGTTTTGCACTTTTAATGTTGTATATATTGTCTATTGTCATGTTTTCAAGATGTTTAGTGTACACTGTGGGCAGAGGGAGCAGTGCAATTTCAAAATCCTGTAAATGACTATAAAGCTGACTTTGACTTTGACTTGACTATGACATTTGGCACTCTGCTGAATGTTTTGTTGTATTGATGGTGGTTTTAGTGTAGAATGGGTGCCATCATGGTCATTTTATTTATAATGCAGGTGTTTTTATTTATGACAAGATTAGACTCAGCATTTGAGGTCTAGTTTAAGTATTTAGCCTGGAAATAAATGTTCATATGCAACCATCATAGGGAAGTAAATATTGCATTGCTCAAACTATTGTGGAATGTGTTGGTGAAATCCTTGATCCATATGTACTTGTCTTTAAGAGATAATACATCAGTGGCATTCCACATGATCTGTGTCATTGATGAGACAAAATGTAGTCAAGGATGCTTAAAAACAAATGAGCTATAACAAATAACAGATGCTCAAAACGCTTAGAATGCATCTCCTCTGATCAGAAATTGCTAAATACGTAGTTCAACCGGACCTAACAGTTGTATAATACAAAATAGACTGCAATGTTTTCATCGTGTGATCTTTGTTATTGATGAGGCCATGATGAAGCTGTGCCTGTGAATGACACACACACACACAAACGCACACACACACACACACAGGCACACACACACACACACACACACACACACACACACACACACACACACACACAAACACACACACACACACAAACACACACACACACAGGCCTGGTGGCTCTGAGTGAGCATTGGCCATCCGTGGTGGGCACAGGCATAGCTTCACAACACAGGCAACTGCTTAGGACCCCCAGGCCACTAGGGCCCCTGATGGAATAAAAACCTTAAAACCTTACAGCAGTGGCAATATAGTTTTCTACGAATGTTTTGGATTTTTTTTTTTTTTTGGACCCCAATAAACTCTAAAATCAATTGTGCTGGTTGGATAGTTATGCCATTAGTCCATTGTTCAGTTCATGAGGTATGATCTGGTAGTTGTAAGCACAGTACTGTTATGCTTTATATTGTGTACAAGTGTTTCTTGTGAATCTGCTGCCCAGCAACACAAAGCAAGTTTTAATGTAAACTGACAGTGAAGTAAAATATCATACAGAAATCGGTGTCATTTTCTACCTGACTGACATCTCAAAATTTGTTAAAGTCACATGTCAGAACAGAGAAAGTTTTTTTTTATATACAACCCTCCAGAATGTTTGTGCAAGGTATTCATCTGTCAGGGTAATATCTCAGCAATATATAAGTTAAAAGATTTACTTTGGTGGTGTGATGACAGCAGCGTTGCAAGTTGTTTTTGTTTTTTTACATTATTTTTTGTGAAAAGTTGTGCATGTGTAGCGGGTGGTGGTTATGCTGTCAGGAAACAGCTTTTCGGTCTCATGTGGCCTGCACCATGGACCTGCCGAAGAGAAGACACACATGCAGATAAGGTCTCTGCCACCTGTGACAGCAGCAGTGGAAAGATTAGGATCAATTTCCTGAACTGCAACTGCCGAGTGGACACAGATAGGGGTGTGTGTGTGTGGGTATGTGTGTGTGACTGTGTGTGTGTATATGTGTATGTGTGTGTGTGTGGGTATGTGTGTGTGACTGTGTGTGTGTGTGTGTGTATGTGTGTGGGTATGTGTGTGTGACTATGTGTGTATATGTGTGTGTGTGTTGGTATGTGTGTGTGACTGTGTATATGTGTGTGTCTGTTGTTGACACCAAAACCTCAGTGGAACATCAGGTACATGATCGTTCCACCATGTTAAAATCAGTAAATGCTAATGAAGTGTAACTGGAAAAGTATACTAGTTTTTTTTTTTACAGTTGCCAAAGCCACACCAGCCTATCTGGTCATGCAAGGACATGTGAAGGGGAAACTATGCATGCTGCAGCACTTTTGTGCTTTTATAAACGTCTTGCGCCCTCTAATGGCACTTAGAAATGTTACTTCTTTGTTTACAGCAAGAAAAAATACACTCCAGTGCTCACACACACACACATACACACACAAAGAGTGTGTGTGTGGAAGCGAAAGACAGAGAGAGAGAGAGACAAAGACAGAGAGACACATGTCAAGATAGGGCATGTTTTGGCTAAATAGAAGTAAGGTTTGATTGTGGAACTCAAATTTTTGCTTCGTGGTAACCTTGGGAAGAAAAAAAACACATTCACAAACGCACACACACACACACAGCCTATTCTCTTGCTCTCTCTCAAACACACACACACACCCTACTCTTGCCCCCCCCCTCCTCTCTCACTCACACACACACCTTACTTTCTTGCTCTCTCACTCACTCACACACACAAAGCCTATTCTTTTGCTCTCCCTCAAACACACAAACACAAACACACACCCTACTCTCTTGCAGCCCCCCCCCCCTTTCTCATTCGCACACACACCTTACTTTCTTGCTCTCTCACTCACACACACACACACAGTGCGGCATGTTTTGGTTGAACAGGAGTTGCCAAGGTGGCTTAATTAAATCTGGCCCTGGAGGTCCAGGGTCCCCCGTGAGGGCAGAGATACCGTGTTACGCACACACAGGCCACTATCGTTTCGCACACTCACGCTGAGCCCAGCTTCAGCCAGACCGCGCTTGTTTGAGAGAACACACACACCCAAGGCCCCCTTTTTTATTTCTCTAGCGGATTAGATCGCTTCGGTAAATAAACCACAGAGGCTCACTGGGCTGTGTGTGTGTGTGTGTGTGTGTGTGTGTGTGCAAGCCATCTGTGGTGGCAGGGCTCCTGTCTGAAGACAACGTGACTCTGGCAGGAGTCCCCCAGGAGGGTTGCCATGTGACCTCCATCATGCTCCGTGGAGAAGGGGATTACTGGATTAGGGTACTATGGTGAAGGCATTAAAGAATTTTAATTATCCACATATTAAATATGTTTCAAAAGGTAAAGGACTGGACTGGTTCATCAAAACGGTACAGTACAGTTGATCAAAATGGGAAACTGGGATAAAATGACTGTTTTTTGGGATTGGTGTTCCTGAAATGGCCATTTTTACACAACCTTACAGTATCTACAACATCTCAAGAAGACTGGGGTACCTTAATTTTCTCAACAAAGCCTAATTGTTTTCATAGAAACAACAATTGACAATAGCTTTGAAACTTAACAGCAGACTTTTTTTTTAATCAAAATTAAAATAGGTAAAATAAATAAGAATGCACATGGTAGATAGATAGATGGATGGATGGATTTGAGAGTTGTGAAATGTTGAGAAAATGTTACAGTGTGGTTTTCAAGGCAACATGAAAAATAGTCACTGGCTTCACCATACATCAGCGAGTAATATCAAAGCAATGCTGAGGTCCAGAGAGCTGGCACCATTCTGGGTTTCACCCACACAGTCATACTGACACGTTCACTGGTCCAAGCATCATTTAATCCTTTTGGACAATTTAAAGGTATCCTTAATAAATACTCGATTTTTGACTCTGCTGTACAGTTTCCTTTTTGCTTGCTTCCAGTGCCTGAGGTTTTAAGAAAAATGCCCCCACTAGAGAGGTGTCCTCTGGCGGTTGACTTGACCCATCACAGGTGGCTTCTGTGTCTGGTGTCCTTTCCAAACCCTGCTCTTTAGTTTTGCAGGAGCACCACTGACTTCCTGGACACTACAGGAAGTGCCATATTTCATTTCCTTTCAATTTTTGTCATCAGCATATTTTTTAGTGCACTGGCTATCTAAATTCATTTATCAACTCCATTTCTTTTTTTTCTTTCTTCATTATTCTAATTATGCAAAAAAATAATCAATAATATTTTCATAACGATTAAAGCATTATACTAACTCAAAGTTGTGCATAGGCCCTTGCACTGGTTGAGAAGACGGAGAGAAGAGCTTTACAAAGGATAAGTGCAATACTCTCTTATTGCTGCTGAGAAGCTAAGGCCACAATGGTATGTGTACCAAACATAATTGTTTGATTACAAGACAGGGCAGCCATACTTATCATCTTCTCCACAGAGTAAACAGTAAGCAAAGTGCAAACTGATGTTATTCAAGATCTCTCTTTCCTTTTTTTTTTTAATTAAACATCACTCAATCACACAGTTCACTAAAAAGCGGCCCCATTTTATAGGTAAAAAAATATCAGCAGGAGAGTACCTGGTTGTATTGAAATATATAGTAAATTTAAAGACTGAGAACTACAAAGTGCTTTCCTTAAAAAATGTGCGCATAGCAGAGTACTTGACTACTTGATTGTACTACAGAGCAGTAAACAGTAACATATAGATTTTTCTCTACTGCCTCTTTGGTACCGACATGTTTTGGATGATCGCCTCTTCAGAAGGAGGCAGACATGGTACGGAGAGAGACCTGGGAGGGGTTATGTGAAGAGTCAACAGCGTTGCCCATTAGCACTGCCCTGTCAGGACTTCCTGTTGCTGCTGACCCACTTCCTGAGCGCCACGCCACTGGTGCTGCTGACCACACACAGCGCCCCTCCCAGGCTCCACCAGGTGGGCTTGCGGTTGAGGAAGAGGAACTGGAAGATGAAGGCCAGCACCACGTCTATCGTCCGCATGAGCGCCACGGGCCCCGCCTTCTCTATCTGCAGCGCCTTGGTCAGGAAGGTCTGCCCGGCGATGCCCAGCACAGCGATGATCATCATCACCCAGCGGTCGGCACCACACGAGGGCAGGCGCCACTCGCCCAGAATGGACAGCGTGACCACGCACTCGGCCAGCCCGATGACGGCGTAGTACCAGACGGACAGGTAGTAGTGCACGCCCTTGCCCATCTTGCGCAGGATCACCATGGTGCAGGCGGCGCCCACCGCCCCGGCGAAGGCCGCCGCCGCCCCCTTGATGTGGCTCTGGTAGTCGCCCTCCAGGCCGGCCACGCGCTCGCCAAACAGGAAGGGCGGCCGCGCGATCAGCACCACGCCGGTCAGCGTGAAGGCCGTGAAGACCACGTCCCAGATGGTGCAGCGCTCCTTCAGGAAGATCCAGGCGAGCAGCGCGGTGAAGACGGGGTTGCTGAACATGATGACGGTGGCGTCGGCCAGGGGCATCTGCTGCACGGCGTAGAAGAGCAGGATCATGGCGTTGGAGCCCAGGAAGCCGCGCAGGAACAGGTAGATGCGCATGCCCCGCGGACCCAGGAAGCCCGTGCTGGGGTGAGGGGGACACAACCACCAACATGAGAAGATATTACATATTCTGATAATACTTGTGTATGATAAGACTGATAAGACTTGTGTAAAATTGACACTCAAGACATTGATAAGACTAATTAACGTTAACAATCTTAATTGACAAGAATAACATTACAACATTGCGTTGCGTGTGTTGTTGAAGTGAACATTACATGACGTGTGTTACAATCAATATCCTTTTACAGCAAAGGTTACCTTTAGGGTTAATGGCACCAACATGACCACACATTACAGGCTCAGGCATAACAAAATGTTAAAAAAACATTACATATAGCTGACACTCACATGTTTTTTAAAGTGAATCACGCACAGCAATGTGGGGTTAGATGCCTTGCTCAAGGACACCTCAGCCATGGATAGGGATGTAGGAGAGTACAGTATGAGCACATGATGATACTGTAGATCATAGTGTATGATTTGATTTGTAAACGCTTGTATATGAATTCCAAAGTCCAACTCCTTAACCATTAGACCACGCCTACCCCTAAATTCAATGTCCATTGATGTGTGCACTTGCATTTGTGATTCTGGGGCAAAAGACATATAGCCAGGCTAACGCTGCCGTAGTACCTCCACTTAATATTGTTATTCGCTACAGTGCTATGTCAAAGTACCCTCTGAGGTGGGGCTGGGCAATAGGGCAAAAAAATGATCATAATATATATTTTCCCATGCCATCGATATAAATTTTTATAATAATTTTGTGATCAATTAATCGGCCAGCCCTACTTTGAGGGCTTTGGATTGGACACAACTAGAAATTCTAGCAACCAATCAGTGAACAGAGGGAGGGCTATGTAGCTCAGTGGGACAGTTGAAAGCCATGATGTTGAACTTAACTGTTACGTTTGAGTATGTATGTTGCATTCAGGCAGTTGCAATTGGTTAAAGGCAAGTTCAAAAGTTCAAAAGGTCACACAAAGTATTTACCACCAGGAAGTGACTCATGCCTATTGAGAGTGCCAGACTATCTGCATGAAGTGAAACAAAGTAGAGGAGTCTGGACCACAAGGCTAAGTAGCAGTTTCTTTTAATGCAAAATTCTATCAATTCTATCAACACACTTAAATGCACTGTGCATTTAAGTGTTTCCTATTCCCAGTAACAACTATTATTATTATTAATAATATCATTATTATTATTAATGTTGTTGCTGTTGTTGTTGCTGCTGTTGTTGTTGTATGTGATAATAATAACACTAATTATAATAATAATAATAATAATAATAATAATGACAATTTATATTATTAAATAATAATTTGTATTAGTCACAGAAGCTTACAAACTAAAATACAGTATGACCCACAATATCATCATGTGTTCATACTGCAGATGTCAATTCAGCCTCGGTTGGAAACACTGTCACTGCTCAGTTCTCTCACTCTGTTCTGATTATTCCTGAAGGACATATCGTCCCTCAGCTACAACATTATTACTGAAAGTTTACACTACTGGACTAAGAATAGGAATGCGAACCAGTTTGTGTTGTTTCATTAATGGCAAAACTAGTCTTACCGGGAATTTTGCACTGGACAAAAAATGTTGTGAAATAGAGTTACTGTGACTAGTGCATACTTTGTGATTTTGTAGATTTGCATACTGTTTGCATACGGGGAAACTGTGCAACACACTAAAAGGAAGGGGAAAAACAAAAGCCTACAAGGTCTCCTTTAAGGAAACAAGAAGCTGAAGACCTTGAAACTGTTGGTTTACTACTGTGTCTTCAACATGTTGTTACCCTAAAGTGTGTGGTTGTTCTTTTTTTTTTTTTTCTTTTAAGCAAATTGAAGGATGGTTAACTGCAGCTCACACTCCACGGGGCACACAAAATCCACTGAGTGTACCACACCCCTCTCAATTATGAAACAAGAAAGCACGTCTGTAATAAGACACGCTGAAAAACATTTTCAAAAATAGCTGCAGCTTTCTCAAATGGGGCTAAAGGAAGCCTGGGTCATTCTGCTTGTTCGAAAACTTCCGCAGGCTACCAGCATGTATAGTCTAAAGGATTAAGTGAAACTCAACAGTCAGTAAGTCCCCAAAGAATCAAAATATTAGGCTACATGTCCTCATGTTGTCAATGTGGTGATACTACGCATGTTAGCCTCCTGTATAACCTCACACCTACTGCCAAACTACTGCCATGAAAACATATTTTACCAGCCTGACTGTCCTGACACCTTGTTTCATACTGAAGCACATACTGTATAGAAAATATCTGCTAACTTAAAGACTGCCTAAGTGTTTTCGATCCTCTTTTTTCCTATGAAATCAAGGAGCACCAGTTGTTTGGATAAAACCAATGGAGCAATTGTAGTGCTTTAACTTCAACTACTCCTTGCAAACCATTTTGCTAGAAAATTCCGAGAACCTTCTGAAGTTCCACTAAAGAACCCAGAATAATGACCAAGTATGACATGTAAATGTCACACAATGTTCTAGAAGGAACCGAATGAGTGCACAGACCAAGCAGGAAGTAAGTGGCCCTGGTTGCAAAATTGACGGTTGCAGTTGCTTCAATTTTATAGAACGGAACTGAATGGGCCCGCTGTGTCCATCTTATATACAGTCAATGGCACAGACAAGTCTGGATTCTTACTTGTAGTAGATCATTAGAGGTAGGACAAACAGCATCTGGAAGAAGCAGCGGAAGGCACTGATCTCCACAGCATGCACCCCTTCGATCGTCTTGACGAGGAGAGCCACCAGGGAGAAGAACATGGAGGCCAGCAGAGCGTAGAAGAGGCCCAAACCTGGACAAGGGGCCTTCGTGTCCTCTGCCGCTGGAAACAAGCACAGTAAGCACTGTCCATAACGTTGCCTTCATCAGCACACACACACACACACTCTCTTTCTCTCAGTAAACTGTCAATTGATTAGGCCTAAACAAAGGCTGTGGGACACTTGACCATCTCCTCAGTTGATGGCGAGAGCATGGTCGTAGTAGCACTTCTTAGACCTTAGACTAGCTGCTTTTTGCTACATAACTATATTTATTACTTATTTATTTATGGTTTATTGGATAGGGGTGGATACAGTATACGTAGACAGAACAATACACATACGTGAGCAGCCTATCCCATGCTTGTATAACAGTGTTCATAGCACATGCTAATTTTCAGCACTTGTCCCTAGAATATTAACATCGCGTAAGAGTACTTTAAAGAGGATGGTTTAAGAATTATCTAATTTTGTTTTTAATCAAACTTTGTTTTTGTACTGCCTTATGTTTTGATTGAAGGATGGTGCAAAGTCAAGGTGACATGACATGGGTGATGAGTGATGGATCTTAAGTTGGGCTGGCCCAGTGTGGAAAACAATAAGGATGGGATGGCTAAAAAATGGCATGTCCTGTGTAACTGCACATCAAGACTGCACAGACTTACTACCTGCTGGTGCGCTGGCCTTTTCGAAAAATTGGCCCATTCAGCTCAGTCCATGCCAAGATTGGTATAGTGACAATTTTCTACCCCACTAGGAACTGGATTGACCACATTCAACATGGCCCCTGGAACACAACACATTTCCATCAATCAAGACTTAGTAGGTCTGTAAACTGACCTTATTGCAACAAGCCATGCTTAAAGTTCACAGTTAGTCTCCCCCCTCCCCCCATTTCTATTTCGTTACAAACGTTTTAATATGAGCAGATTGTCTTCCATAGGAAGTCAAATTACGCCTATTTTGGCCATTTTCCAGTGTTTTCTTGTCACTCTCTGGGGTTACATGATATCGGAAAACTGCACAGTCATCCCAGTCGGACGTCAAGTTCAAATTGTGGCTAACTCGTAAGAGTGCTTTGCTATTGAATCTGAAGCTATAGAGAGGATATCTATACAATCAATTTCCTCTACACAAAGTAAATATTTATTACTGATAGTGCTTGTTATATAACTTGCGCCAAGCAACAAGTGGGGTCACCAGATCCAAACTCCACCTTGATAACGCATTTGGTGAAAAGGCAAGCAGCGACAAAGCGAGCGTGCGTCAACAGGAAAACATTAGTTAAGCCTACAGCTTATACCCTGTTAAATTTGTGGATTATGTTTGGTCTATTCTTTTGTACATGTTAAAAGGAAATGGGCTGCAGCGATGCTTCGAGAGTGATGCAAGAGGCTGCTCTATTTGCCGGGGAACACGTTCTCGCTTCTGGTTTCAGAAGCAGCATTAAGCAAGTAGCTGTACCTTTATGCTTGGAGTTTCCGTCTCGACCGGTATGATCAACGTCGTCTTTCCCGCAACACAGAAGCGGACACCCTCGTTTTGATGGGCTGTCATTCACGTTATGACTGTTGGGAACCATCTCGCTGTCAACTCCATCTGTGTAATTTTTCTGGCTGTCACTTGGAGGTTGTAATCTGTCTGTAAAACGTTCATCGTCCTCGCTGTGGTCGTCGTCCTCAACTTTCCGAAACACAACACGAATGTCCCCCTCTCTGGTCGGGATAACGGATAAAATTCTGCTGTCATGACTCGTCACTGAACCATTACTGCCCCTGTAGTCGCCCATTTTAAGATGCAACAGGTGCGCATACCGTGACTAAATGCCTCACCTCCCTTGGTCCCCTGAGGAATATTGCCGAAGTTAAATGATTAACCTTGGACGTTACTGGCAAGTAGCAGAGGTGTGAAATAACCGCAAGGGGGAGAGCGCAGCTAAGCAACAGTTTGTGTCGTGAGCTTGGACGACTGTAACGTTTCACAAAGTTTTTCCTCTTCTTATGCAGCCGTCCATGCAGCCAGTTAGACTTTTTTCTGAGGCTAGCTTCGTTGTCATACCACTGAAGTGATCTTCCCCGCTTGTATTCACCACCGTCAATGCAAAAAAAGTAGACTAGTTTAAATCGCCCATTGTACAGTTAGGCCACATGCACATGAATGTAATAATTTTAACTTTTGTGAATACACCCCGCCTCGCATAAGACACTTTCATTCAGCGATAGAGCAGGCCAACTTGGAATGATGAAGGCAACTTTTTCATTGTTAGAGTGCGTAGAGAGAGGGAAAAAACTTGTGATTTTACTGAAGAGGTTTATTAGCGCTATGCACAGTTTACAAACAAGCAAGATCACAAATTAAAACCCTCACCTGTAGTTACGTCAGAGAACACAAATACTAACAGTTAACTTTCTGTTGTAGGTATAGGCTATTGCTTTTCAGTGATTAATCAGTTAAAAAGCTTTTAAAATATTAACATCACATATTGTGTTTTTCTCTTCATGGTCCCTTGGTGTCATACAAAAAGTGGTTTCTATAAATTACTGTATTGTTCATCGTAAAAACTGTAAACATTTTATTTGGCAATTGTTTCTCAGTTAAATGTTAATGAAAAGATTAAAACGTTTTTGTTTCTTTATTTAAATCCTCAGTAAACAATTCTAGCACATGTTTGGGGAGCTTGTAATTTTAGAGAATACACAGACAATGGCTTTTGTTTAAAGGAGAGAAAAGAGGAAAAGTGAAAAGTGCAGAACGGTTGGTGACAACAGAGAAGGATACAAAGGATGTTTCTAGCAAGGCATTCATCTGAGAGAGGCTGTGTTTTTTATTAGCACTGGTTATATCATGCACTTAGTCTGTCTCTGTCAGTATTTGTCAGTGTTGCTGCATTTTGTCCTCCACTTTCATTCTCAGCCTGTCTTGTGAGTGGATGCCATTTTTTAAGCATTTTAGTTACTCAGATCTATGATCAGATGCTCATAAATCTGGCTTCTCCCTTTGAAGCTGGACGCCAGCAGGAATTCCTTGTTGTCGATGGACACCAGGGCGAAGGCCCGAGGCGCCTGGATGTTGAGTTCCTGGAAGTGGACAAACTGTCCCTTCTTGGCGTCCCACTGGTAGACCTGCGTGAGGGAGTAGTCGCTGCCCAGGATGGCGTACTGCCAGCTGCCGATGACCACAGGCTGGAAGACCATGGAGCCGCGTGAGGGCATCGTCTGGAGCTCCACAAACATGTTGCCGTCCCAGCGCATGACCTTGGAGTCGCCGATGAAGCGCGTCAGGCAGATGTAGAGGTCGGCCTTCACGTGGAAGTGCTTGACGGCGTACACGTCCTCCATCTCGGGGATGTCAGTGCGTCGGTCAAACTGCTTCTGGGCCTTGTTCCACTGGTAGATGACGGGCCTCTGGGAGCTGCTGGAGAGGATCAGGTGAGGCTTGCCAGCGATGTCCAGATACTCCACGTCGGTGTCTCTGTACCAGGGGTGGAGGGACTGGTGGGAGTAGAAGCCATTGCCGTTCCACTTGTACACGGTGGTGGAGCCGGCCTTGGAGCTGTCGGCGATCACGAAGAAGGACTCGCCGTCGATGCGGAAGGTCTCGATGTCGTTGGGCTTGCGGATCTTCAGGATGTCGATGTCCTGGATCTTGATGAACTTGTTGGCCGAGACGTCTCGCTTGTAGATGTGCGAGCCGCCGAACAGCTGGGCCACGATGATGAAAAGCTGCTCGTCGATGACCAAGGGTTTGCACACGACTGTGGATGTGCCTGTGTATGACAGACAAAGTAAACATCCACACCATAGTTTCAATTAAAGATATTGCAAAACGTACATGAAAGGAAAGAAGTAATAAAGTGGTAGCCATATAAACATTTTTTGCCACAAACTGCTTGCAAACTAGTGTCAAAAAGAAATTAAAAGTAAACTGCATATTTCTGTGCAAGAAAAAAAGAAACAAAGGACCAAAAAGAAATGTGAACAAAGAAAACAGATGAGAACAAAGGAAAGAGTGGCAGATTCCTTGCACTGCAATAAAGTTTCTCTCTTGGTAACAGTAAATAGCTACAGTACACACAATGTAACTTTTCACATTCTGGTCCAGGATTCCATGGAAACAGGACCTATCGCCACCTAGTGGCGGCGAAAATAACAGCAGCACAAAGTTGTCACCTTCCACTATATAAAACATTACTGTTACTCACTCTCAATGCTGTCATATGTTCTGAAGACCATCTCCACATGATCCCATTCCAGGAAGCTGCATGTTCCAGTGAATGGTTGTGCAAACACGACATATTGATCATTTCCAAATGTGAAGGCCTCTACAGAGATAGACTCGAATTTGAGAGGCTGGTGGGAGGCAAACTCTGTGAAACAGACCACAAAGGGGAGTGGAGGGGAGGGAGCTGGTGTTAGCCTGTCAAAGAGCTTAAGTGAGTTGAGTAACACTGGAGGCTTGATCAAAACATTCAGTCAGCAGACTTTAACAAGATGGTCTTTTGTTTTATGAACTGTCAGTGTACAATTTGAAAAAGACATACATAAAGTAATACATGTCGGAACACAATGGGGGGATGTTAATTTATGGTACTTCCTCTCATCTTAATAATAATAACAATAACAATACAACATTTGAAATTTAAGCACTTTTTAAGTTAACAAAGAACACTGTTCATGGGGAAATGCCAGAGTAAGAAGATCAGTTTTTCCCATAGATTTGAAAGCTGAGTAGTGAACTACACAGCCTTTTAGTAGTGTATGACTCATGGCTGGAAAAGCATACCACATGTAGTATTAGTCACCTGCTGTGATGCAGTCGAAGGACTGAGGCACAAGGTCATTGATCTTCTTCCCTTGGTAGAGAGGGGGCCCAGCGCAGAAGATCTGGTCCACTGTGGCGTTTGTGTTGTACATCCACTCCACCAGCCACTTGAGCTTACAGTCACAGTGAAACAGGTTTCCTCTCAAGTCCCTGTGTTAATGCATGATTAGAAATGTCAAACAGTGGACAGTGAGTGAGTATATGTCCATGCCAGACAAGTACAATTTATATCAGAATATAACATCATATTATAAAACAATAGTGTTGAGTTAATCGCAAAAAATAATAGTAAGCAATCTCATTGTAAAGCAATAAAAAGTTATCAGGATTTAGTCACCTCAGACAGGTGTAAAGCACCAGCCTAAAACATTATTTGCATTGTAAAGCCAATAGGTACAAGTACAATATTTCAGATGTAAAATATATGCTAAACCTAAACTATATTAGGAGTGACACAGTTAGCTTTAAAATAGTCAAAGATTTAAAAACACAAACCATGTGGATAGTGGTCTCATGTGGATTCACGAGTCACATGGATAGATGGGTTGACAGTTTGCTTCAGTGCCAGTGTATTCGAGCTACTTACACTTTTGTTAAGGCATCCATCCCCTTGAACACATCTTTCGGCAGGGACTCGAGGTTGTTGTAGGCAAGGCTCCTAGGACGGAAAGCATAAATCAAATGGTCTGAGTAAAACAAACGATAACCTGTGTCCTAATTGCAGGCCCATATATTTCTCTTGGCAGTGATAACACAGTTTCGCGCATTCCAGCTGGCTGATTCATTCTCTGTTTTGCATGGAGAAGACAGAACACATAAAACCTGTCATGGTTGCCATGTCCTGCCTTCATTGTTTTCGACAGATGAATACTTCAAAATATTATATACCAGGGGCCGCCGCCAGACATTTAAGCCTTATAAAAGAGTACAATTTCTCGCCTGTTAGTATTAATGGTAATAAAAATAGTGTCTTCAAAGAGCTTACTGTCAAAGCTGGGCCTTTAGAGATAGTCCTACCGTTTCCCCCTCTGGCAGCACCCATGAATCATTTACAACCTATTACCTATTATTTATAACATATAATTAGTTTTGTTTCGTCATGTTAACCTGTAACACATAATTACTTCTTATTGTAAATCTCTAATGTTCTGTATAGTTGCACTGGCTGCCAGAAGCAGTGGCATTTTCAAAGTAGCAGGAGAGAATAAAGAGATTATTTAACAGACGGATGCAGTAATAACACAATTATGCAATCACGATGCAACAGATGCACACTCAGCTTGTAAGCTCCACATGGGAAAGTACAACACAAAACAACAAAACACCTCACCTAATAGACATACTGACAACAAAGGGCTTTGTAAAATCACTGAAAAACATATTCTGTGTTATGCAGGTAATGAATACTCACAGGTGAATTAGTGACTTTAGACCACGGAATGCATAAGGTGATATTGAATCAATTTTGTTGTTTTCAATAAACCTACAATAACAAAAGTTGTCATTAATGAAACAAATCATGCCCCCAGTATCAACACTACTGACAGCAGAAAACTGTAATTAATAGTAATAATAGTAATAGTAATAATAATACTGACAGGTACTCAAGGTGGGGCAATCCCAGGAATGCATCTTCATCAATGGAGTCAAACGAGTTGGCTGTGAACAATCTACAAAACAGACAAACCAAATGAGGCCGTTATCATCACATACATTAAAGGTCTCCTCGTCACTCAAGCTTGTAACGTCTGTGAAAACAAACACGATAGAAAAAAGAAGCCATTCCTGCAAAGAGCCTAGAGCAACACGCTAACCCAGTGTAGTGTGAAAATGACTGAGGTCTTTAGGGGAGAGCCTGTAGTTTTTCATTATTACCCCTGCGAAGGATTGTAATTACTGTTGAGTTATTAGGGCAGTCATGAGTGGGCTTGCAAGTTTTTTTTCTTACAACTCCAAAATAACCTGGAGCACAAATGATTTCCCCGCAACAAGCTTGTGCAATATCATTGCACGTCCAAAGTTATTTATAAAAAACGTTATTGTTGTCATCAAATTGAGTTTTCTGTTCACTAGGCAGTCAAGCTGCAAGGCAAGTCTTTGAAGTATAAGAGGAATGCAATCTGGGTAGAAGATAAGTTGGTTCATACTTTCCCCTGTAATGTTTATATGTGCATACTTTTTACTTTGCTGTTTACGAAGCCAGGCACTTAAAAACGCTTAGATTGTTTGGTGCGTTCCCTCCAAACCACTTAATGGACAAGGCCATGTAACCCAGTGGGTTAGTGCATTGCATACTTTTCACGCCAATTTTAAGGCCCTTTGTGCGTAGACAGGCAGAGGAGCTCTCGGCCAATAGCCTTATTGTGCTCCCCCGGAGCAAAACAGGTTGCATTTAATCGGTGCAAACCTTTCACCCTGTAAAGTACGGCGATCAAAGCGCTATTATGAAATAGCCCTGAATGAAGATGACAAAAGAACGAGAACTCACAGAAGCTGCAGAGCAGGCGTGTGTAGGAAGCTTCCTCCTGCAATCTCGGTAAATCCAGATTTCACAAAAGAACTGTAATCCAAATCAACAGAACACCACCACAAAATTAACCACGTATAGAGTTGATAAGCGCCTAGGCAACAACAATTACCCGGGTGCATGTGAAACAAAGCGCTGCTAGACGCAGAGGATGAAATGAAAACAAATTGGAGATATATATCACTTACAGTGACACCACGTCAGGTGGGAAACTGTGGGGAACCGATCGTATGTTTTCACATAAGGCATTATCTTTGGTGCATGTGCAAGATGCGGGGCAGCGGGGTTGCTTCGGTCTCCTGCCCTCCGTCAGGAGCAATAGAGTACCCATCCACAGCAGGAGAGCGCATCCTCTCACGGTTTTGTTTGTGTATCCCATCCTATGTAGCTAGCCACGCTTTGGTCACAACCGCTGGGGTCGAATATTCCTGAGCATGGACCTGGTGTCCGCCGTGGGAGACTTGCTTTTAAAGATCCGCCTTTCTGTCTCTTGAATTAGTGGCTGCTTCTTTTTTCTTTTACTCCAGACGCCGTGTGATGAATGCAAGTGAGGAGGCTGCGAGTCGCGATGGCTAGGCAGTAATCCAAGCGATTCGTTCTGCGAGACGCAGCATGGCGATCAATGAATAGGATAAAAAATATCATAAAAGAAAAGACAAGCGGCGGTCAACCACAGTCAATGCCAACTTCAAAAAGAATCAAACCCCGCCAAGTTAAAATGTATGAAAAGCAAACAGTAAAAAACAAAGTCCGTGCGTAAAAAATCCTCCCCGAGCCCCACGACCGAAATAAACGCCCCTGTCCAAGAATCACTATCCTTGGGTAGTCTGTGACGTCTGCATTGATGAGACGATGAGGTTGAGAGCGTTGTTATACCCTTTCAAAAGAAGCTCTGCCAACTGAACATGGGCTTTTGTCTATGTAGTTTTATTTATGTAGATAGCTCGGGTGAAAAAAATACATGAATAATTCCAGGAATATTCATGAGCCTTTAGTGCACCTGCGGTCCCCGGGATGAAAGCCAATTAAAGGCCCCCAAAAATACAATGATAAACCGAAACACATTTTTGTTTGTAGGAAAAAAACACTTGGCATGTGCTATTTATATAGCACAGTATTTTCAAACAAATAGATAGGCTACAGCAGGCCAGGTGTGAGCAAACTTAAATTAATAAGCCTTGTAACAGGGCCACTAGAGAAGGTAGACCTCAAATCAAAATCAAATCAAAATCTTCACAGCTCCCCGTCCATGCAGTCATCATCTGTAACAAAGATCACCATTATTTTTGGAGGGTGGTTAGAGGTCTTTCCGAGCACCCCCACCCATCAGAAATAGCTTCCCCCGAACCCTCATGGAGTTAAAAGCGGAATCTGTCTTTGGTTCAATGGGGGATCTTTCTCTCAATCATCTCTGAATACAGTGTAGTTTTGTTCAAAGCCCTGGAAAAGTTTCACCCTTGCTAACCCCTCCTCCCAAATGGGTCCAGTTATTATTTATCAGTATAAAAGATCAGTTGTTCCCCGTCGGCAAAAATGAAACTATGCAGCTTTTAAAAATTTGACGACTTTTATATATGGAAATGGAAATGTGTTGACTCATATTTTAAGCTTTTGCAAAAAGCTGCCAGCCAGTGGCTTATTGGAGTATTCGAAAAATTCCAGTTATTGCCATAAATAACTGTAGTGTGAGAAAATATGTTGGGCGGTGTGCCCATGGATCATGGTTGGAAATCGTTAGAAAGCACGCTTCTTTGTATATTGTCAGGTAGGCATTTCATTTCCAATCGAGGGGGAGGGTTAAATACAGCTTTGTCACACCTCTTTCCGCCCCTTTTGTGTACGTCATCTTTAAGCGACATTCTTTACATGTAAACATCATATGAAGTGCTATGAAATATGGAGCGAAGAGGACTGGATCTCGTCAAGGTGCTTAGACTGTGTTTTCGGTGTGGTTTCCGTAACGGACATCTCGTGTGGAGTTTGTTTTATAAGATACTAAGCTTACCAGCCACTTCAGGCATCTATAGCAGCATAGCAGCCTACAGTTGTATGCTATTTAGCGAAGAAGCTAGTTAGCAGGCTGACATAAAAAGGCTAGCCTCCTCCTTGCTTCACTCTTAGACAAACTTTATTTTCTATCATTCGGTACGTTGCACTTTAGCCGGGGGCTGTGTCTGTTTCAGTAAAATGTGTTGGAAATAGTACTACTCTATGCATCCGATGTGACTGTCATTTAAGAAGATGACAGCAAACTGGCTGCTGTAAATATAAGTTGCCGATGAATACAAACTGTTAGTAGTTAACTATTAGTAAAATACAAAAATCATAATTCATACATACTAAGGTAGAGTACACGTAAAGGTAAACCAAGCCATTAGCATGCTGTCCCACTCTTTCCTTGTGTTCTGTAATGACCTAGACAATGCGGTGTGCGAGTGCGTCCTTTTGGTACCGGTGTTCCGTTTCCAGCTTCATGCTGAAGCGGCTTTTTAAAGACCTGAGTCATCATCCTGATACCTTCAGAGACACCGGACAGCACTGCAGCTGTGTGCTGTTTCTAGCTATCTCTCTTGGACGAATGCACACAGCTGTTGTTCTTGACAATGCAGAACGTGTGCAGCACGAGTGCAGAATAAGGCATTTCTGGGGTTTTATGCAAGCGAATGCTACTTTGCTCAATGCGAATGAGTTCTCAACACCTTTAGAGGGTGAAGGACAGATACATTAATAAATAAAGATGAGCACAACATGCTCTGTATTGCCATCAGTTCGGACAGACTTTCAAATTTATCCAAAGGGGGTTGTTCATCCATAATATTATTTTCTGGATATATACTGTAGCTGGCCCATATGTGTGTTTTGAATCTTTAGGTCCATGGTGGTGGGGGGTATGACTCCGATTTCAGTGATGAAGAAGGCCAGGGAGGATCAGCCCATGGAGTCAAAAGGTAGATGCCTGCATTTCACTCTCGCCACCTCTCTCTTTTTGTTTCTAAGGTTCCTTTAAAAAAAAAGAATCGGGTTGCTCTGTTGATTGTGATGATAATTTGTGATATTGTGTGTGTCATATGCCAGGTCACGAGAGGAAGAGTTGCTGCTACAGAAGCCTTTTCAGAAGGCTAGGCACTCAAAGGTGGCCCACAGGACAGTGGCTGCACAGGAGTTGGACAGGTGCACACTGGGGATCAACACAGAAGGGCTCTCTCTCTTTCTTTCTCTCTCTCTCCCCCACCTCTCCATGTCTCTCTGTCTGTCTGTCTATCTATCTGTCTATCTTTCTATCTGCCTATCTAACTGCCTATCCACTGACTGTTTGCGTCTATCTAAAGTGTCTTGCAAAATCCCATGGTGAAATATTATAATATGCCGTGGCTCTTGTTGGTGATGCATGGGCTTGTGTCTGTGCAGGGAGGAGGCCCAGAATAGGAGGCATCACCTAATATCAATGAATGCTGTATCCTTTCAGTCTATTACCTGCATCAGGTGCATCAGATTTGCAGTTTCATTAATGTCGCAAGTAGTCAATTTTTATTGCTTAAAAAACGCTACAACTTAAATCTGCAATTTGTTTTTGTTTTTTTAACCAGAATAAACATACACCATCCTTCCGTTCATTTCTGTCAGTAAGACTATTTACCCACGAAGAAAGCGATTTTGTTTTTGTTAAGATTGTCATTTATCTAACAGTAGATGTCCTAGCACGAATAAAGGACACTACTGTATATAGTACCCTTTTGCTGAAATACAATAATGACATTGTTCTTGCTGGCCGAGGCAGTGTACGGTTTCGGAAGTTGAAGTTGACCTGAACCATCTGCCCTCAGTTTGACCGGCACAAGAAGTTTGTCAGTGACTATATCTTGTACTATGGTGGGAAGAAAGAAGACTTCAGACGAGAAGCGTGAGTGTCTTTTTCCTGTTTTCCTGTAATGGCCAGGCTGTGTTGATGATTCTAAATGGAAGCACTTTATTTAAAGGTGCCTACATAAGGGTGACATGAGTCCTTTATAAACATCACGTGACGCATATCAGAAACATTAATGACACTTTATTAATGTTTATGGCTGTTGTCATTAAGTGTCATTGATGTGCATTCCAAAAAATATCAACCTAATATTACAAAAACTGAATGACACTTCAGTCATAAATATGAATGAAGTGTCATTAGTGTTCTAGATATGTCTAATATCATGTTTATAACTTGCTCACGTCACTCTTATGTAGACACCTTCAAATAAAGTGTTGCCTTCTAAATGAATTAGTCAGTGTGTTACAGCTGTAGTCTGATTGTCAACATGCCCAATGCCAGTTAACTGTAATAAAATCATCTGCACCAGTTGATATCTGAATTCCTAAATCAGCACTTCTAGACACTGAATAGTCACAACTGCACACTGGAAAGGGGTTTTACTGATCTTTTGTTTTTCTTGAGCAAACCACACGTTTTGCTGAGTGCTTCATCAGGCTTGTTTTTTTTTTTTTGAGAAACTTATTTTTTTGTTAATTTTTCCTAAATGAACACATTTTTGCGTATGTATATTACATGATTCTAACAGTGTTGTTGTGATGGGTTTTCGGTCCAGTGGTTCATGAATTAGAGTGGTCTTTTACCATGTTCTGTGCAGAGTTGAAGTAGAAGTACTGTTTTGGATGTAATTACAACACTGGTAGTATGGTATTATGCAGTTGCAACTGCGTAGTACCGTACTACTTGTGTTGTAATTACATCCAAAACAGTACTTCTACTTCTACTTTATACAACTCTGGTTCTGTGTGACTGTGGATTACTGAGTGTTGTCACATGTCTGGGTTTGCTTTGGTGCTATGTTGAAGGCATAAGGACAAGCGAGACATCGATGTGGTGCGGGAGAACCATCGCTTTCTCTGGAGGGACGAAGACGAGGAAGACATGACATGGTAATCTTCTCCCATTTCGCACCATCATGGCCACTTTTAAGAGTGCGCTTTTGTCAAGTTTGGCCAATTCCACCCTCCATAACATCTATTTGTCTGCTTTAATAATGATGTTGGTGTTCGTTAGCAGTCTTGGTAAAAAAACACACAAACAAACAAACTGGCCTGGACAGAGAAGCACTAGCCATTTCACACATTTCTTCAAAGGCATGGATTGGAGAGATGTCATCTGACTGACAAAATATTGCATATTGCAAATATTGAATACTGGCTCAAATGTTGCACTTGGCCAGAATCACACATTGTGGCTTCAATGAAAGAGATTTTCTTGGTCTGCTAACAGATATTTCACTTATGCAGTCACCTTACTACAGCTGTGGAGAAATGCATGATATGACTGTCATAATGGACAAAGCCCTTATAAAAAGAGCAGTTATTTCTCAGCATAGATGCATTTCTGAATGCAATCCTGAATAAGATGTTTAGTTGAAAATCTTCCCTCTGCTCCCTCGCCCCCCCCTTCTCTCTCTATCGTATATCTCTTTCATTTAGTCTAATCCATGTTAATAATGCACAGGGAGAAGGAACTGGCCAAGAAGTACTACGATAAGCTCTTCAAAGAGTACTGTATAGCAGACGTAAGCAGATACAAGGAAAACAAGGTAAGTACCACATGAAGGCCTTTCAAGAAATACATTTAAAATTTTAATTTAAAAAGGACATTTTTGACGGTTTCACAGTCACAACAAATTGTAAAACCTCATGGCTGACTATGTGAAAGATACTCTGTATACCCTGCTTTATAGCACACACAGGTGTGTCACCTGCGGCTTGAGCTGTTACACAAAACATTCTTTTATCTTGGTATCACAATACATACTTGTTCCCTCTTGTATTTTGCCCACAAGTTTGGTTTCAGATGGCGCACGGAACAAGAGGTGGTCTCTGGAAAAGGTAGGACTTTTATGGCAAGTGCCAACATTATTGCACGGCAGCATGCAGGCTTGCTGTAAACATTTTACACAAGTCGCTTGTGATTTAAAGTTAAATTTGTGTTTTGAAATTCAGTGAAATTTGTATTTTTCACAGATTGAGTAGACGGCAGTGAAACTGTAAAAAAAAACTGTAATGATAAATTAATGTCAAGTAATACAGTGTTTGTGTGCTACGTACTGTACTGTACTGTTCTTCCTCAATTTATTTATGGACTTTAAATCAACAATGACATTGTGACTGTGTGGGGAATGACCACCAGATGGCGACGTTATTCATAGAAAAGCAAACCGCCTACACAAGGCAACAAAATAGGTTCAACACTGCACTTAACGTTAAAATGAGCTGTCTATTAGTGTTAAAGTGAGATTGTGTGCTTTGCTAACGTACTGTTTGCTAGGGCTGAGTATGGATACGGATTTCCTGAATCGATACAATTCCCGATAAACAATCTGATACGATCCGATACAATATCGATATTTTTGTTAAAAACAAATTATTAATTACTATTTTTTTCTTCGTATCAATGCCAGATTTGCTTGTTTATGAAATGACTGAGTGGAGAATAACCCACTGCTCGCCAGTGTTTAGCCAGCCATTGTTTATATATATAAATAATGACACCAGCGTATACTAGAAGAGATCTATTATTAAAGTATTGATCTGTGAATTGAAAAAAAAAGTCTTTCATTTTCTAAATCCGTATCGATAAATCAATTTTTGTTTGCACCATACGTTAATGCTGCTACCAGCCACCCTTCTGTGGCCATGCGGTGACCATCAGACTGGTAACAGACTACTGGTGAGAGTGTCTGGAAACATGTTCAGTGACACTATTGAGTGTAGCTGCCACAGAGACCTATTCTTGAAATTCAGGAAGAACAATTAACCTATGTGCTGTACCAGATTAGCCGAGGCCTAATCCCACTGCTGTATTTACGTGTGCCGTGGCACCCCCTACTTGGAAGTTGTGCTGCTGGATTAAGAGAGTCTGAGGTAGTGAGATGTAAGGAGAGGAGGTGAAAAGAGAACACACAATGCAGTTAAACACACACACACACACACACAAGGGTGTTCTCTTTCTGTTTCTCTCTCCCTCTCTCCTTCTGTCTTTCTTTCCCCTCTCTCTCTTTCACTTTCTCCCTCTCATTTGTGTGTGACAGAGAGTGAGAGAAAAGAGACTGCTGTGTGGTCTTGTATGTTTGTATGTAAAAGTGGAAGTAGGGTCCTTTAGTGAAAGATGTTTGCCCATGATATCAGACTATGGTCTCCCCCAGCCTTTTTTTACCTATCTCTCTTTTATTTATTTATTTATTTGTTTGTTTGTTTGTTTGCTTGTTGCACCTTTAGCCTCTGGCTAAGGCCATTTATCCTATTGTAAAACCCGTGTAAAGTGAAGCAATCAAAGAGTCTGTCATTATTTCAAGTCCAGAACAGAATACAGTAGAATACAATAGAATAGGTGCATAGAATGTATGGAGAGGTTGATGACCTGGTGCCCTTTCACTTCAGCTCGTCCCTCCCTCCTTTGCCCCTCACTAATACCCCTAATGAGATGTTAACCTTGAGACGTATGTGTGTGGACGTGTGTGTGTGTGCGCGCGTGTGTGCGTGTGTGTCTGTTTGTGTGCACAGACAGACCGAGGAGAGGGAGCGAAAACGAAGTAAAAGCCTTGAACACACATTCAATCATAATAGTATAATGCTGGCCAGGATTGACGGTTGGAATACAAGGATACAAGGATGATTTATTGTCACATGCATAGACATACTGGGTAGAGTAGGACAGGCAGTGAAATTGGTGAATGACATGTACCATAAAAAAAAAAACTAAAGGAATCTTTACCAATATTTTATGATGTATTACAATATTGTTTCATTTAAATGAATAGTTTTCTAATCCATAACTCTTTATGGATCAATGTTTAGGTTATTGTCCCTTAAACTACAGAGCATTCTGCCATTTTTAGAGTGACAGCTTGACTTGGCGGCCCACACTGAGTGGTGCCAAAGCAGACCAGCTGGTCGGGGTTTCCTGCTGACGCAGTCTCTTCCTTACTCTCCCTCTCCGTTTAAGTTAATCCTTCATGTGACGACCTTTTTGTGTGTGTGTGTGTGTGTGTTTGTGTATTGCACCAAGACCAAGACCATACACTGTTGAGTGAGGGTTTCAACTGTTCTTTTTTTAAGCTGCATATCATTCCAATCTTGGCCCATATTCTTCAATTATAAATGTGTGAATGTGTGTGAATGTTTAAAGCATTTATGCCATCTTAAGACACACACACACACACACACACACACACACACACACACACACACACACACACACGTGGTTGTGCCAGCTGGTTGGGGTTTTCTCTGACGCAGTTTTCTGGTCCTCCCACACAAGTCCATCCATCCCTCGACCTTTGTACCTGGTGCTGTGTGGCAGCTTGTGTGGGGAAAAAAACAAAACAAAAGGCTGGTCATGCATCACGCACATGTCCCTCAGAAGGTATCCCATTCTCTTTATCCCATCCCCGACCCCAAAGACGTCAGTAGTGAGTGGAGATGATTGGCCCCCACATGGATCTTAACCAATCACGCGAGTGCAGGGGTTTCTGAGTCAAAGTTCAGGTTATAGCACGTTGCCTCCAGCCAACTTAAAAACACTGTCCTGGCTCTGTACTCTAAACAGAGTGTCTAAATTGAATGTGACCCCTGCAACAATTGAGTACAGGAACTAACAAAGCTCTCAGACTTTCTCATTGTTTATTACGACTGTTGGGGCAGCTGTGGCCTAGTGGTTAGGTCTTGGGATCGGTGGGTCGCAGGTTCGAATCCCGTTCCAGTAGGGAGAATGGGCGTGGGGGAATAAACAACTAGTGCTCTCCTGCACCCTAATCCATGGCTGAAGTGGCCTTGAACAAGGCATCCACTCAGGAACTGTAACTGAAACTCTGTACCCAAATAACCGCTCTGGATAAGAGCATCAGCTAAATGTAATGTAATATTACTGGTGAATGAGGACATGCCGGTGCAGCACTATGTTTTGTTTTTTTTTGTTTTTTTTGGGGGGGGGGGGGGGGGGGGGGGAGTAAGAGCGAGTGAAAGTTCTTGCTGTGTGTAAACGTGACACAGCCTCACATAAAGCTGAAGTTCCCAGGTGAAGGTTTGTCTTGTGATCTGTGACGCACTTTCTACGCAATCTCTCCTTAATTAAGCCCACAGAAGCTAAATCCTAACTGCCATGCCCAAGAGTCTGGAGACGTCATGATGCTGAAGTCGGGGAAGCCAGATGGGGGGGGGGGTGGGGTTGAGGAGGGTGAACCTGAGGTAGGGGTGTGGTCGGGACGCACCACAGCTGACGAAAAGGAAAAAGGAAATCCTCACCCTTTAATGATATAAAGTCGGAAAATACTTACCCTTACGCTTACACAGCCTTCTCTGTCGCATTATCTCGCATTGACTTGGAACATCGCTTCGCAGTGTTAGATTGGCAGTAACAACCATTACATTTTTTAAATAAAATGTAGCCTTATAAACAGACTCTGAAAATAAACTATCAGATGTTGTTTTGCTTTGCTGTTAAGCATTTTAAGGCTGTATGTCTGGTACAGATAAAGCCTTTGCACATGTGCTGAACAAATGAGTAGGTGGTACGGATCTGGTACCAACATATTCCAGCCCTTAGCATAGTCTCATGCCTTGCAGGTCGATTCCTGTAGTGTATGTGGAAACATGTATAAAGGTCAGTTTTGTCAAGACACAAGACCATAGACATATAAACAAAGACGCTGCATTGAGCTGGTGGCCCGTTGCTGGGATACGTCAGCGTGTCCGCCATATTGCATGTGGCAAATCTACCCCGTAAACCAGTGGAAGTAAATGGACCGAACTTCATAAAGCGCCTTTCTACAAAGATATTTAACTTGATGCCTTTTATTCACCCATTTAGACACACACGTATATATTTGGGAAACAAACAGGCATGAAAACAACATAAATAACTTTTAATGTGATTGTTATAAATAGTGTGCGAAATACCCGTCAATATTCATGTTATGTCGTTTGGACGGTAAACGTGTTGGTACAGTTAAACGCAGCATATGAATGAGGCATCTTTATTCTAGGCTACTGTCTAGACGCTATACTAGAGACGGTTGAAGAATCTCCACATCCAGTATGGCGCAGAGGATGACGCATGGTTGTAGGTGGAAGGCGCCGTCTATGTTTATATGTCTATGCACAAGCTGCTTATTTGTACCCATCATGCCTTGCAGGTCAGTTCCTGTGTGGCAACAAGCGCTGTGAGAAGCAGGAAGGCCTGAAGAGCTGGGAGGTGAACTTCGCCTACGTGGAACTAGGCGAGAAGAGGAACGCTCTAGTCAAACTCCGTGAGTGTGGTGCTATAGTTTCTGGTGCTGTGACGAATTGAGACACACACACACACACACACACACACACACACACACACACACACACACACACACACACACACACACACACACACACACACAGATTGGTCCAAGTGAACTGCAAGGATGGATGAACATGAACATGCACATGCATACACAGATCAACAGGATTTTTGTTGAGTTTTTACCAATGGTGACCATGCACATACACATTCCTGCAAGGGGTCTTTCCAGCAAAGTACTATCATTTCAACATTGTTAATAAACATTGATACCCTTGAATTTGCTGGCTGGGGTTGGTCTATCAAAACCTTTATTTCAGTTTAAAAGTAATGAGAGAGCAATGTTGTTTCACAGGATTGTGTCCGGAATGTTCTTTCAAACTCAACTATCATCACAAGTAAGTCTTCAGTTTCTTTGGAGTTCTTATATGGCCATCAATTTGTTCTCAGTATCATAGAGTAATGGTCTATAATATGTATTGTATCTTAGTTAGTTTTTTCTCATAATTGTTTTCTCATAGTTGTTTTCTCATAATCCTGATGTCATTATCTGTTTTAGGAGAAAGGAAGTGACGAGGAAGAAGAGGCGACGCTCGGATGGTGAAGGAGACGTAGACACACCACAAGTCAAAAGGTCGAAGTCAGAGCACAAGAAGCACAAGAAACACAAGAAGAAGCATAAGAGGAGACACAGAGGTGAGGAAAACCCACACACGCACACACACACACACACACACACACACACACACACACACACACTCAGACACAAATACATTCAGACACACAACACACATTTACACACTCACCACACACACATTCCCTAAACACACAGTTAAAATATTAATAAAGATAGTGTAATCTTCATTTCACTGCATTTTATATAATTAATGTTGCACAAAAACTGTTCCATACACAAGGGGTTAAATCAACATGGCGGCCCACCATTTAGTGAGTCTAGTGACTGAATGTACTGTATATGTAGTTGTATGTAAAATCTTTTTTTTTTTTATTCCATTTCCAGAATCATCATCGTCCAGGAGCTCTGATGACTCAGATAGAGGTGTGTTGTCTTTTTTTTGTTGTTTGGTTATTTATTGACCATAATTTAGGTCTCAGACACTTTGGAGATGCAGTGTGAAAGAATAAGGTGAAGAATTTGCATCAGTGGAATAAAGAGACAGCAGTTAGCCGTTTGCAGTGTAACTTCAGGTTGCACTGTTCATATTCATACAGCTGCAAAAGGTTTATCAGAAGTTGTTGTCTGTGAGGCGTTTGTTTGCATTGACCCCCACAACCCCCCTGTCCTACCATCACAGAGACTAAGAGAGGAGACGGGCAGGCAGACGCTGACAAAGAGGAGGGCCCCTCAGACGCAGACCACTGGAAGGGACCTGCGCCCGAAACGAAAGAGAAGTCCAGGTCAGACTCAAGCCCCCCCACCCCCCATGCCTTCTTATCCCTAACCCCTCTCCCAATGCCCTAATCCTTTGTCTAGGCTTCATTATGTCTACTAGCCTAGTGGACCAGACCTCTTTCGCTTTGTTTCACTTTATGCAAATATTCTGGCCACTCTCCATAGGCATATGTTCACTTCCTGGTAGGCAGATACTGTTTGTGAACTTTGTGCCATTGAGCAACATAACCTTACCACAGTTTGCTGATTGTTAACCAAAACAATTTGGTGGGAGGAAGCTGGAACCTTAGTAGAAGTCCCTGATGGAGTACTGTGGTGAAATACCCAATGTTGGGCAGAGGTATTATGGTGGTGCTAGCCTGCTGCTTTTTGCACACCCCACATGCCAAAAGTAGGTAGACATCCTGAGTGAAGCTGTACTAGTGTAATGCTGTACATATTTGTGAGTGTAAAATCAACCCTAATACTAACATGCATACAGGTGACATAAAATGTTGCCTCAAATCCAATTACATTTATGTTTTTGTCTTTTCTTTCCTTTTTAGGGAGGAAGAATTTGACGAGTACTTTGAAGACATGTTTCTATGAAGCAGGAAGGTGGTTGTTTGGGACTTGTTTTTTGTATTATACCTGTGCTTGCCTGATTTTGTGACCTTTTTATTAAATTTCTCATTTCCACATCTCTGAATTTAATGATGACAACTGCACCTCAACCAATGACAAATAATTACCAATGAGAAACTGGCAACTGGTATCTGTTGAGTCATTTCTCTTCACAATCATTCTTTCTCTCATCCTCAAAATACATTTGTAAAAGGTCCCACCTTTACCTTTAAAGGTTTTGAACTTTAACATGTATTAATGTAAAACAAAATACTTGTTTAATTAATTAATTAGATGTATTTTTTTAAATGTAATATTCATTTTTATATGCTTTGGCCATGAAATAGCCATAGTTGCTCAAAATGGCAAATTACTCCAGTTTCTAACGTGCCTGTTAGTTTACCTGTCGGTGTGACTGTGACTATAGCACACTGCCATTTTCTTAATTTAAAGATGCACCACCAGATGTGTTAGACAGCGAGTGGTGGTGCCCCGGTCCAGGTCTAGGTCTTGTGGCAAGTGGATTAAACTCTCCTCAGATCAGGCCCCTGACACCAAGAGCACCGCGCCATTCTGCACTGCCAATGGGAGTTGCGTGCGAATTGCCCCTGGATTACCAAGGTGAGATTACGGCGTTATCACTGCCGACAGCAAGGCTGCCTCTTCGTGCCGCGGCAGGCTTTGGGAAGACCCAGCTTTAAGCAGGACATCAGCAGCCTAATCCTAATTCGGTGTGAATTTGGCGGCGAATAAAAATAGTGTTGGAACCAAGACCTGTGGTAATCACAGCACAAATCATGACGGCACACATTTCTGTTGTACAAAATAGAGTATCAGCAACCACCATTGGCTAAGGACGTTGAAAACAGCTTTTTTCCCCCTTTTTTTCTACTGCTGGTTTTAAAGAGGATTTTTTTCAATATTGACAAAAATCAATAAAACTCAGCAATGACAAGGAAACATAAATATCAGTTGGCTAAATCAAAACCAATTATTTTCTTGTAAATTAGATCGGCTTTTGAAAAGGACAAAAATGTTTGGTATATATTGATGGCAAATTTTTAGAACTTTGTATTTTAGAACATTTTAGTGTTAAAATGAACTTAAATGAAAAATAAAACTTTTCAAACTGCAAAAAAGTTCTTAGGATTTTTAAACTAGTTTCTGAAGCCCTTCTAAGCAAAGTTTCTATAGACGTCTTTCCACCCTCAGCCACAAGTGCGTGAGGCTTGCTGATAGCGAAGGCAGTTAGAGGTCAAACGTGACCTCAGAGCACTCTGATCCACACGTCGCAAGTGCGAAGGTCGTGTCTAGGCTGTCAGCCAATTATCTAGTCGTCTTTCTTTGTGCCTAAGCCAGCTTTATTGGGTAATCCCTGGCACGATACAGTTGTGAGGAACAGGACTCTTAGGAGCTTTGGTTTCTCTCTTCACCTTGTGGCACCTGCTCAAATGTTGTCCTGGTAACAGTCTTCCAAGCAGTGTATTAGAGAAATAAGGAATAACAAAAGAATATTAAACTTTTAAAGAATTATTTATTTGTTTACATTTGATAATTTACAGATTGTGACATACAGTGGTATTTTATGTCTCAACTAGGACCTTTCAAAGACAAAAATAGTGTAAGTTGGAGCTATACAAAGTCATATAAGACTGAGAAGCGCACACACACACACACATGCCCACACACACACACACACACACACACACACACACACACACACACATGCCCACATACAGCAAAACTCTTTACCCTGTAAGAAGTAGATGCGAACACACACACACGCACACGCACACACTCTCTCTCTCTCTCCCACACACATGCAAACGCTGGTCCACAATCGCCTGAGACAGGATTAACTGACTTTCACGTCGTGTTCTCCCCTGCTTTGATCGCACGTTAGGCTCAAGTGTCACCTTCCTGCTTCTGAGAACTGTGTTGTGGCGAAACGTTATCCAACATGGAGGCCACTCAGGACATGCTAATTGGATAATGAGAGTGATTGATTCCCTCCACCCCCACCTCCGTCACCACCCCCAACCCAACCCAACCCAGCCCCTCTGCACCTGTCAGATTAATGACAGGATGTGACACCATTTTGACTTTTTTACGTAACACATTTTCCTGCCCTCTCACCTTCAACCCGTCCTAAGTACATGCCAATTTGTAGGGATTGTGTGTTCCAACAACCCAAACTGTATACATCAGATAATTATAAATTCTTCATTATCTAAAGTGGGTAGGTTTCTCCTAGCAATCAGTAGAAGACACCACAAGCATGTGAGAGAAAAAAAGAAGTTGTACTGATGCTAAGTTTTGAGGTTACATTGTTTATAACATAAAATCAAGAAATGCTCAATCCAGCCCAACAACATGACAAAACCTCATAACACTGTTATGTTGGGGCAGTTGGGGTGTAAGCTTATTTCTATCATAAAGTCGCAAGTCTTCACTGGCCCAGTGAAACTGCCTTGTTCAAGACAATTTTAAGTGGTGTCCAGTGTTAGTACATGGGATTTTTGCCTCTCCCCTTTGCCGTATTGTAAAGTACGAGTGCATTTTTTTTACATATATAATTTTTGATATTTATTGGTTGTCCACATCTGGTAATGATTAAGAACTAAATAACAGATGTATGCTATATTTGAAAATATACAGAATGTCATTCTATTTGTGCTTGAGACACAATCTAGGCTTTGTATAATATTTAATGCTGTAAATAATATGAAATAAGACAACCTATCTGATCTTTCACCCAAACAAATTGGCACAGCCTGTGC
This sequence comes from Setipinna tenuifilis, assembly GCA_030347295.1. Lineage (NCBI taxonomy): Eukaryota > Metazoa > Chordata > Actinopteri > Clupeiformes > Engraulidae > Setipinna > Setipinna tenuifilis. The sequence continues at coordinate 13,038,704 of CM059287.1, read as the reverse complement.
CCGCCAAGGTGCCCAGTAACTTAGTGTACAGAGGCACAACTGCCACCTTAACACCAAAATGGCCATCAACAGCACCATTGCCCCTGTACTATGTCCATAATTGCAGTTTTTTGAAAAGACAAAAAGTACAAAAGCGTATCTGGTAACACAATCAAAAATATATTCTTTAAAGAACTGTCATATGGATGGATGGTTGGATGGATGCTGAGGCTACAAGATTCTGTATCATTTCCTTTGATTTCAGAAAATCAATGTAGCTCTTGGGTTTATTGTGGCATGTCTAAGCTAACTGAGACAAAGTGCTTGAAAGCTTGAATTCTATTGTCAAGGTTGTACTCCATGTGACCAGTACATGACCAGCGATTAAAACTGTTTTTGGTTAGCACTTCTGAGCTGTTGCCAGACTGCCAGAGAAGTGCCTCCTGAAAACAATGACAAGGAGAGTTCAAAAATATACATCTTTATCTTCAAAATATACATTTTTTCTTTTACCATACCCTGTCAACAAAAAGAAGCATCAGGAAAAGTGAGCTATGAATATGGATTTATATGACCAGCAATCCATATTCAGCTCTGCTGTTCTGTATTCAATAACGATCCAACCACTACCCCTCTATGCCTCCAAACTAAATGTGCATTGATGTCCCTTTTTTAAGGATTTCAAAAGCAAAAAGAGAATAAATAAGTGTTGTCCTCAGTAGAGTCGCCTTATCTCCTGACGGACCCTCTTGTGAAAACGCTGCACCCACCGCCTCTCCAAGCTGCAGACCCACCAAGGGTAGTTTAGGAGACCGTGCAGGTTTTGGACTTTCCTCCATCACCACCCTCGTCTGCTGTGAGCAACACACAAATACACACACAATAGTGAAATAGTGTTATCCAATGCCTTTTTAAAAACAACAACAACAAAAGATATTTTGGGGAAAAAAAGGACTGCCATTAAAGAACAATGTATTCATCTTTGTGGCCAGAGTAACCATTGCTGGTTTTGGACTTAGACTCTGGAAAAAAACTTTGGGAAAACTAGGTACTGATTTTTTGCCGCTGACATTTGCTGTAATTTTTTTTTTAAAGATGCATTAATGCGGAAAATAAATTGAATATTTAAGAATTTTCCACTGGTGATTTTTCTTTATTTTACACAACCCACTAGCAAAATTTCTAGTGGTTTGACCTGGGCTCTCGACAGAAAGAAAACATTATTACACCTACACCAGTTGCAGATATCCGTAATTCACGTTGTGGAAGAATGTAGTTATCTGAACTGTTCGTTTTAACTAGGCAACTGAATTACAGATATCAGCAACACATATTCGGTTTAGCTATTAAATGTTAAAATGGCTTGCATACCCGCGCCTCCTCCTTCCAGTTTCTTCTTCTCATCCTCAATGGCCTTCATCTTGGCATCATAAGCATCAGCCAGCTCTTTCCAGTGAGATAGGTTGTTGTTCAGGCCGTTGAACATGGGTGTGATTTCCTTGTGGAACCTTGAGAATTCCTGGGACACAAAATGGGGACCTCCTTAATCTCTCATAACGTATAACTACAACTAGTCAGTCGTTAAACCATCCTTGCAGTTCACTTGGATCCATGTGTGTGTGTGTGTGTGTGTGTGTGTGTGTGTGTGTGTGTGTGTGTGTGTGTGTGTGTGTGTGCATGTGTGCGTATGTGTGCGTACACGTGTGTATTTTTATGAAAAAGTTTTTAAGAGACAATATGGATTCAAATGAGGAATTCTAGGACACAAATAAAGACTACCATCATTTACACATATTTGACACAAGTTTAAACAATGAACCGTGGGTATTGCCTGGTGTGTGTGTTTTGTGATTTGTAAAAACACATGTGGTGAGATGACAATTTCCTGCCCCCCCCCCCCCACCCCCCCTACAATTAAAAACTTGCAAAGCCTTAAACACATAAAAAAAACTTGGAACAGAAAATTAAGAAATGCTGACCTTGTACACGAATGAGCACACAAAGTTGATGAAACCACATTGCATCTTGGGTAGTTCAGCAGATTTGTTCCTGTCCATCATGGGCTAAGGAGGACAACACATCCATTCAGTACCTTTGTCATTGCACTACCACTAAAAGGCCCCCCATGCTGCTCCCTGAACTTTTAATAATGTTGTTTCATGTAAGACTATAAAGCAACAATTCTCAGAACTAATGCAATCTTGAGGAATCAGCCTTGGTGCATATTTACAGTAATGTGATATAAGGACTAATGAATGAATTGATGATGAATTAAGAGTCAGCCTTGACGCATACTCAGAGTAATGTGATTGTGATATAAGACTAATATGATTGTAGAAGATCATAGAAGGAGTAACCAGCTGCAGAAACTCACAATGGGTTCCTGTTCAAGAACACTTCTTTCCAGATCACCCTGCTCCCAGAACTCAGCAGCTACCATCAGAGCCACCTGCACAGGAACAGGAAACAGGGAACAGGAAGTAGGTTGGATATTAGAATAAGATGACCAACATCACCACCACAGGCTCTTATATAACCTGGGGGAGTGTGTGTGTGTCTGTTGTATTTCAGGAAGCAGATTTTGTCATTTACTTGGGTAGGTTAACGCTAAACAACTACTAGACCTTCTAATAGAACAGACCTGTGCCTTTTTTTCATGGGAGCATGAAGCTGTAGGATTCTTCTATTAATACATGTAGGACTCACTCTAAGTTAACTTATCTGGGTTAGTCTCTACATCCCCTACTTGGAATACCTCCTAGATAAGCAATGGACACCACACCAAAATTGAAGCTTAAACTAAGACATCTATATGTCTTTAAGGTCAGTCAAACAAAAGAAACATCTTGAGAATATGGGCGACTGGTTTTAGATAGTAGAAATGCCTGCAAAGAGTTAGTAAAAGCGGAACATGAATGTGATGTATTGACTATACAGGCTAATGTAGGGGGTGAACCGGCATCACTTGACCAGCATCAGCAGGCATCACTCTGGAGACCCATTTGGATTGTGGTATAGGTGTATTTGGTATTTAACATTTAGCCAATGTACTACCCCACTACCAGACCTCCATCCACGTAGCGTACCTTACTCTGGACCTCCCATGGTTTGGTAATGGCAGATAAGTCACATCCTGTCATCATCATGGCCCTGAGGATCGCAGCACAAACAGTAGGACATTTATCTCATTGTCAGTTACTTACATTAAATGCAAACCATAACTGACTATCAGTTGATTTAGTGATGTAGTTGAATGGAAAATGACTATGGGCATTTAGAAAAGTGCTAAATAAAACTAATGTATTATTGATATTGATATTATTATTAGTATTGCTATTGTTGTTGTTTATCAGTATGCATATTGTTTGTATACTGACAACATGGCATTCAGAATCTGTCTACTTGTCCATGGTCAGTAAAATAGACATGTTTACAGACATCATCACTTCAGAAATGTTTAATTCAATAAGTAATGTAGTTGAGCCTATCACAACACATTTACCTGGTTTTGTTTGATGCCAATGGGATATACTGCAGCTGATACTTACATAATGATTTCCTTTCTGGTTTGGTTGTTGGAGACAAAGTTCTTCCCTTCCTCCTCCGGCAGGTTTTCTGTTGAGTCAACAATCTTCTGGAACATTGTCCTCTTCCTTTATTGGGTAAACAGATCAGTAATACACACAGTTAACAGACAGCTTCCATTTAAGTGGAGGTGCAGGTGGATGAGGAGGAAGGAGGTGACCTACTGGGGCACTACATGCAACTGGAGGACAGAGGTAAAGAGACCAATGGGGTCCTCCATACTACTGGGTGGGAAATGTAGCTGTCCAATGAGGATACTCCATGCCATTAACAGCTGATGGATTGACAGGAAATGGACCAGTGAGGATTCTCCGTGCCACTGCATTGGCCAGGAGAAGACTAATGTGGTCTCCAAATGTAACCAGAGGAGGAAGACCAGAAGGGGTTCTTCAGGTGGCCAAGAAGAAAATCCTAAATGCTGGAGGTAGGCTTAGCTCTGTCAATCAGGTCAACCCAATCAGTAAACTCCCATTGTTTGAATGATTGTTTTACTGACCTGTGTTTTGGGCTAGGCCCACCTGATTTAATTCTGGGCCTACCCATTTTGGACAGGGTCATGGGGAGGGGTCATAGTGTGCGACTGATGGGGGGGACTCGCTATGCTAAGATACTAAAAGGAATGTAAGGGAGCTTACTTGAAGTACAGAGCAAGATCTGTGGCTATAATGCAGACATCGTGCAAGTGCTGCACAGTCTCAAACTGACGTTTTTGCAAGCTCTGGAAGATGTTGACAGTCTGTAAAAAACACAAGTTGAGTTATTATTATTATGATTAGGATTATGATGATGATGCTGCTGCTGATGATGATGATTATTATTATTATTGCAATAAGCCATGGCTATAATCTGTTTTCCTTTTGCATTTCTATGGATCAAGAAACAATTGCAAACATACAGCCATACTCACACACACGCACACGCACACACAGACACAGACACAGACACAGACACAGACACACACACACACACACACACACACACACACACACACACACACACACACACACACACACACACACACACACACACACACACACACACCTCGTCTGCCATCAAGTTCTTGCTGTACTCCAGATGGTGCCTCTCAAGAATGGAGGATGTATGAAGCCTAGCCAGTGGTGACGCACTCCTACAAAGGTAAAGAAAGGAAGAAGCAACTTTTCAGCGTCATGGTAGGTTTTATCATGACATTTTCACATTAACACATAGATGTTAGCAATTAGGTGAACATACTTGGTCTGGTACAAGTTGTTGGTTCCTCTGTGATCAATGTCGTGGCAGAAGGCAGCAGCCACCATTGCGAAGGCTTCCAGATCGGAGTAGTACTTTCTCAGCTTGCCAGTCTGTTATTGGATGAGGGCAAACATACAAGAGGACACCATTGGGTTTAGTTCCATCCATCCATCCATCCATCCATCCATCCATCCATCCATCCATATTTGTAAGTATACATACAAATTTTATTCCATTTGTAATGAATACGTGAAACCATGCTATCAGGTGTATCAGCATGCAAACATTCTATATTAACATATTTTAAGTTGTGTATTTTTTCCCTTTTGCTCTATGTTCAATTAAACTCCCTGATGAAGTCTTGATTGCTGAAAGGCATCAAAGTTAAGTACTTTCAGAAGACTGCATGCATTTTCTTAAAAACATTAGCAAGAACCTGCCATTATTGCAGATCATACATTCACAAGTCTGTTAGTGTGGGATGCACAGGAATCAGGATACATTCTGTTGAGCCCACCTGCAGAAGAGTAAACATGGTCTGGCCCACGTTGAAGCCATGTCTCCAATTGTGGTAGGTGATGTCACGATAACCCTTTCTGACTGTGTACATCCATCTGGTAAGGATCTACAATGTGCAAAAAAAAATGACGTGACAGCTTTTAAAACATTACAGTCAGTTACATATGTGGCAGTCAAGGGACATGGAAAAAAGTTTATGTAGAATGTTCTTGTAAAGCTCTGAATTAATAGTAGAAGTATGAGGCAGCATGGACTGCTTCTCAGCTGTGTTCTGAGTTCTTTTTTTCCCCTCATGACAACAGCCTTACCTCTGGTGGCACTTTGAATTTCTCCACCACATTGAGCTCAAAGAAGCAGCGAATGCCCATTCTGATAAGGTCAAACTCAGATACGGGAAGATCACTGAAGTGGAACTCCAAAAGTTCACAGTCTTTAGCCTCAGGGATGTTTGACCTCTGTGCAAATAAACAAAAAAAAATAGCTCAATTAATCGATCACTACAAATATGCAAACATGCCAAAAAATATGGTGTATGTAAATGATACATTTTGTGACATTTGCCAAAATGTAAGGCATGGAGATCACACTGCTTCTTACCAGGAGTTTGTACATCTCTTTCTGATCACAGTCCTCTGGAGTATTGCCCAGTTTGTCCACTGTGTTCTGCAAGACAAAGGGCAGTCAATAGACAGTCATTCACTCATGTTATGTTTATGTATCATATTCTGTCAGATAGGACGAAGAAACAAAAAAGAAGAAACTGGGGTGAAATTGGGCAGAAGATGGGAGATGAGAAAGCAAATACTCACCAGAATGCTCTGCACGTCCTCCAGTGTGGCTTTGGTCTGGTACATCAGCATCTCCTGGTAGATGTCTCGGCGCCACTCTGTGCGGTTTAGCTTGTCGTAGGTGTCGCAGTTCAGCACGGACCAGCCCAGGAACTGAGTCAGGGCCTATTACGAGGTGAGAGGAAAGAACAAAACATTTGGGTTTAGGGTACATAAGGTTTTTTTTTTTTTGCTCCATCCAGATTCTGTGTAATTTTGAAAGTATATGTCAATGTAGACCAGTAAATAATATGTGAAGTAATATGCTGTGTTCAGGTAGATTTGACTGGACAGTACTTATCCTATTGGTAACCTGTCACCCATACCCTGTGGATGTGGAACAGAACATTGCAGACCACCAGTGCTCCCCACACGCCTTTTCTCATTACACACAAATATGTGTGCAGACGGTTGTGGTGGTAGTTCACTCACTTCAGTGATCTGTTCATCCTGTTCATCAAATGGCCTGCAATCTTTGCGGTTAAAGAAGGTGGCCACACCCACGATTTCTTCTTTCTTGTTGACAATGGGCAAGGACAGCACGTTCTTGATGACAAACCCTGTTTCATCTACAGCCTCTTTCTGGAATGAAGATGTTAAATTAACATTATAAACTGTTGCAGATTAGACAGAAGACATTAGTGTGTTAAAAAAGTTAGGATGGTTCCTGTTATCTACCTGGAATGTAAAGTACTCATCTGCAGCGACGTTCATCATGTTACAAATCTAAAGTTAAATGTAAAAAAACAAACAAGACATACAAATTACAACAATAGTATTATACACAATATTGTAATTTATCCAGATGTGCCTGTATTAGGTGCCTTGTCCACCAAACATGCTTTTTGCGCTAACAGCGTCTCAAACTATTTTTCCCAGGGCTTTCTCAGTTCTTCTCTCCGTGATTGTGGTTGCTAAGTTACAAAGAACATCATGGGCAATGTTCGGTTTTAAAAGTGGAACAGATTTCATCTTGAAGCGCTACGAGTGTTGTGACAAAAAACAGTGAGCGCTGAGGGCACTTTTGTAGCTGAGAGTGGTTGGCGCTGTGAACGCCAAAGTTCACAGGACTTGTATAGAAAACAGATGCTGTCAGCACAGAAAAAGTGCATTTGGTGGACACGGTCCTTTAGCATAAGTTCAACTCACAAAGCCGTTCTCTGCCACGTAGGTGGGGAGCCCACTGACAAGAGCCCAGTGGTCTGCGGGGGGAGCTCTGTGGAGGGCAGAACAGCAAGAGGGGGGGTGGGGGGTGGGGGGTGGGGGGTGATCAGATGTAGCTTCTCAAAAGGCAACACAGGCAAGTGTTTAGTAGCCTGGTAAAACAGCCTCTCACACTTTACCTCATTTTGTACAGAGGGTCTGGCTGAGGTTACATTGACATGGTTGACATGGAATAGAGGTAGTGTTTGTGACGTCGACTTTGTGTCCTACATTTGAATTGTGGTGCATAGTTCTTATAGCCAGCCAGGCTAATTGCATGTCATGAACAAAACGTTAACGACTGGGTAAAGCAGATCCAATCGTTATAAACTTCAGCAGAGTCTACACCTTCAGGAAGAAAACGTATCTTAATACAGCACACCAAGACCCTCTGTACAAAATGACGTGCAGTACAAAGGGCTGGTTTACCAGGCTAAGTGTTTAGGGCCCCCCAGGTAACTATAGGCCCCCGAGGGGTGACAAACCTTAAACTATAGCAGTAGTAATACAGTTTTCAACAGTAGTTGTGGATTTTTTGCTTGGGGCCCCAACAGACTCTAGAATCTTTGTGTTAGTACAAAAGGAAGCAGTAGCCCCGTTTACATGGACACAAAATTTCACTTTTAATCTCTTTATTTACAGAAACCGATTAAAAACGTCCCATATATACAGTCAAATAATCGGATTCAAATGAAACCGTTTAAATTTTCAAACCGATTAAAATAGGTGGTTTACACCTTTCTTGTAACGCGAATCTCTTTATTTGAGGCTCATATAAACAGTTCGGTAGAATTCTAATAATCTGATTAAATTCAATCGGATTCAAAAAAGGTGTCCATATAAACGGGGCTAATGTTCAGGGTTAAAGGGTAGGTACTTACGGTATGACCTTGATTTCTTCTTTGCCCTCTAAGAGATAGTCAATGATTTTGTAGAAGTTCACTTCCTATGATTCAAATAAAAAATTAAAAAAAAGAAAAAGTCATTCCCTACACCATCTCTAATCCATCCTTAGTAACCTACATGAAACAGACAGCAAATAATGCTTTATTACTTACTGCTTGGTGCAGTTAACCAGTAACCAAACGAATGCAGTTCAAAAGCATTACAATTGTGTTGTGTCATGTGTAAAGCAAAAATTGAGCTCATAGAACTTTGCCCTACATATATTATACATAAGTGCACAAATGCAGATCCCTATGAAAGACATACATATATTACACAAAATGGGGCAATTATAGTTAATGTGTCATTATATACAAACCCATACATTGCAAATCATATAGATTTATATCCCTGGATTAATACTGTCCGTGATTATAGTTGATCTGATTCAAAAGTAGGATGGATTGGTCCAAAATATAATGTAAATATAATGTTGCTTTTTACTAACTTAGAGTGTATAATAAGAGATGGTAGCTGTGCAAAAGGAAACACAGCCTAACGTGTGTGTGTGTGTGTGTGTGTGTGTGTGTGTGTGTGTGTGTGTGTGTGTGTGTGTGTGTGTGTGTCTGTGTGTGTGCACATGTGTGTGGCCTCACCCTGCCATCTGGAGTCTTGGGGCCCTTGTATGGCTCCACATCTCCCAGTTTTACTGGCCATTCATCAAAGAACTCCTACAGAACCACCACAACAACAAGAACATCCTTTAAAGTAGAAGTCAAAATATTTACCCCGCTTTCATCCACTTACAGTTGAGGAACTGTCAAGCTACCGTCTTGGACATGCCGTCAGTTTAAATAAAACGTAAGAAATAGTACTTGAGAGTGTGTTTAGTTTTGCATTTTATACTAGTCATGAGCATTTTATACTGAAAGTACATGAGCATCACTGCATATAAAATATGTCCTCAGTCATAAACAGCCAAGTTGCCTTTAGCATGAGGCTGAAGGACATGTATTGTTATTTATTAATAAATATAAAATTAAAGACATAGAATGTTCATAGAATGCTCTACTGAATATGCTTGATTTTTTTGTTTTGTATACACATTTTTCTTGTATACATTTCTGACAATCCCTGGTAGATGTTCCATTAAGTCCCTTTGTTATCATACCTTCTCTTTTGTCATGTCCAGAAGACCCACGGAGTAGCGTTCAGCGTTCAGATAGATTCTCACTGTGTAAAGGGCTTTGTGAAACTGTCGCTCAATATCTGTGAGTTCTTCAAACACCTTGCTGGCAGAGTAAAGGAGAACCTGGAGAGATTTAAAATACTGTGTTAGTGGACATTTAGACTACAGCTAAACTGAGGTAACTGAGGTAACGGCCCTATGGTAAGACTGGTGAAACTCGTACCATACCACAGCCCATACCAAAGTCTGATTTACAGAGACATAATCCTATGTGGCATAGAATTACGTTTAATATGATGCTAAAACTAGGTGTTGTCATGGACTTCCTGTGCGCAATAAGGTCAACCTACATTGGCCTTTCGTGACTCCACATTCCACATGTAGGCGGAGTGATGTTGAAGAGCAATGACTGAGGCGACGGTCATGTATTTATTGAAGACCTGTGCAACAAGCAAACAAACAAACAGAACAACAAATTAGAAGTTACCACTGGGACACTTTTCAAACGTAAGGGAAATGTTAACGGAAAAAATTGAACAGGATTCAGGTATGATGAGGTAAAAGCCATTGCCTACCTCTTCATCTGTTTTGGAAAATTCGGTGCCACCGACTTTGTTTAGCGCCGTTACTATGCCCAGTACATCCTTCCCGCTCAAGATTGGTGCGATGAGCATATTCTTGGTTGTGTAGCCCGTCTGCTTGTCGACGAAATCACTGAATTTTGGAACCTAGTTTGGGGGAAGGTTGTGGGGGGAACAGTCCTATAAGTTATACGTATAAGGAAACACTTTATCAATGGATTTAATGGATTTTAATGTGAAAATGAACAAGTAAAGTGAATGAATGAATTGCTTAACTACGATTTTACATTTTTTCTTATATTATATTTTTATGCAACCCTTGTGCTAGCACCTGCGGCCCCAAGTGTAATGACGCAGCGTTTCCACCATTTGCCATCCCTACATCGTGGCGATAGCAGTATTCTGGTGTCTAGTGCAGATTATTTAGCGTTTATAATTAGTTCATAACCCAAACAAATACTAAGCCCTATCGGTTATATTACCCTCGATCTTCTTAACTGTTTTTAACTCTTTTTTTTTTTTTTTTTACGTCCAGTCATATCTAACTAGTCTATGTATCTAACACCACCTGCAGGTCATCAGGTATGAGTCCATTGAAATGGAGTAAGTGGATCGGGATTTTGTGTTAACTTAAAAGTATATGTCAACCCATTGTTTTAAATTTCACCGACCAACAAACAATGTAATGTGATATTTGCATAACATTATTTTCAATATAGTCTTTTTAATCGTTAGGCTTCTTCGAAGTTGGCTGTTCAATATATACAGACTGGTAGCATAAAACAGCTTTGATTCTGACATGGTATTATAAAGGCTGCGTGTTTTAAATGTAATATCAATGTAGACTGCTATAGTTTCTGCTGATGTGATGTTTATCCACAAATCATTGGAGACCTCATAGATCTCCATAGATCTTTCATTTCATCACTAGCACTGGTAATACTGGTTTGTGTCACTAAAAACTGTCCAGACCAAGGCCCTCCTTGTATAAATAAAATACCTTTAATAAATAGTCTCTTTGATGGTAGAATACTAAATTAGGAAAAATACTTAATGCCAACAAGTTTTGGCTTAGGCCTTCACTGAGGCCAGAACAAACAGTAGTGATCAGTGATCAGCAGACTGATTTGTCCCATTTAGTAAGTGACAGTGACACCAGTGCCACAGCTATTTTTATCGATACTGTTGTTACAGTTAATTAGAGCCACCATCACTGTCGGATAGCTATAGCATTGGGTAATTTGCTGAAGATCAGGGGTCGCCTTTTTAAGCTGTTCGTGGAAGGATTGAGTATGGCCTTTTATGCTTGCCGGAGCCTTATGTTAACCCATAATTTGTCCTGTGAGCTCCATAGAATCACTGAACGTGATTTGAGGGTCAAAACTTTTCTGATTTAGTGGAAACTTATTAAAAACATAGTATTAATATCTAGTTGTTCAGACAGTGCTTTTCTTCTTGTGCATTTCAGTTCAACTTCAATTGCCTTTTTTTAGAGAAATCTTTAGGACAATGACTTCAGGCAATCTATTTGCACCCTTGGCACATATTGGTCTCTCAACACAAATGTTTTAAAAGATTTAAATGACTTCTGTAAGCTGACACTATAATTGCCACAACATTGTGGTACACTTTTGGAGGACACATGATGTGTATATGTAGTGATACAGTTTGGTATATATTTTAATACCTTCAGAAAATAACAACAGAAAACATTTCTGTTTACTAACCCAATAAAAGTGATGATTCATGGGCAATTTCGCTACAACATCACCTACAGATTGTGTTTGGGCACTTTCTCACAGACATTAACGTGACACATTTTTTCATCAGGGGAACTTCAATCATCAATCAAGCAGGCAAATTGTACTGTTGTGATCATCCAATCAAAAATTAGGAACCTTGTCATATAGTTGCCCAGCAACCAATGCTTAGAATGCTTCCTGCATCACCACATTAAGGAATCATTGTCTGCCTGCCACTCACCGCTTTGACGTCTGGAACGTTGGCCGGCTTTTTGCAAGTGGCAATATATCCCACAATCCCCATATCAGTGGGGAAGACAATTTCGGCCGACGGGTTCACCAGATTGGTTTCGTACTTGGAGGTCGGGGTGATGTCAAACAAGCAGGTGGACAGCTCAGCGATCCCGTTCCTCTGCCTCAGGATGAAGTAGCTGCAGCGGTCAGCGTTCACCAGCAGGCATATTCTCTGGATCACCTTGTGCATGGCCTTCTCCATCACCGTCTCCTCGTGCATTTCCTTGATCAGGTCAAAGATGATGCCGGCCTCCTGGACCTGCGAGACCTCCTTGAACGAGCCATCAACCTTGAAGTTTTCGTTGAAGGCAGCAGTGACGACCTCGGCGCGCACCTTCTTGTCGAAGTATTCCTTGGCGAACTGGGGGTTGTTCTCCAGGTACTTCTCCACGCTGTCCTTGTCTGCCATGATTTCGGTTGGGGGTTCGAGGTTTTGGCGCTCGTGTCTCTCTTTCTCTCTTTTCTCACTCTATGCAGCTCTCCTCACTGAAGCATCACCTGTGTGGGCCAAAAGCCGAAAGGGAAAGTGGACGTCAGTTCTGTGCAGACTGCGCTCCTGCTCCCTTGGGCATCATCCGTTCGTCACCAAAACCAGCCTGAAACAAGCCTCTCCTCCTCTGATGCCACTGGAAGGCTGGGAAGCAGGCAGACCGCCGTGGCTTAGCCAGATGATAGGATCAGGGAGGACACTAATTAAGGTGACGTCATGACATTAAAACCCCCACTAAGCTTTCTTAACCTGCAAATCCCAACGCTGATCATTTTATGGTGGACAATCCAATCAGAGGCCAAGCCGAGTGTTTTTTTTTTCTGCCTGTGCAGGTAAAAGTGACACAGAAGTGACACAGAATAACTTTATTTTTTACTTTTTTTTGTAACAGACATGAGTTCTTTAGATAGGAGCAAGAAGGACTTTTTTTGGAGAACAAAAATAATTTAAAAAAAAACTGTTTTATTGTCAATTACAAGGAATAGACATGTATGTTGTGTGGTAATCCAGTGAAAACATTGCCTGTAATGGGCAAGAAGCGCAAGTCATAAAAGTAAAATACATTAGTTATATACAGACAGTAATAAATAAAGGCTGAAAGGTGCAGGATGTGTCAAGTGGATCAGTGCAAGAGTTTGGAAAAAAAAAGAGAGAAAGGGGAGTAGCCCTCGATGGTTTTGTAACAGTAACAATTGGCAAGCATTCACAATACGGCAGGAAGAGCTCCAAGAAAAGGGATTTGTGGAAATGGCATTCTATAATTATCCCTTTTTACACTGTCTGTAGAGAGAGGTAGGACCAGCATCCTTTGCCCATGGCATTTTAAAGAAAGAGGATTAAGGAAGGTATTGTTACTTGGTGTCTACCCCCCTATCTGAAAGAGTAGGTAGAAACTTTTATAGATTATCGTGACATTGGAGTTCTCCTGCTGTGGGTGGATAGGAAGGGGCCTGGTGGGCAATTTTGTGTTTTGTCAACCTTTTGGGCAGACTAGAGCCCCCACTTGGCCAGGAGATTGTTACTTGCAGGATGAAACTGGTGACAGAAGAATACTGAAGCAGCCCGTTGCCACTGACTGCTAGTGTATCGCAAGCCCTGCCAAGCGTGGTTACAACTGGCAGCTCAATCAACATGGATTTTGGATGTAACCATACCCCTTTGGATGAGCTGATTTACGGCATGACAATAATCTTAGTACCTATAGAAAAGGAAACTGCCCAGATTTTATTGTCATTCTTTTAATGGAGTTTAGATGAGTTACATGTGTGAACGTCTTAACATAACCTTAGGATCATCCTGCATTTTGCAGATCAGATACTACTGTTCAAAAAGCTTTTTAATATTTTATGTTTTGGTCTTATGTATGCATTTCAAATACACACAAACTGATGAACAGCTGAATAAGGAGTAGCTGTTAGCAAGCATTCTTCTTTAGAATTGATCAATGTGTAAAATGCCATTAGGAATGTAATCATGTTTAGGTGTAAACAGGAAGAAACATCAAAATAGGTGTGCTTAATTCAGAGAAATAATAAAATATGACGTGCAGGCCATGAATGGTGTTTCTTGGTCCGAGGTGTTTACTCACTGTAGTTTTATAACCCAGGCAACTGCCTGACAATTTAGAATGTAACAAAAGGTGTCATGTTAGGAGTAGAGCATTACCATGGACCAGACACTACTTATAACTGACAGAAAAAAGCAACAAAACACCCCTTTAAATGTCACTTTCCTGATCTTGGCTGTTAGCTGCATTGCACTTTAAGCTCTCCCCTGGCACATTGTCTTAGAGAAGGCCTCCTTAGCCTTCTCTTCGAGTGATGCAGGAAGTACGCTAATCCTTAGCTTTAAATAGTTTAATGCAAGGAATTAGCCACGCAATCTTGTTCCAGGTTTAGATGAGGTTTGTAATGTCAGACATCAGGTGTGGGACGACTTTCCCTGTTTTACTCTTCAGTCAGCACCATCAAAGAAAGCTCTTACACACACACACACTCTCACTACCTTCTGCATTACTTATAGACAAAGATCTTACACTCACACACACACCTGTGACACAAATGTGTGTCTTGACACAAACCTACACACCCTTAGTGATCTACTAGTCATTTGTATCTAGACACATACAGCACCTTGCTTTCCAGTTTTTTTTCCATGTGTGTGTGTACTTCCTGGAAACTGAACCCTTTATTTTTAGCAGATAATGAATGACCTTAGTACTCACAAAAGGAAACCGCTCTAATTTTATTCTCACTCTTTTAATGGAGGCTCTGTGCCCTTTGAACAGTACAGTACTGAAAAAAAGCAAATACAATCACCTCAGCCATTAACAAGTATCCCCAAGTGCAAAATAAAATTTTCATTCTACCCATAAATTACTAAAAAAAAAATTGGGGGAAAAAAAAAGTTATACAATAGCACACATAACTTAAAGATATATCAGACGGACTTGGGACTGAAGCTGGATTTTTCAGAATCAATGATTGCATATGTATAAGTCATAATGGTTTTGTAGGTACATACGGAACAACGCAGGTTTATTCTGTGGAAATACAGTATAACTTCAAATGCCCAAAAGCAATGACAGTAAAACGTACAAATAGTAGTAGTAAAGCAAATAAATGTGGATTACTAAATAACCACCACTCTTCAATTTCAAATAAGTAAATACAAAAATAGTCAAGATATTTGGCAATAAGATTTCTAAAAATACTTTCAAAAAAATGATAAAATGTATAAAACCAAAAAACTTTTTTTCCCCTTAAAAACAAAAGCAAAAGGAAGCGCTGGGTGCCTCAGGCCAGGCAGTAGTCGATGTGATTGAGGAGCTCACGGTGCTCGCTGGTGGGGTAGGTGGTGTGGCACTTGGGGCACTCCAGGAAGCTGTCGTTGAGGAGGTTGGGCACCTTGGAGGGGGAGGTGGGGCCGGGCAGGGGGTCGTCCATCGTCAGGCGCTCCAGCCTGGTGTAGGGGGTGGGCTCGGAGAAGCGAGACTGCTGTTTCTGAGGATTGTGGGAGGGGAGGGAAGGGAGAGAGGTGTTTTCACTGTCTGTAACCATAGTGACTGAGACGCATACACAAACACGTGGAAAAAGAAATTGAAATGGCAACCTGAATTCTTGGCTATATAGCTATTTAACACTCAAACATTTTGTGATTGGTCAAGCCTAACAATCACTATGATGTACTTCCATCAGTGTTTGGATCTGAAACGATTTCCTTAAATCAAGATCCAAATAAAAGCATTAAACTGTACGTGTCTGTCTGTCTGTCTGTGACTCACAGCAGTCTCCAGGCGTGAGATCTGCTCCCTGGCTTTGCGGAGCTCCTTGAGCATGCGGTGCAGCTGCTGCTGCAGCTCCTGCCGGTCCAGCTTCTCGTTCTCAAAGTCCCTCGCCGACAGCTGCACCTGTGTGTGGGGGAAACATACAAGACACAGGTACAGTGCGACAACACACACACACACACACACACGACATTAAACACAAAGGCCGCATGTAAAGATGTGCCCCAAAATGGTCTCAAATCTGTGTGTGTGTGTGTGTTGCACCTGTGGGGGATGAGACACTATACCAGACAGAAGCAGTGTGACAATGCGCGCACACACACACACACACACACACCCCTGAGTAATACATTACCTACATGCCTACATTAGAAGAGCAATAAACTTTGAAAACACACAGAAAAAGTCTGATGAGGGTAGTACTCTGTGAACATACACAGACACTGGCTGGTTATGGTAAAACTAAACAACTTGAATACAGTTTTACGGTACCTGTTGTTCCAGAATAGCAACCCTCTTCTGCTCCTCATGCTGGTTTATCATCGACTTTTGAAGCAAGTTCACCTTTCGAAGAGATCAAAGTGTGCAACATACATGTAAAAAATGTATAGATTCCATTCACAGAGAGAGAGAGAGGCAGACAAGTAAAGATATAAACGAATAATCGCAAACCTCTTTGATAGTCCGACTTACATAACTAAGAACGCACACATGCCTTATTCCGTCATGTAAAAATGCACACACATACACCCAGTCATGCACACGCACACACAGATACACAAACACACAGTCATTCACAACCACACGTACAGTCATGCACAACCACACACACATATACACACACACAGTATTGCACACACACAGATACACACCCACACGCAAAGATACACACACACACACACAGTCATGCACACCCACACACACACAAAGATACACACACACACAGTCATGCACACCCACACACACAAAGATACACACACACAGTCATGCACACCCACACAAAGATACACACACACACAGTCATGCACACCCACACACACACAAAGATACACACACACACAGTCATACACACCCACACACACAAATACACACACACAGTCATGCACTCCCACACACTCCCCTACCTGCAGCAGCAGCTCAGAGGCCCTCTTTCTCTCCTCCTCCAGGAGCGCGTCCGTGTTCTCCAGCTCCCGGCGTTTCTCCTCGTACCTCCCCCTCATCCCCCGCGCCTCCTCCTGTGCCCGCACCACCTTCTCCCGCAGGCTCTCGGCCTCCTTCTCCGCCCTCGCCGCCCGCTCCCGTAGTTCCTTCGCCTCCCGACCCGCGCGCTCGCTCCTCTCCCGCTCCGAGTGCGCCTCCGACTCCACCCGCCCTGCCCTCCGCCTCAGCTCCTCCAGCTCTCGCTCCGCACGCGACGCCTGCATGATGGGGAGGGGGGGTTCCAGACACCGTTTCATTAGTTTCGTTGGTTTGTTTTTTATCAAATACCATCAGTACAGTTTGAAAAGCATTCAACATCCATATTTGACATGAGTGTTTTATTTCATCATCCCATTTTGATTTATGCGTTTAATGTTCTGCCCGGGACAGTTGGTCCTGCCACTACTTAAGTTAATTAAATGCATCATTCAGAAAAAGTTTTCATGAAACAGAAAAAAAAAACAGTCTCAAGATACATTACAAACATCAAGGCCTACCCCACCTCCCCTAGAAAGAGCCAAGAGGTCTGGATTGGTCGGATGAGCAGACATACCTTCTCCCTCAGTGTCTCCACCTCCTGCTGGGCCTCCTGTAGCTGCTTCACCTGCTGCTCCTGCTGAGCGCTGGTGGAGGTCTTGCTCGCTGAGGAGGAGGAGGAGGAGGAGGAGAAGAGGGGAACATTAGACACAATGATGTGTGCCAGGCAACCAATTTCTTTTTAAGATTCAACACTTTACTGCCATGTCACTTATGCAAGTTGTTCGAGATTTGCTTCAGTGTGCTCATTGACAGAAGACAGAAAAAACACACAACAAACATGGAAACATGGACATTAGCAACAACATGAAAAAGGAACACACTACTTTTTCAGAGAATTTGCTCATTTGCCACCTCCCCAAAGTTCTTTGGATTCTTTTTTTCAGGGGTGATGCTAACAGTCTGATCCGATTCAATGTACGATATGTATGATAAGCTAAGCTAAAATCACTACCGTCAGACTAGGACATTGCCTGGATAGAAATGAGAAAGGTGATGCCATGAGCACACAGTGGAGCTAGTATAAACATGCGCTCTCCCCATGACAACCAGAAAATCCTACTTAATGGAATTAACATTGCAAAAGCACAAAAACATACTTGGCTAGGACGGATGGACGGACAGTCAGATACTTTATCACTGTTGACCATTTACACAACAGCAACATTTAAATCTGAGGAACTGTATTTTGCTTGGGATGATGCCCAAAGATGATACCACACACAGGCTCCTCAGAGGAGCTAAATCTCACTTTAGGATGATGCCCAAAGATGCTACCACACACAGACTCCCCTCCCCCTCTCCCAAACCGTGTACCCCAAGGCAGGGTGTCCTCCTTCTCCTTACCCTCTGAATCGTCCTCTTTGTTGGCCTGGTTGGCACGGCCCAGCTGCTGCTCCAGCTCCTGTGTGCGGGCCAGAAGCCCCTGGACGTAGGCCTCACGCTGCTGATCGTACACCAGCCAGTGCTGGTTCTTCTCCAGGGCCTTTGAACAACAACAGCAACGATGACAACCAGCACAAGGGAGGAGAGATCAATTCAAGTTCAATCAATTCAGGTCCAACTGCATTCAGTACACCGTGATATTCTTGGTATTCTTTTATTACATTAATCCAATTTTATTGGGTCCTTTATTCATACTCTTTTACTTATTTTCATTTACTTACTACTTATATTTAATCAGTGTTGGCGGTTGACTGTGCAATAGCTACGTTTGGCTTTCTTTCCTAGGTTACAGCAGATATAAGGGGTTCGCTCAACTGTTCTTCTTAGAAGAAACATAAAGGTTTAAGGAATGATGGTGAAAGGGGACTGTATGGTGACAAATCATTTGTAAACAGGACTACTTGAATGAAATGGCCTAGGAGAAGTTTAGGATGGGTGGGTGGGTTGGGGAAGTTGTATAGAACAGGCTCAGAAAACAGATGAACTGATGGATGCCATAGATGAGTGGGTGGATGGAGAGATGTAATTCACTTACATCTCTAAGTTGGTCCTGTATCACAGCAACATCACCAGGTGGGACCTGTGCACAACAAAACACATAGGTTCATGTGGGAGTCTCTTAGTCAGTGCTGAGTAACTAGAGACTAAACAAACAGTTTTTACCTGCAGTAGGGACATTTAAGGATCTAGACTTAGAAAAACTGTCTGTGAAGGTTCTCATTCATCTAGGTCATAGTAGTCAAAAGTGTGAGGTTGTAGGCACCTGCACTCCTATTTGAAACTTGCAATCTCTATATTTTAAGCTCCAAACAGAAGTCTAGTTGCCTATAGCTTAGCGCTTATGACTACCTGAGAAAAAGAAATGACACTGCAAGGATGCCATCATAATTTGGAGGGGTTTCTGCCCATAAGCCACCCATAACACCACGTAACTAACTTTGCCTCCTGCAGTAAACTGTGTCCTCACCTCGCTCAGACAGACCTTCTCATTCATCTCATAACCATATCCTTCTCAGGGCGTGATCTCATCATAGTTTCCCCATCTTCTCATCCCTGACTATGGCCGATCATAACGGCGGGACTAGGGCCTCATCCGCGGTAAGGCCTTTTGATCCAATCATAATCGCTTAACTCCACCCGTGCTTGTGTATAAGCCTGTCAACTTTTTCTGACAACTTCATCTCATCCCATAATTGGTTAGGACAGTTATTAGTGTGCGTGTGCGAGCGAGCAGGGGTCAGTGCAGATGGAGTGAGGATTCCCCTTCCCCTCCCCTCCTCATGGCCATTTGTGATTATGGATTATGGAAAGTCTGACAAGGACTTCCCAGCATTCGAGGAAGGCTTAGGAACTCATAATAAGGTCGTCATACCTGAACAAGGACTTGACACAGATTTTAAATGAGCCCTTACTGGCTGATAATGAATCAGCTTTAGCAAATCAATGAGGCAAAACAGAGTGACCGATAAACATCTTAGCTGTAAATGACTTTTTTTTTGTTTTTTTGCATATGCATGGTATTAAAGGGTGACAAATTTATCAAACCTTTTTTTTTTTTTTTTTTAAATTACACCAAACTTAACTTGATTTAGCCTAACCAACCAATGTATTGAGTATGGCGACTTTTTAGTACAATATTGTTTTATTTTATTATGCAGTAAACTATGTTTTTGTTTAGGTTGTAATAATTAGAAAGCCCTTAAGAAACAAACACCTGCATAAGAAAATTAGTATGTTTTTGGGTGCCATTGACATTTTTTGCTTTTACCAAACGTATATGTAAAAAAAGCCTATTGGTTTTGTTGAGGACACGATATGTTTGTTGTCTTTCTACGTCGCCAAAGAGCGTAATTACAAACTTGCTTTAACTGTCCAACTACATTGATGTGCATCACGTTATTATGTAAATCCGTTGCCTGACAGACAAAGTCGCTTTAAGTCCACAGTCTATGATTAAGTCTCAGAAGGTGCCAAAATTTGAGTGACTTGCTGCCACCTGTCGGTAAGTGACTATGCCAAAACAAAGTCGTTTGACATGGCCACATTTTAGAACTGATTATAAAAGAAGAAAAAAACATTCAATGAAACAATACTGCAATTTCTTTGAAAGAACGGGTTTAAAAGCAAAAATTAATGTTAACGTTTTCCCCACCCTAATTATCACCGACAAGCATAAATAAAATTCATTATGCTCTCGAGCACCGTTACTTCAACTCATGCCACCTATTTTTTAAAAACTCGAGACGTTAGTACTTCCGTTGGGTGAAAGTGAAACTAAAACCTGAGAAATTAAATACATTTCTGATGGCGTATCTTTTTGTAACACAATTGGAATTAAACTGTCTTTTCAGAAATTATTTGATGGTTAAAAAAATACTTGCGTGACATAAAGATACAGATATAAATTTAAACAATGCATGACAGCACAAAGGTTACTCAGAAAACAGCATCTGCTCAGAAGACAGACAGCATCTTCCTCTGAAACCAGGATCACACATTTTACACGGAGACAGAAGTCATTGGCATACATAGGCTATATCTCACCTGTGCAGCGGGGTCGCGCTTCTCCAGGGCCTGACACCTTTCTGTCACCGAGGCCAACCTGTTCTTCAGGTTCTCTGTTTCTAAAGTCAACGACTGGAAGAGTTTCTCCCTCTGTTCGGCTTCTTTCTTCTTCTCGTCCAGCTGCGAGTGAAGCGAGGCTACAACCTCGCCCTGAGCTGAACGCAGCTGCTGCCGCAGCGATGCAATCTCCTGGTCCTTGGCCAGGAGCTGTTGGGAGTTCTTCTCTCTTAAAGTCTCCAGAGAAACAATCCTCTGCAACAACAGATCACATGAAAACGTGTATAACATGTAATATAGCAGTGCGATTTGACTGGTTTTCCTTCCACACCCACAGTAACAGTAATCTATTAACTTTGACAAGTCCAGTACGTTTTTTGTTCTCTTGCTAATCAGAAATGTTTAACTTATTTACTACAGGCTATACAGTTGATGACCCACCTCAAGCAGTTTAGTTTTATCTGAATCTGATTGTTTTGCATGTCCATGTCGTTTGGACATGTCGTCCAAGGTCCTCTTGAGATGAGCATTTTCTCTGCGGAGCTTATCTAGTTCCAATTCCAACTTCGATCCATTTGATTTAAATCCCAGCTTGTTTACGATAGCATCCTTTGCACCTCTGGCAGCCATCGCAGGAGTGTTTCTTAAACAATCACAATAAAAGGTAATCAACAGTTGCTTTGCTTACTGAAATCTGACACTTTGCTTCCACATATGGGGTTGTTTTAAAGGTCCATCTAAAAGCAGAGTTGCCCTTGGCCTTAAGAAGTGTTACCTTATGAATTATTAAAATAGAACAAGTTAAAACTAATCAGTGTAACATCAGCAACTATGCTTTCCCAAACGTAAAAGAAAATTATTACTTGGCAAACAGCTAAATTATGATAAGCTAACCTTACCTTTACTATGCTATAAGATTGACCACAGTTTAACATCAGCTAGATGTAGGTAATGGACACAATGTCGTACCTGTGTAAAGATTTTAAATAAATATTTATAAACAACAACTCACAACGAATAGTTGTATTCCAAAATGTTTACAGCATCACAGCGTTGTTGAAAAACTGCAGTGAGATCCTAAACGGTCTTGCAATGCTTCCGTGTTGAAAACAAGTTTGAATACGGCGCGTCCTGCGTCACATCCGGTTTTATATTTGCGTTTTTTTCATTAGGGTAGGCTGTATCCCTATCATATTATGAGGTTCACAGATAACAATATAGAAAACTAAGGGATATATCTATGTAAATATCTATTTTAGACACACTGCAGACAACTATAATAGCACTTGCACTACTACTATTACTAAGAGTAGGAGTGTTGTAATAATAATAAGTAGGCTATGAGAATTTCATTGAAATAAAACAGATGGATTGAAATAATATACATTCAAAATGTGGTGAACGTGAATGCTTGGTAATTATTTGGTCGTCGTGTATAGTCAAGGTGCTAGCTGTATACAAGCTG
Organism: Setipinna tenuifilis; assembly: GCA_030347295.1. Lineage (NCBI taxonomy): Eukaryota > Metazoa > Chordata > Actinopteri > Clupeiformes > Engraulidae > Setipinna > Setipinna tenuifilis. The sequence continues at coordinate 13,016,182 of CM059287.1, read as the reverse complement.
TAAACGTGCATAGTCTGAAAAACTAAAGCATGTTGCCGTCGGTCACTGTTAATTACATACATTAGACAGCAGATGGTGACAAAGTGCCTTAAGAGTGAATTGGGTAGTGTAGCCTGTCCTGTACCATCTGATTATCCTCACTACAGATTTGTTTATGGAACTTTCCGTCTGCACTATATACAGCCCGAAGTAATTATCGAAGTTTTTTTTGTAAAACACTAGGCACACTAGAAAAATGTGCCCACTCTTTAGTATCCAACATGCAAGTAAACAGAATATCAGCGTCCCCAGTATGAGGTAGCATTAATCGTGCCAGGTAGGAAAATTGCCACTTACTCACTCACTGTAATCAGCAGCCTCCTCCCTCTCCTCCCATTTCCCCGAGTTGAGTACAGACCATTTCCCTTGAGTTCCCCTTATCTTCATGTCACTGCTTTGAGAATGCCATCACTTTGCGCGCATAACTGAGGATTATATGCTTTTACCAATATGTTGCGAGTTGTTGTGGAATCTGCCAAAGGACTTCCCAAAAAGAAGCTCGGGGCTCCCGATCCTATTACGTCAATACTTTTTAAAGGTAAGTCAGAAAGGGTTAATGCGTTCATTTTTGTTGAATGAATAAGGGGAGCGATAAACGGTGTTGCTACGTTAATATTATTCAATTAAGAAATTAAGTTTTTTAGAGCACGAATTGCGACTGGACCACGCATTTGCCAGCAGACCTGTGCCTTTACAACTTACATTGTTTAAGTTTTCATAAAATATATATTTTCCTATTCATGTTGTAGCCTAAATATTCCTTTTGACGGTCGTCTTGCAGTTTTTTGTTCATACTGCAGTAGTTTAATAAGCAGAAAAGAAAAGCACATCCTGTTACTCGCTGTATGTGCCAACACCCTGTACCAGCACAGATGATGGCCGCATTGAGGATAACACGGAGCTGTAGGTGTGCCACTAGAAGGGATGTTGAGTCAGGGCAGGCAAATCTCTCTGCGTTGCCACTTTGAGTTTGTCCAGGTTGTTGACATACTGTAAATATGGTTACAGTAATGCTAATGGTATGATGTACAACTTAGTAACTATGTGTTAATATTTCAGGAGAAAAGAAGAAGACCAAATCAATTAACAGTGAAGTAAATCCAGTCTGGAATGAAGTAAGCATCATTACACTACAAGGATACAAGGATGGTTTATTGTCACATGCATAGACATACTGGGTAGAGTAGGACGTGCAGTCAAATTGGTGATTGTTAGTCTAAAACTGGGCATGGGGAGGGGGCAGAAAAGTGTATAGAATGCACTTTGGGGATGGTTACCTGATGAAGGGCAAAGGTAGAATGGGTGATGGGGGGGTTATACAGTGCAGTTGGAGTTGGAAGGTAGGATTGGCTGTGCCCTTTATGCTATTGGGGGACGTGGGTGGCAGAAGTGAGGGTTTGTACCATTTGTGTGTGTGTGAGGGGGAGAGGATAGGGCTGTCTTGAGATAGGGATGAGGTAGCGTGAGGGGGGGGGGGGTGTTGGGTGTAAGTGGGAGGAATGGGACTGAAATCTGTAGAAAGTTATGGTGTGTGTGTGTGGAGGGGTTGATGATGGGCTGTGTGTGGGAGGCAGTGCTCTGTGTTTAGTGAGCAGTGCTGAGGTGGGGAAGGGGCAAACATGTGGGGGCCTGAGCAGGTGGCGAGGTGGGGTGGGGGTTGGGGAAGGGGGTTGAGATCTTGATGACCTTCCAGATAAACTACACTGCAAAAAAAATAAAAAGTCTGTCAGCAACTCAAGTCTGTTTATATGTGCTGGGCTGATACTGTCTATGACTCTGGGTAAAAATGTCATTCATCCAGTTCTCTTGTATAACCAACAGTAACTCAAACCAACCTTTTCTTAGGTCATTGTAATCTGTTATCTTTGTGCCATGATTGTAGATGAAACAGGATTAATTTGCTTCCCATAATGCATAACTACAGTATCGTCACCATGTGCTTTTGTTGCAACATATCAGCCCAGCGTCAATACTGCCATTCATGAACAGGGAAAGGTCACATGTGAAAAAGCTATCTACTAAGAGAACAGTAGATAATGATCCAAATTATTTCCATTAACTCAGTGTCAATCTGTATTACTGAAGTTTATAATATGGAAATAAACACAAGAAATTTTTACATTTATCTTAATTGTTTAGTTGACTTTTTCTGACCTTAATAGTATAACATTCAGAGGTATGACTCCTCCCGTATGTAATTTTCCTAAAAGTAAAGCTTATGTTTACTTTCAGGTTCTTGAGTTTGACTTAAAGGGCGCTGCACTTGAATCCACTGCCTTCATCGATGTCATCGTGAAGGACTATGAAACCATTGGCAAAGACAAGTAAGTACTAGCCTGGGTTTGTGCAACACCGCTTATGTTGACACAGAATAAGCACGTCTGAATTCACAATGGCACACAGTAAGCAGGGCCTGTGGTTTGGTCTTACACAGATATACTCTTGTAGAGTCAGTGTTACACACAGTAATGCAAATCATGCTATCTGCATTCACACACACACACCTCAGGTGAACCATAGAAAGGCAGGCCTAACATGCACAACTGCTCATAGTCCATGCTAGAGTGTATTGGTGTCCCACACACAAAAAAAACTTCTACTGAAGTCTATCTTCTGTTGAAAACTAAGTGTAGGTTTGTCAGCCCTTGGGGGCTCTAAAGTGTCCCTGGGGTCCCAAGCAGCAGCCTGTGTTGCCTTTTGGCTAGCTACACTCTCAGAAAAGAAGGTACAGAATTTGACTTTTAGGGGTACAAAGTTTGTCACTCCGCCAGTACTCTTAAAGGCACATATTTGTACCTTTTAATTACTGTTTTACAACCAGTTTATACTTTCTTCCAAAGAGGTACACATCAGTAGCTTAAGGTCCAAATATTAGCCTTTGTGGGTACATTAATGCTGATTGTACCTTAAGATACAGGTTTGTACCCCTACTGTCAAATTATTTTTCAGACTGTAGATCTTAACAGTGGTTAAAAGGTACAATTATGTGCCATTAAGGGGACTGCCGAAGGCTGGCCTTTTGGCTAGCTAGGTCTCTGCCACCGGCCTGCGAGACATAACACTGAAGTGTAGCGAGTGCCAGCACTGAATCATGGTATGGCGTGCCCTACTTGGCTTAATCGAATCTTCCTCTCAGGATGCCACTGCAGTGACTCTTAACACACTGTAATGCTATTAGAGGAGGCGATGGTGCTGATTTTTTTTTTTGTACAGAGCTCTCTCTCCCTCTCGCCTCTGACCTCTCCCTGCTCTTCTTGGTGCAGAGGTATTTGCACAAGGCTCTGTGTAAATTTAAAAAAAAATCGTCTAGAAACAGTAATAGTCCTGCCATGTACTTCTTCTGCCTGTGCTCTTAATACAGGTGATTTCGCTAATAAGCTCATCTGCCTTGGCTGAAGAGTTTGGCCAGTTGTGATCACTCTATTATATTACTATAAATACTGTAGCAGAGTGAGTGCAGCTCCGGCTGGCTTTACTGCCGAGGTGAGGAGGGAGAGCTGAACTCCGCAGGGCTCTGCCCCAATTCAAACTCTGTGTGTACCCTTAACCAGAGTAAGTTGTAGTTATTTTACTTTAGACTTCTCAGGTTGTGCCGTTGTGTCGAAGATGGGAGATAGGCAGAGCAAGACACTTCATGGTAGTTAATGTCTATGGGAGGCAAGTAGGGATAAATTCTGGGCTGCATGCAGGGGTGTGTCGTTAATGTATGGCTGACGTTTCTACACCTTGTGGCCTTGTGGTTGGTCCTCGCACAAGGTGGGTGGGGGTGGGGGTTTCCACTAATCTCCCCTTATGCAGACTGTTTGTTAACTGTAACTATGTACCAGTGTAACTGGTAGGCAATACAAGTTCTACATTTTAGAATTTAAAAGATCACTAAAGTTTCATATTTTCCTCCTCAAAGATGTGAATATTATACAGTATATATCTAGCCGATATTAGAGGTCAAATCTAAAGTGTTTCCACATCTGAAAATACCCTTTAAGGTGTGTAGAAACACTGGAAATAATTCAGGCTTTAGTCATAAAATTCACAGTACTCTTTATATGTTATCGTACCCACTCCTCTTAATGTCACAATAAGTAATTTTGCAACATATGTCACAATATGGTGTCTGAGTCATCTAGAGGGCCCACTCCTATGACTTGTGTTGTGTGTGTTACTGTGAGATTAACTTAGCCATTGACGCAGACACTGTACAGAAATAATCATCTGCAGGAAAATGACCCGATGACCATCTCAATCGTTGCCCATATATGGCACCAACGATGATGACAAAGTCATCAGGCCAGAGTGTTCTGAGGTGAAAAGTGCTGTAACTCTGTGACTCTGATGGCTTGGAGTGGTCTTATTCTCTGCTTGGGAACAGAACAACCTGAGTGTGCTGCCGTCGTGGAAGTGAAAACATGAAATATGGTTATGACACATAACTGTACAGAGACCTGAAACAATACGGGGGTTAATACATGGTTTTAGTAAAAGGTACAGTGAGACTTCAGTGCTTGACCCTGCGGTTGTGAATATTAGAGACATTAGTCAGCTTGTCGCTGCACAGTATAGTATGTCAATACTAGGCCCACCTCCTAATGCCTGGAGGGGATACTTCACTGGTGGAGCCAGCCAGTCAGCCAGCCAGCAGTACTCACAGCAGTCCCAGCCAGGTGCAGGGCTGAACTGTGCTGTCAACATAAGGCAGGTGGCACTAATGTGAGCACTATGTTTAACCATGTATTTAGAGACCACTCTGCATAAATATATGTAAATAGGAAATGCAGGTATACATGGTATTTGTAGCGTAGGATACGGCATGAAGCATAACACAGAACATGCATAAAACAGCCTACATTATATAATGTTGACATACTGTATGTATTCATATATGACATGTAGATAGTAGTATACATTGCATTTGTGGCATGGAAGTGTAAATGCCATTAGATATATTGTATATTGCTAATATTGTGTAGAGGTACATGCTGTACAGACCGTGTCTTTCCAGGAATAGAAAGACAAAATTTCCAGTTTGCCAGCTGAGTGGAGTTCTCCAGGTGGGGGGTGAGAGAATGTGCCATTGTTGACCCAATGAGTCCCCACCCACACCAGTTAGACTATGCTCAGGCATGCCCTAGGATGAAAGCCATGGCAGGCAATGTTTTTTTGTTTTTTTTTTTGGCGAGGCTTTTAGGACAAGCCCACTGGATCATGACAGAGTGCTAGTGTGTGTTTAAATGCCAAGGCTCTGACTATAAAAATGATTGGGTTACATGTGTGCAGGTAAAGAAGAAAAGAGAGATTTCTCAAATTGAAAAAAGTACAACAATACAAAAAACAGTAACAGACGTTTTACCCCTTTGGCTTTTTAGATGTAAGTTGTTATTATCTTACTGGGTGCACACGCTGCCAAAGATTTTGTTGTGTCGTTAGTTCCTCTGAGGCCTTGAATGGTGTTGGTGGTTTTGCCGTTACAATGCAGGTTACTTCCTCAGCCAAAAGGGTCTTTTGTGGTCGAACCTCTGCGTGGCTTGCTACCACTTTAAGCTTTTTGTCAGATGAAAAAAAAAAAAGGAACAGAGTCCTTCCCCCCCCTTTTTCCTTCTCCCTTAAACGAGTGTTACGTCTTTGTCGAAGTTTCCACCATCCACGACGCACATGTGGAAGCAATCTAGAAGATCACTCGAGGACTCACCACAGCTATGTCTACTACACTGCTCTTGTGGGTGCCTGTATGTACATCTAACATCACGCTGTGCAACGTTTCAGGGATATGTTAGCATAAGTTGTCATATAAATGTCACAACATAACAAATTATCATACGTTATCACAAACCTACATTGTTCACATTTCTCAGAGAATGGTCATGGGATTGTAATTAGGCTCATGTGGGATATCATTGGACTCTGTCACCCAGCCAGTCTCTGCTCGGTTGTGCTCTGTTTCTCTGGAGGATGGCTTTGTACTCCAGTGGAGACTGCTCTGGCCCTGTGTAGTGCGTAGTGCTCTCTCTCTCTTTCTCAGTCTTCCAAGTCATTCTTTTGCCTCTGGTGGGGGAAGGAGAGAGAACAACTCTGCTTCTTTTTTTTGGTTACTTAGCAACTTGGGAGAGGAAAGTTTGAGCCAGATGTCATTAGATCTCTTCTCCAACATGCCTGAACTCAGGCTGAATAAAGAGTCCTCCAGTCCTGTGATTGGTCCAAGAATAGACATCACCACGGTGACTAGACACGGTGTGTGTGTGTGTGTGTATGTTGCCTCATCAGGTTTAAGCTTCTGTTCTGCCAGAGCGCACACACCCCTCTGTGCATGTCTGTACAGTGCGGAGCGCGATGTATGTTGAAACGGCATGAATCATTAGAGTTAGCCTTAGGATAGTGTGTTTTCGATGAATAAGTACCAAGGTGTGTGTGTGTGTGTGTGTGTGTGTGTGTGCGTTAGTGGCAGTGTTGTAGAGCTCCAGTGTACTATCAAGCTAACCACTGTAAAGACTACAAGCTTACAGAAATCAACAACAGTACACATATGCAATAGTAGTAAGAAGGGCTACACAAATGTGTGGTATGTGACAGTATAACTGAATGTTGCAAGGGCAGTGTAACTTGTGATGAATAAACAAATACTTTAAATATACAGTTTTAAATTTTTCAGCTTTTATTTAATATTTTTTTTATGTCGGGGGCAAAAGCATAGCTTATAGAAATGTAGTATTTATTGCCACTAAGCTATGTCTTGCAAGATATTTATCGCAATATTGCATGTTGCAACAATGCAATATTTTTAATATATTGTGCAACCCTAGTAGAAAGGGGTCAAACAGCTCAGTATTGCTAGCCTGGGCACACCCATACTGGCTGTGACACTACATTAAATTTTGCGTTCAAGTCAGTTTGGCCAACCTGCCTATTCTCAGTTCTGAAAAATCCGGAACCAATGAATAGTGAACGCTAAGCATACATCATCGGAATCAGTGGTCTGATTGGTTGTAGCTCTGTATAGTATACACAGAGGCATTTAAAAGACGCCCACTGATTCCGCCTCTAAGAACTTTCTGTCTATAGGAGGTTAGCCAGACCAAGCTCCATTCACAAGCTTGGAGTGATAGCCAAGCAACAGTGTTGCATTTCTGGGATACATTTGGCAACATCATCTGAGAGGCTGCTGCTTATCCCTAATGCTGATGTTTATCTCTATCAGCCCTGTTACAGCTTGTTATTTGGGTCAAATTGGTTCTGGAAATACTTGTCATAACGCAAAGAATGTGCAAAAGAAAAGGTCAGTGCAACAGCAGTTTGAGAACAGTGGGAGGTACACAAGAAAAGCTGATATTTTGCTGTGCTTTAGACTTTGAGTTTGATCATGGAGGCAAAGTTCAAATATCGAGTTGATTATTTTAATTTATTTAATCAATCAAGATCAGTGATCAATAAAGATTAAGTGGTCAGTGAGAAAAGATTTAGACATTTACTTAATCCTAAACTGGACTCAGGATGACAGTAGAGAACGTCCAAAATGGACGACAAAACAGAGGTTATTGGTGTTAAATTGAGCTAAATTATGTCTGGGAGAAAAATTCTAGAAAAAGACTTTTGAGGCTTCCCTGAACCATACACCATGAAAACAGATTAGCCAAAAAAATACAAGGTATGTACCTATCCACAAAAACAATAAAATGTGAAAGTATTGCTTTAAGTAGTTTGTCCCACTCTTCCATTGGGCTAGTATGTGTGTGTGGGGAGGGGCAGCAGATATGCAATGTGTGATACCAACTCTGTGTCCCCATTGTGTGTGTCCAGCCTTAGTGTGGCATGTAGGCTGTGGTCTGTGTGGGCATGTAGGTATGCAGTCCGCAGCTGGCTCAGCTAGAACAACAGCACAGTGGCGTGAATTTCCCCACTGCCCAGGACAATTTGTCACTTCCTCATAGCAACGGGATCTAACAAACGTGGTTGCCAAGTGAGTCACAGGAGGTCCCTTCCTACATGTTGAGTGTTTGTTTATGATCCTGATCTTTCATTTGGAAGTATGTTCTGTGGTGTTGACCAACTTTTGTGGGCAGCAGAAACTAAACAACTGCAGAAGGTCTATACTTGCAGCTAGAGAAGGGTGAAAAGACCTTAATGTGCACGGACACTGGAAAACAAGTAGACTAAAAAAATCCCTTTGTTGAATGTTAATATGAGAGACTATTGAGTTGCCGCAGTCCTCATCTAATCAGGAAGTGTAATTAGTGATGGGGAGCTCAGAAGCTTCTGGAACATCAGTGTCACAGTCATGCTCTCTGCATTAAGGAAGAGGGATGTGATGATGTCACACACCCGTGCCCGCAGTGGGGCAACCCCTCTTTGTCTGTCTGTCATGTGGGATTTCTCTGTGTCACATCAGAACACCCATCACCACCATTAGGTCGCTATTTTTAGAATAGGCCTCTGCAGGCTCCCAGTTTGAGTTTATTTGGAACTGGAGGTCACCCTATCAGTCCTCAGCACTCGCTCTCGACTATGTTAGCTATGTAAACATTTGCACATTTCAGTTTTTAAAAAGCAGGCCCTCTGTTGAATTTGCTCCCGGATCTTTTGTGAGCTAGGCTTTCTTCCCATGCTGGGCAGCAGTGGTGGCTGTTTGCTCTATGGGAGGAGGTGTCCCATTTGTCCATAGCTGTTGAGTAATGTCAGGGGCTCTTGCCACACAAAAGGATTTTTCTCGCGACTACTCCCATTTTTATTAGCTCATTGCACTGCGGTGTCTAGGCTGGTTAAGGGGCCCAGATGCTTCCTCAATTTCCTATATCCCTCAGAGTGTTTTGGCCTTGGATTTATTCACAATAAACCTCTTGGAATGTTGTCCAACTCTTTGCCGCTTCTGTGTTGACTTCTGAGATTGTGTGCACACTAATGTGGGCCTACCCTTGATTGGTCTAACACAACTGCACAAACTGTTGCAAGTACATGGTTTAGTGACAAACCTAAGTAATGTCAAAGTAAGGGGCAAACACCCTAATACAAGAGCTCTGCTTTCTCAGAAGAATGGAGCCGTATACGTTTACTGCTGACTTTGAGTTAACCTACCTAGATTTGTCCCAACACATGTACTTAAAAAAACTCCCACCGTCTTCAGCTGCTTTAGTGTGTGCTAAATTGCTAATTCGACTCGTTAGCACTACCCGCTGGTAAGGACTGCAAGCATCTGAAAATGGTAATGGCCTACCCTGCCAACTGAGTCATTGCTGCTTCCTGTTTACATGATCTGTTGTGCACTATTGCCCTTTAGGTTCCTTGGCTCAGCAAAAGTGTCCCTGAGAGACCTAGCCAGCGGCCAGGTCAGATCACTCCCCTCAAAGAACTTGGCACTTAGCAATGAGAGTGGACAAGACATAGGGGTGAGTATATTTCCAGCAAATGCTATTGTAAATGTGACAGAGAACAAAATGGCTGACATTTTGTTGTTTATGAAAACATCCCTCCTGAGAAAACACACAGATATCTTGTCCTCTAAATGGCAATGCCTTGGCCTTAGTGTAGGTATCAGACTTCAACCCAATCAGTGTAACTGACAGCACCTGTGACAGGATTTAGCCAGCAGACACTGAGACTAACTCATGTAAAATGTGATGATGGAAATGTAGAGATATTCAAATTTTTGTAAAAGCTACGTATGAATTTTATGACTGTGTTTTGTAATGAATCGAATGTGTCACTCAGGCAACTATTGACCTTGTGATTGGATATGAAGCTCCTCCCAATGCGGCGCCCAACCCCAATGAGCAAAAGGATGCAGATCTTAGTGCTGGAGATACAGGTATGATGCAGCTAGCTTGTCTCTGTGCTAGAGAGGCTTGCTTTGCTACTTAGCTTCTGCTATCTCTCTAGCTGTCTCTCTCTCTTGAGCTATCCCCCCCTTCAGCTAACTTTGTGCCCAAACACCCACCCCCACCCCCCAAAATGGAAGACGAGCATGACTACTATGACTTTGACTTTGTTTTCGCTGGTAGGTGTGCTGAAGCCATTCTGTTATTTGTATTCGTGGCTTTGACGACCTTGTTTGGATTGTTGGGTCACTGAAGTAGAAGGGATGTTGACATTATCCCTTATGTGGAATGTGTGTGTGTGTGTGTGTGTGTGTGTGTGTGTGTGTGTGTGTGTGTGTGTGTGTGTGTGTGTGTCTGTGTGTGTGTGTGTGCGTGTGTGTGTGTAACTTGGCCACGCTTCACTTCTCCAATGATTCATTGAGGTGCTTTGCATTCAGAGAGGAATTCTGGTTAATGTACTTCCTTGTGACTTCACTGACTAAGTCCTCTGTCTTAAAAAAAAACAGTAGAAGAACTACAAATATGTTTTTTAACATCTATGCAGTGCTAATCATGTAACCTTGAACACAGTAATCCCTTTATTTCCACTGTGTTTCACATTCCTTCCACTTAAAAGGTTGCCTCCTTGAAGCTTTTGTCAAAAGTAATGCTGATTGAAATCATAGCCACTTTGCCTTGTATGGGTTTACAGGAATGCAAGATATGCTGTTCCTCAACAGCCAAAATTAGTTAAGGGAAACAGAGCAAACACAGACCACTGATTCAGTTCAGATAGCCCCCTATCCCAGATCTTTATCCCATAGCCCATATCTTTATCAGTTGTCAGCGTCTCTATCCATTGTTTGTGTTTATATTTTTGTGAGCAGTCACTGGTTGATGTTAACGCATATTAGACATGCTGATTTTGTCAGGCTGGCTTGGAGGTACCAAAGCCTGTTTTTAGAGCTATAAAATTACTGCTTAAGGAACCTCAGAGCAGTTGTGTTTAAGCAGTGTAATGCGGGAGACTGTATAATTAGTCATGGTGATGTAGTGTACACCATTTCGACAGTGTTTAGTGCATAACTCCGACATGTCAAGTCTGGGGACACAGAATATGAACGTAAGGCTGTACTATTTGTATGACCAACTGTGTGCTGACAGCTATAACCATCAGGGCTTTAATTTGGGTTCTGTTTCACTGCTGTAACACTGATGCTGCATGATAGATATCCTTCCCTAATTTCACCACATGTCCTACTCTACCCAGGATGTCTATGCAAGTGACAACAAAACATCCTTGTATCACACACACTCACACTACAAACAATTATCACAAGACCTTACTTACAGTAGATCTAGTTATGGTCTTTAATTTGGGTTAAAGTTCACAATGTTCAGAGGGTGTCGCCCACCGAATTTGCCAAAGCTTCCACCTATGATGTTTTGAGTCTGGCCAGGGCGGTAGCCAAAATAATTATGTAGTTGTGCAGCTTATTCATTGTGTTTTTGAACGCATCTCTAATTTAGTCAGTCTACTATAATCTCTACAGTCTAGTGTAGTCTACTATAGCACCTGTCTTTTTAACTTAAAAAGATCCTTGCCTCATATTTGAATTTACATCCTCTCTGGGCTAAGCCCAGGGTATCCTTAAAGGTAGAAAACGCACCTTGTAACATGCTAGATGATATCATCACACACTCAGACTTAGCTGCAAATATTTACAAAAATAATTAACATACTCTCAGCTGCCCTTGTCAGGGGCAATGACACTATAAATTGTTAGCGTGCAGCGCAATGCTGGGACTCAGATATAAGTGCCTTTGGCAAGGTCATTCACAGGGCACTGTGCATGTGTGATACAACTGCAGTTTCCTCTTCTAGTAACTGGGCTTCTATGTATTATTACATTACATTACATTACATTACATTACAGTTAGCAGACGCTTTTATCCAAAGCGACTTACACATAAGCTAACAGAGGTGTAAAAAAACATAGAGTAAGCAGACTACCTTCATAGATACAAGGAGATGCATGTATCTAAGTAAGTTTTCCAGAGCAGGGATACTACAAATACTTCCTACAAGCATGAGGCACCTAGGCAGGGGGTTGATTTAGTGGTTGTTAGTTTTGTTAGGAAGGGGACAACTTGTTAATGCACATTTTAGGTATTTGCACAAAAACAGCTAATGTGAGCTTTATCTGTGCTGCCTCTGTGATTCTCCAGTGGAGACCAGAATAATGTCGACTCATACCTGAGCTGCCTCTGGGAAATTTCCAATGGAGACCACACTAATGTCAGCTTTACCAGAGCTGCTTCTGTGATTCTAGAAACTTGACTAATGTTGGTGTAACGGATGCCAGCTAGCACAGCTTAGCGTGAAATGTTAATAAACCTCCCTCCCAACACTTGAAAAAGACACACTACTGACTGTACTAATAGCCCGGCTCACTTGATAGCATGTCTGTCTCCCATCCCGGAGTTGCTGTGATGTTGCGGGTTTCGAGACTGGGTCTGGACTGTGCAGAAAGACCTCGGTTATGTTGGCCTTACCCGAGCTGCCTCTGTGATTTTCTAGGTATGGGCGAGGAGGGGGAGGAGACCCAGATGGACGGGCCTGCGTCTGTTAGCCCCGGGGGAGGGGCCCCTGTTCTGCCCCATCAGAACGTCTTTAGAAAGGCCCGCAAACGCCAGCGGGCCCTGGTCAACAAGCCACAGGACTTCCAGGTATAGGCCCAGGCATGGGTCGGGTATCACAAATCACAAATTATATTATACTGGTCAATGTAGCAGCTTTGCACATTTGTGATTTGGGTTTTACAATCAAGATCTTGTCATTATGGTTAGATATTACCACAAAAGTCACTGACCCCATTCATGGCACGTGCAATAATCAGGAGCATATGCGTAAAGCGTCTCTAGGGTAAAGTGTTTGCAAAAATAATACATGCAAATGGCTACAATTGTTCCCTTCATTTTCAATAGAAAGGACTTTCATCCTATGTGTAGGGTACATAATTATTAGTTGAAAATTCTTACTTATAAGTTGTATTATGTAACATTTTGTCCTATTTATGGACATGTACTTAAATGTGTGAGTAGTTGAATTACTACATCACTGCATCTCTGTGGTGTTGTTATATTATGGTCTTTCTTGTGTGTCCAATTAGATCCGCTTCCGGGTCATAGAGGGTCGCCAGTTGCCAGGGAACAACATTAAACCTGTTGTCAAGGTGAACGTTTGTGGTGACACACATCGGACGAGAATTAAAAGGGGCAACAATCCATACTTTGATGAGGTATGAAACACACACATGCACACAGACACATCACACATGCATACACCCAAACCCACACACACACATACACACACCCAAACCCACAAGGGTTAGCAAGAACTTAATCTTCCTGCCAGACATTATTTCCTCCTCTTGTTTGCTATTTTTAGTAGTAGAAGTTCTAGAAGAAAAATAACCATACTAGGCTTTGTTTGTGCAAAAGAATGTATCCAACCACACTATTCATCCGATGACATTCGACCGCAAGAAATGTTGTCTTGTTTGTGACCTTGCCAAAACTGTAAAGCACTTTGAGCTGCATCTTGTATGTATGAACTGTGCTATACAAGTAAAGGTTATTATTATTATTATTATTATTATTATTATTATTATTATCATCATCACCATCTAATATCCCTCTCTGTCTGCCACAGATGTTCTTCTACAATGTCCACATGCTGCCATCTGATCTCTTCGATCAGTACATCAGCATACGGGTAAGACCCACCGGCTCATTTCAACAGTCACTCGACTCCACAATCCTAATAATACATCGGCTGTGAGCACTTCCTATTGTTCCTATTGTTGATGGGCAGTGGTCGATCATATCTGCAGTATTGTTTGAGGGCTAGTGGAACTGTTGATTGGGGCCTCTTGGCTGGTCTGCAGTAGGAATGAATAAAGCCAGCTGTGTGCTAAAATGTAACAGGATGAGCTTGATGTGTAATGTACTAAGTTTGGACATGCTTTCTCATTTCTTTACTTTTTTTTACTTTCTACATTGTAAATGAATACTGAAGACCTCCAGCTGGGCTAGCTAAAATGGACTGTAAATTGGAGGGGAGCTGCTCCAAAATGTTTTCCTTCATAGTTTGGATGTCTTCAGTATTAATCTACAATATAGGAAAAAAAAGTGAAGAAAAACTATTAAATGAGAATGCGTGTCCAAACTTGTGACTGGTATGTTGATTAATGAGCAGTAGGGCTAGCATGACTGTGGCTAGGTTAGCACGTTGACTGGTCTGTACCAGGATGAGGTTGATATATGTTATATATATATGTGTGTATGTTGATGTAGGATAAATGTGTGTATGTTGATGAATGTGTAGTAGTCTTTGAGGTCTAGCGGGACTGTGGCTAGGCTAGTCTATTGGTTGGTTGGTATTAGGACAAGAATAATTGTGTGTGGGTGTGTGGGTGTGTGTATGTGTTTGGGTGTGTATGTGTTGGCTGATTTATATAAGTATGAGGATGATTGTGGTTGTGTGTGTGTGTGTGTGTATATGTGTTTGTGTGTGTGTGTGTGTGTGTGTGTATGTTGGCTTGTCTGTACCAGGATAAGGGATGATGTGTTGTGTGTTGGCTGGGCTGTATCAGGATGTGGTTGGTATTTGTGTTTCTCTGACACAGGTGTATGACTCATCATCCTTACGGGCAGATAGCCTCATGGGTGAATTCAAGGTAAGCTGACGGATACTCTCCAGACACACATGCACACACACACACACACAGAGACACACACTAGACACTCAACGATATATGTGTGTACAGTACCCACTCAGATGTGGAGTCAAACTCTCTCCTACAGTTTTAAACAAACGCTCACTCACTCCCACACACCAGCACACACACACCAACTCCTCAGTCAGACATGTCAGACTTAAGTACCGATATGTGCAGACATATGCTGAAACACTTACAAAGATATGTGTCCTCTTTATCAGACAGAAATGCACACATACACACATATCTTTATGGGCTAGCTTCCCACACGTGCATTAAGCATAGTTATAAAATACTAAAAGCTTCTTCCTCTGTGGCCCTGCAAAGGCAAAAGACTGTGACTTCAGTTTCGGGCGGAAAATGAGTTATTGTCATTTTTACACCGATAAGCATCAGATTTGTCATGTGGCCAAATATCTGGAGTCAGTTTTGTTGTTTTTTGGGAAAAATATGATGTCGTCTTTGCCACAACTCTTAAAACACATGCAGGAAGAGGATTTTTAAAGTCATTTTTCTGAGTTTCACTCAAGTTAAGGTCTTTTGCCTTTGTAGAACGGTATAGACATTTTCATTGAAATTCTTTCTTAGTTTAGGCTTAATTTGTGTGTGGCAAATCGGCCCTACATGTTTAAAATTAACTAAAGATTCAGGAAGTGAAAAGTGAGTCAGAAGACAAAATAAGCCAGACTTGTTTTTGCCATGACAATATAACACTAATGGTTCTCCTCTGTGGTTGCAGATTGACGTTGGCTTTGTCTATGATGAACCAGGTAAAGGGGACCTCTCAAAAGCATTATGCTTAGATTTGCATCTGTTTTTCATTTGTTCAGATATAAACATAGCCATGTCCAAGTTTCGGACATTTTGTATGAAAATGAGTGTGTGTTTCTATTTGCCTCTGACAGCATGTGCATGTCTGTGTGTCAGTGTATGTATGTATGTATGTATTTGTGTGAATGCCACAATGTGAGTGTGTGTATAGTGGGGAAGGGGAGAATGCACTGTATAATTATGTGTCTCGTGTGTGTGTGTGTGTGTGTGTGTGTGTGTGTGTGTGTGTGTGTGTGTGTGTGTGTGTGTGTGTGTGTGTGTGTATGCGTTGTCAGCACACTGTATTATGAGAAAATGGCTGCTCCTGAATGACCCTGATGACTCCAGCTCTGGGGCCAAGGGCTACCTCAAAGTCAGCATCTTCGTCGTGGGCACTGGGGATGAGCCTCCGGTACTGTACAGCTTTTAGTATGTGTGTGTGTGTCTGTGTGTGTCTGTGTGTGTCTGTGTGTGTGTGTGTGTGTTTGTGTGTGTTTGTGTGTGTTTGTGTGTGTCTGTGTGTGTCTGTGTGTCTGTGTGTCTCTCTGTGTCTCTCTGTGTCTCTGTGTGTCTCTGTGTGTGTCTCTGTGTGTGTCTCTGTGTGTGTCTGTGTGTGTGTCTCTGTGTGTCTCTGTGTGTGTGTCTCTGTGTGTCTGTGTCTGTGTGTCTGTGTCTGTGTCTGTCTGTGTGTGTGTGTGTGTCTGTGTGTGGTGTTCTATGATCAGTTAATACAAAATGTTCAACTATACACTGTCAAATAGGAGTGTTTCGAATTACTGTTCACTGTAGTGTTTGTTTTATTTTTTCAGTATTTGGAATTGATAACAGGTGTATTTTTTGTGTGTGTATGTGTGTGTGTTTGTGTGTGTGTGTGTGTGTGTGTGTGTGTGTGTGTGTGTGTGTGTGTGTGTGTGTGTGCGCGCGCGTGTGTGTTTGCGCGCGTGTGTGTGTGTGTGTCTGTGCGCGCACATGTTGCATGTATGCGTTTCTCCATGCACCATCACTACCTCTGACTCAGTCTCTATTCATCCTCCCTCATCAGGTAGAGAAGCGGGACCGAGACAATGACCAGGACGACATCGAGAGCAACCTGCTCCTGCCCGCAGGCCTGACCCTGCGCTGGGTGACCCTCAAGCTCAAGGTCTTCAGAGCAGAGGATATCCCTCAGAGTAAGCCCTTCTTCTTACTAGAGCTGTAATCGGGTCTTAAAAATCGGGCCTTGAGCCCAAAAGAATTCAGCTCAAACCCGAGGCTAGCCCGAGCCTGACAGATTTTCAAAAGCCCGAACACATTTATATATTCATATTACATTACATTACATTACATTACATTGCATTTGGCAGACGCTTTTATCCAAAGCGACTTACAAAAAAGGAGGACATAAACAAAAAAGGAGGACATCATTATAATCATATATTATATATACATTCAAATATGAACATCTGTTTCACGATTATCGACAAACAATCACCTGACTGCTCATTTATCGTGCAAGCCCGAGTAAAATTCTAGAAATGAAGATCTTCAGCTGTACTCACCTGCCCCTCGTAGAACCTTCCAGAAGAACATGGCTCAGTTGATCCAATGGTTCATGCAGGGAGCTGTGTGTTCTAACCCCCAGGACAGGTTAATGTGCATGACATGCATCTGTGTATCATGCAGGCAGGATTATTTAAAGTGATTCATTGCCATGGTTTACGTTTGTTATTTTATAGCTGATAGCCATGACAAGAAGCATTGCGGTTTCCACACTTTATCTTAAAAAGAAACCTGAAGGCAAGTGCTTTTAAATTTGTGTTCGACTGAACAACCCAAAGCTTTCAACTACAGAGTACAGTTGAGTACATAGAGTCACAGGTCAAAGTTCAAGCTTGCTATGACCACATGTGCTTATGTCCCATTCTCATGAATGTTAAGAGCCAAGCAGAGAGAGTGTTTCTGAGCCTACATGGTAGGCTCCTAGGCTTAACATAGCTCCTAGGCTTATTGCGTGCCTATCAGCGGTTCATTTTCCCCTATTGTTTAATCTCGCCCATAGCTCACTTCCTGTCTCTGACAGATTGCTGGACTGGTGGAGCACAGAAACACCAGGCCAGCTTCCTGTTTGGGCCATTTCACTGTTTAAACAGTAACTCACTCATTACTGTGTGTGTGTGTGTGTGTGTGTGTGTGTGTGTGTGTGTGTGTGTGTGTGTGAGTGTGTGTGAGTGTGTGTGTGTGTGTGTATGTATGTTCACATGAATGCCCTCAGACCTCTAGCACTGATGTGGTCATGGCATGTGTGTGGAAATGATGTGGAAGTAAAAGATGCAGATCATTTTAGTCTTTTAATTAGGTATATAACTTTAATATTAATGGTTAAGTTGTGGCAGTGCTGTTTTGTTCAGTGTGCAGTGCTGTGCTTTTACATTGTTCCTGGGTTATATTTTAGCACCAACATGATCATAGTGAATTGATGCAATGATTTGATTGATTTAAGTGCTAAAATTGACTAATCTATTTTTAAAATTCTTGACATTTATTTGGATGATTATTAATCGATTAATTGCTTAGTTGTTGTCGGGTAAGTGTGTAGTGTGTTAAGTACTGTACTTTAAAAGTGTTCCTAGTACTAGTGTTTGGAAAGAATCTGTTGGTCGGTCAGCAATTTAACCTGTGTTCATTTTGTGTTTCAGTGGACGACTCTTTCTCCCAGTCCGTCAAGGAGCTCTTTGGAGGCTGCGGGAACAAAAAGAATCTGGTGGATCCGTTTCTCGAAGCGTGGTTTGCTGGGAAAAAGGTACAGTAGAGTGCCACACATTGTTTTTGTTTTTGCATTCGTTGGGTGTGTGGCTGACCTAATCCCATTGGGTTTAGTAGCAGGCTTACCTAAAATCATGTTTTGTACACAGCTGTGCACGCAGATCATGGAGAAGAACGCCAACCCAGAATGGAATGAAATGCTCAATCTGCAAGTCAAGGTAGATCTATCTATCTATCTGTCTATCTGTCTATCTGTCTATCTGTCTATCTGTCTATCTGTCTGTCTGTCTGTCTGTCTGTCTGTCTGTCTGTCGGTCGGTCGGTCGGTCTGTTTGTCGGCCTATCTATTTATTTATTATTTCCAATAGGGACAATGCACATTGAACATCAAAAATGTTTTTTTTTTTCAATAAGTATATTCAAATGTCAGCCAAATAAATCACTAGCCTACTTTTTATTTTTCAACTTTTATAATGGGAAAACAACTAATTTGGCATTGGCTCCACACTAGTGGCAGATGTGCAAAAGTGACAATTTTTTGAGTTGGCTGCGTAAATGTCCAGTCAACCACTATGTCACCGTGCTTAAGTACAGACAGTGCATTGTCATCAGTTCCGGGGGGAAAAAAAAACAAGAGAAAGGTGTGATATTGCTTTGAAGCATTTACCTTCGTACCACAAAAAGTTCAGACATGTTCTCATGCATGTTTGCAGGCATGCCAGGTCAGTTCACACGTAGTTTGCAAAAGCTTGTGGGCATCACCTCCTACAATGGTGTCACTTCCGGTGCATCGGGGCCACCAGGGAACCACCTGTGACACTCAAAGGCAACGGCTTCCTCTTCTGTAGAAGTAGAATTTTTTAAATAGGGCAATTTCCGCACTATCAAACATCCTTATATCCGTGTTATCTATGTGCACTTAACACTTGCAATCCAATCCAAAAATTCCCACAAATTCCCACATTAAACTGCCTAGCAGTGGTTTTAAAGTTAGCATTTTCTTATGTGTTCTTACAGTTTGTTTTGTCACCAAAATGTGTATAAACACATGCTTTCTCAAAACATAAATAGTATTTCTACAATCAACAATTTAGTTTCTTCCTCGGTTTCTTCCTCTCGAGAGTTTGGAAGGAAATACCAGTAGGGTTGCTAGAAAATGTTAATTTGTTCTGTAATCTTGAGTGCCATCACTAACAGTTTGGATGTGAACGGAAGCCTGCTTTAAGGTTTCGCTAGGACTGTATCTATAATAGTTAACAAATAAAATAACTTATTGTGAAGTGATGGTGCATCTTACATTAAATCTCACATTTCTTTGTCATGAATGGTGGTGCACTATATAAGCCTTATTTGCATGTCAGAAATGTGTGTTTTGACTTAAAGGTATCTTAAATTGTATTGTGTTTACTTTTCTTTAAATCCTGCAGTTCCCATCTATGTGTGAGAGAATCAAACTGACCGTCTTCGACTGGTAAGCACCTTGATATGCGCCTTTGATTTGAACTTTACCGTAGCTGGATGACAGTATTTATCAAGGCACTCCTCCGTGCTCTTAAGATAACAGAAACTCATATCCGCTCTCCTGCATTCTGGTGTCTAGTAGTCAGATAGGGACCAAGAACATAACTCAAACTCAAACACAGGTTTTCTGTAATTTGCCCTCCTTTACACCCCTCACAATTTCCACATATTTACCCGTAAATACATAGTACATCAAAGTATCAAGAAAAAAAAACTACTGAAATGACCTTTAGGTTCATTTGTGACTAAATGGCAAGGAAAGTCATAGTATTATGTGTAACCTCTCCGTGAAGGTTTAATGGGTCAGCGTTATCTCTTTAGATACACAGTGTTTGATGTGCAGACAGGACACTCTAACATGCCAGACAGGTGGTTTCTTACATTTAGCCTGTCGGCCATTAAGAAAGGTATGTGAGGTTAAAATGTGTATATACGCACCCATGTGTGTGTGTGTGTGTGTGCATGTGCATAGTTCGAATTACAGGGGGTACTGGGGGGTACGGTACCTCCCTGATTAAGACCCAGTACCTCCCAAAGAGATGAAAATAGCAGGGTTGGGGGGTACCAACATGTTAATGCAATTTATGTAAAATGTGAAAGGTAGTACCACCCTTAAAAGGTAGCACCCCCCAATTATGGAGGAATAATTCACACTCCGTGCGTGTGTGTGTGTACAGTACGTGTGGGTGTGTGTATTTAAAGAACAAGTCTTCTGCTGACTGACTGTAGCCGGTTGTTGAGAGGTCAAGGGCTGTAGGGAGTTTTCCTAGTGTGGGAGAGGAGGGAAGGGGGCTGGACGGTGACTCATCCGGGTGGGAATCATCCCAAAAAAATCTCCCCCCTTCACTTCTCTCCTCAGCTGTTGCCCCCACCCTCCACCCTCCACGGGCCTCCCTTTCTCCCTCGGTTTTGTCCTTTTCTCTACCCTACTGTCCCTTTTTGTCCTCTCTTCGATGCTCTGCCTCTCTTATTTAATTTATGCTACCATTTCTTCATCACTCTTTCTCTCTTCCTCATTCTCTGTCTCTCATTCTCCATTTCTCTCTCTCCCTCTCTCTGTCTCTCTCTCTCTCAGTCATAACAATACCTACTACACTGCCAGAGTGGTTTCCCCTTTCTCCAGACAGAAAGCCTCTAACCTCTCAGCCCCAGTTAAGAAAAAAAAGCCCCTGTAGTCTTTTTTCCCCCATTGCTCCAGTCCGCACAGCTCAGTGTAGGAACCACCCCCCCCCCCCCCCCCCCCCCCCCCCTCTGTCTTCCTCTCCGTCTCCTCCCCTCTAATTCAGGATCCAGAGGTTGACCAGCACATTCCTGGATCGTTCCCAGCCGTATGAGTCACAGCGCTGCTGCTGCTGATGAGGATGATGTCCCTCCCTTTTGTGTTGTGTTTATTCTCCCAGAATGCCGTGGGTAGCCCAGGGATTTGGAGCCTAGGCACAGAAAAGCCAACTAACAAGGGGCCCTCCACCCATTGTCTCTGTGTGTGTCTCAAAAAGCATATCTTAAGGCATGTTTGTTTATTGTGTGTGTGTGTGTGTCTGTGTGTGTGTGTCTGTGTGTGTTCGCCTGTGTGCGTGCATGTCTGCCCATATGTTTGTGTGTGTGTGTGTGTGTGTGTGTGTGTGTGTGTGTGTGTGTGTGCCACATCTGTCGTCTCGTGTAGGGATCGTCTTACAAGGAACGATGCAGTTGGCACCACCTACCTAAACTTGGCCAAAATAGCGTCCTCTGGTGGTGAAGCCGAAGGTATGCGCCTAAGCCGTTTAATAAACCCCCATGTCAAGAGTGAAGTTCTGCTTCAGCCAGGGAGGGTTGGGAAAGTTTCCATGTACAAGGTGTATTTGGGTGTTTTTGGTTGCCTGGTGATGCTCTCTGGATATTGCATTCATATCATGACATAATATAAAATAAATAACATAAATGGCATATCATAAATAAGTGTATGTTATTAATATGCAAGCTACAGTCCCAAAGTTTATGTAAAAAAATATAAAGCTTTACAGAATTATGTATTGGTGATGGAGTTTATGTAGTGAATTGATATCCATGTAAATCCATGTTGGTGTTTGCTGATTTGAAACGGTGTTAATCACAAACCTGTTTCTCCTCCTCTCATTGGTGTAGATGAACAGTCTGACTATGAGGCTTTACCACCATCTGAAGGTTCAGTCACTGATCTCTGGTGTCTGTCTGTCTGTCTCTGGGTCCAAAAGACTGACATTTAACTGACAGATTTAGTACATTTCTGCATTTGTATCATATTACATTAAATTGTGTGTGTTTTTTTTTTTTTAAGTCTTAAATTGTCTGCATTAAAGTCTAACAGCCTGGTCAACAAATGTCAGTCTTTTGCATTCAACATCTTGCATCTTGCTACATCTTCATCATCTGTCTGTCTTTAAGCATTTCTGTCTCCATTTTAGATTTGTGTCCCTTTTTGTTTTATGTTTTTCATATTGTTTGACGTGCATGTCATTTTGCATTTGTGTTTAGATGTGTTCATTTGTTTGCTTGTTTGTGAGCGTGTGTCCGTCCGTGTGCCACAAAACCCACTTTGCACTTGAGTCAGCAGTGAATGGCACCCGTAATGAAAAACCTAACAAATACCTTTGTCCTAATTTATGGTTTGACCCAAGCTGTGAATTAGCCCTTAAGCATCAATACATCACTCATCTGTTTGCCTAAGCATGCTGAAGCTATACTCTTATTAATGACTTTAATTAGAAAACTTTAATTAGTCAAGCTGCCCTAACCCATCTCACGCCGTGCAATAAGAGCACCCTCAGTAGTAGCCCACCAGCTCTGCATCCTGTTTCTACTCATCTATGTGTGATGTGAGTGCTGAGGCCCACGAATGACCTCGTTTTCCTTCGTCCCCCCATCCCCCCTCTCTCTTTCTCTCTCTGTTTCTAGTCCAAGCAGGAGAGACGGAGGTGGGATTCCTCCCCACGTTTGGCCCCTGCTATATCAACTTCTACGGCAGTCCTCGAGAGTTCACCGGACTGCCTGACCCATACGATGACCTCAACCATGGAAAGGTGGGACAAGAGAAAAAGTGGTCTCCACTGTTTTCTTCAGTTTTGTTTTATTTTTTTTCGGCATACTTGCTTTCTTGAATTCCTACATGCAAGCTAAGAACTGTTGTTTGTTCTTTTATGCCCCCCCCCATTTAAACCACTTGGTAAACCCAATGCAGACAAAAATCACACAGTTAAAATAAAATCGTTTTAAATTTAGTACGATAGTTCATTGTGAAGAACATCAAGTTAAGTACTTTTAAATCTTGCAAATAGTGCCAAAACATGGGCGCACTGAATGAGTGCACTAAGGAATTAAAAAAAATGTAATCGAATGATGCCGTGATGGTAACACTGCACGCTTAGTCCATCTATGCTATAGCTAAAGGGATCAGTTTATTGATTGATTCTGATTCATTTATCTGAACCAGTTTATTGTGCAGATGAGGTGTCCTTGACAGACAAAGACAACAGTCAAAACAGGAGATGAGAAGAAATCAAATTTAATAGTGCGTTTGTGAAAGGCATTTAATGATTACATAGACATTTGCGTAAATATAATGATGTCACATGCATTATAAGTTTAAAAAAAAAATCTCTTTGACACTCCTCCAACTGCTGCTGGTTTACTTTGCCCACCGGGATTTCATCCAAAAGACGAAAGAATAGATGAGCAATCCAATTGATGCAACAATTCGAACGTACACGGACCAAAACCTCCTCGTCAGCAGACCAGTATAGCACAGTGGAGGCAGAACTTGTGCTCTGCCCCCTCCGTCTGCCTGGTTCTGCTCCAGGCCCTTTGAAACGATCTCCGTATCTTGTCCAGTGCTACATGAAGCCACACACTCTATCCGTTCTTCCACCTCCTCCACTCTCATGTTAGCATTCAGGTTAGTGTTGTCATTATCTACAAAAAAGTAGAATACAACATTATTAATCCCTTCAGAAAGGTTTCTTCAAGGACATTGGGTTAATAGGACAAATAGTCCAAAATATAAACTGTGTGTGTGTGTGTGTGTGTGTGTGTGTGTGTGTGTGTGTGTGTGTGTGTGTGTGTGTGTGTGTGTGTGTGTGTGTGTGTGTCTATGGTTCTACTCACTCAGATTGTCATCAACTTGATCCAAAACATTGTTCAGCACAGCCTTGACCTCGGATTCCATGTCCTCTTTCACTTTGGCCTGAATCCTGGCCAGCTCTGAAGCTGAATATATGAGAATTTGGTGTCAATAATGCTAACCAACTATTTTAAAGCTTTAATATGACATTACATTTTGTATAGCATTCTGTTACTCTCAAGCTAATCTTCATTAGGAGTATCTGAATTCAGAGAAGGAATCTGTTCCTTGTGATATTAGACTTCTTATACCCTAAGGTAGCTGACCGCTACTTACCCAGAGTGGAATCCACTTCATCCAGAACATTGTTGATCACAGCTTTGACTTCCGCTTCCGTTTGTGCCGCCCTCTCCAGCTCCTCAAATTCTTTGTCAAGTGCATCATCCAGGTTGTGTAGGACCTCATCAGTTTCTGTGGGATTATCCATTTGAAAAGAAAGTGCCTCTTCTCCTTGGCTGTCCTTTGGTTCAATGGTTCCCTTTCCATCAGAAGTTTCATGATCCTCCGTTTTGACAAATGTTTGTTCGGTGTTTTCCAATTTGACTTTCTTTAGTTCCGCTACGAGGAGTCTCCGAAGTTCTCTCTTGGTCTTTTTACCTTTCTTTTTTCCGTCATCATTGTCAATGTTCACTCCCAAAGCCTCCAATTCGGTCTTTAATTCGTGTAGTTTATATTTTTTAACCTTCTTCTTAATCTCTTTGGTCCGTCCTCCATCACTGTCTGACCGTGCTGCCAGGCAGCAGGTCAGAAAACAGCAAAACCACATAAAATCACCAGTAAAACACAACTCAACTAACCTTTACACAAGCTCAATACAGAATGACCATAATTCTGCTTTATACAGAGTTCTGTTCTAAACGCATCATCATGTTACTTAGCAGCCATTGTGACATCATACCTGTATGGTTTGATGCACGGTTACAGTTGCCAGATAAAAGCAGCATTCAAAGGAATACCCTGGAATTCCATTGCCTTTTGACTCTTTTGATCATTTGGATATTCTCACCCATATTTGTTCATCTACTACATTGTGTGTATTTAACTATTAAAGTTAATGTTCAGTGCCAATATGTGAATATGCCAATGTCACCAACTACTCACAGTATCTAAATATTAATTTAATGTGAAATAAGAAAAAAAAGCAAAAGCCTGCAAAGAACGTATATGAAACAACAATGAGAAGGAATAATTTCCCTTATTTAATGTAAAATCCAGTGCACAGTACTCACACTGTTTATTTTTCCTAGACTTTTGATAACCCCCCACCATTATAAGATACAAAGTAGTGATACTGCTTAGTGAAATTGGGGCTGAAATCCATTTGCAGTACGAGCACATTATAATAAAAACATACAACATTCACTGCCAGTGTGTTGATGGTGCATTACAAATGCCTAATTATAATTTTATATACACGTATATATATAAGAATCCTGATATTTTTTCCTACCCCTAGCATTTTGATGGCTTCAGTTGGCTTGTAAACGACACACCTGTGTTATAAATTATGAGCTATGGTTTATGTTGGCCAATTAAAGTGAATTATTTATTTGATCATTTTATCGTTTCAGGGTGAAGGGGTGGCGTACAGAGGACGGGTACTTGTTGAGCTGTCCACTCAGTTGGAGGGTAAAGCTGACAAGGAGGTGGACAAAATACCCAGCGATGACATCTTGGTTGTTCAGGTATTTACTGTTTGCTTCGCCAAAAACAATCTCTCCTTTCATGGAAACACTTACTATTTTACTGCCCCTGTTACATGAACTAGGTACAGTGTAACAATGTATGTAAAAATATGTAACATCATGTACTTAAACTGTACCATAGAGTTAGGGTTAGGGGTAGTATTAGGTATGTACAGTGTAAGCATATATTACAGGTTGTTATATGAAGATAGACAGGAAGGAACTGTAAAATAAAGTGTTACCAAACGAACATTCAGTATTGGCTACAGAGTATTGAAGCACCCATTTTTTTGAAGATGGAAGGCCTATGTGTTCTAATGAAATTGTGAATGAAATTTTAACACACTAACTTGTTTCATAGTACATACAGACCTTTCTTTGGGGGTATTAATGGTTAAGAGATATAACCATATCCTCACATACCCCAAACATGACCTCACCCTTACCATACTGGCTATGGTTGGTGTGACGCTTCTGTTGGTCTCTGGGCTATGAATACAAAGCTAATGACCTGACCCCTGCCAATGCAAATCCATACCAACCCACACCTCTACTGCTGTAGGCTGCTTGTTCACATTGTGAAACTAAGGGAAACTTTTTTTCCATGTGTGCGCTTTGCATAGAAATACCAGCGCAGGAGGAAGTACAGCCTGTGTGCCGTGTTCCACGGGGCCTGCATGATCCAGGAACCAGGCGAGCCCATCCAGTTCGAGGTCAGCATCGGTAACTATGGCAACAAGCTGGACTCCACCTGCATGCCCCTGGCGTCCACCACGCAGTACAGCCGCGCAGTGTTTGATGGTAAGGCGGGAGGGAGGAAGGGGAACCATTATATAGACGCACACACTCAGACAGTTACTGCCACAGCAGCTGCCACTTTCCACATGTAGACAAATGTAAATGTAAATAAAATGTCACCTAATGTGGTAAACCCAAAAGTAAAAGTGCCACAGTATTTCTTCCAGCCATTCACTAAACCTGCTGAGTGTAATTGGCACAACTCGTCAGCCAGACAGATGAGCTAATTGGGGAAAAATCAGTGTATAGGCTGAAATAGGCTGTTTGAAATCAGGGTTTTTTATATCTGAATGCCACCATGGGTAAAGTTTCAATGTGCTACAATGCCGTCTAGTGCAGTAATACTGTAAATAAAATGGTCCACTTTAGGTTGGTTTAGGTAGCTATATGCTTGTATAATTATATGGTCATACATTTAGTTATACAGATTGTATTATGAACAAAACCCTCTTAAATATGTTTGTAACCCACGGTGTATAATTGTATAACATACTACTCTGTTTAAATCTGTTAGGGAACCACTACTACTACCTTCCTTGGGCGGACACCAAGCCTGTTGTCGTTCTTCTCTCTTTCTGGGAGGACATCAGTCACAGGCTGGATGCTGTCAACATCATCTTGTACATTGCTAACAGGCTGGTGAGAACATGATCAGATGTGTAATGTGGTACAAGTAATGTAGATATGTCATAGCTTCTAAATAGTCAAGTCAAGGTTATTATCCCATAAAGGCAAATTAAGATGCAGCTAGGTATTTAGAAACACAACTAACAAGAAAATACATAAGTAACTGAGGAGACAAATACCATAACAGACTGGTAAAGACAGATATGATTCATGCAGACTTTCTGATAGAAGTCTATACAAAGGGTAATATTTCCTTATAGAATAAAATGTGGTGTGTTTGTGATGTACCCTTTTCTTAGCAAGAGAACATCAATAAACTGAAGATAAGCATCGAGGCCAAGGTCCCAGAAAACCGCCTGGATGAGATCTGGGTGAAGCTAGTGAACCAGCTGGTGGAAGACCTGACCAAGTGAGATATACCTTTCCCTAGTATCCATTCTATCCAGTTCATATAAGATACACCTCTCCCTAATATCTATAGTAGCCAGTTTAAAACTGCGGCATCCTCCTGTTGGCTTGTGTCCTCCTTTTTGTAAGTCGCTTTGGATAAAAGCATCTGCTAAGTGTAATGTAATGTAATAATGTAATGATATACCTCGCTTTGACCACTGTGAACATTTTAGACTAATGTGTCCTACCCTAAGAGGTGTCCTAACCAAGTGAGAAACACCACCTTTTTAATATCCTCTGATATTCAAAAAAAAACTGATATTCACCACTCTCTGACCACTGTAGGCAGTTTAAATCTGGGGCATCCTAACCCAAAAGCCTGGCCCTAGCATTCTTGACCTCTACAGCTTAACCGGCCCTAAAAATAGGAGTAATTGTTCTCACATCGTTGTGCATGTTTTAAACACATTTAAGACAGTAAAAAATACCTGAGTAAGGCACTTTTTAAGCACTGAATCAGAGAGATTCAGTCTGATCAGCCACTCTGAACAAAGTTGACTTTTGCTCTAAACTCCAATATCATCTGTACATGGTACCTTTATCTATGCCATGATCACCATGGTGCTGTAATCTATTACCATCTGTCACCAATATGCATCGGAATCAATATGCACGACTAAATGATGGCTGATGGTGATCATGTCACGTCTTGACCTCCAGTGTCCAGCTGCCATCCGTGGAAGGTGTGGCCCACCTGACGACGCTGGACATCCAGGTGAAGAAGCTGCGAGACCAGGCCTTGCTGCTCATAAGAGAGCAGGCCCAGAGGATGGTGCAGGAGGCCACAGACATCACAGAGATACTCGCCACCATCGAGGGCTGGCTGGAGAAACTTCAGGAGCTCGCTGAAGAGGTTCTTAAAACTTTCCCTATCAAGCTGAACTAGTATCTACAGACGACCTGTAGGGGAGGTTTTCTGTTAGGATTGTTGTCTAAATGTACCTGTGGAGCACTCAACTGAGATGTGTATTGACTCAGCATTGCGAGGTTAACTTTACCATTGGCCCAAAGAACTGCCTGTCATCTACATGAGTAAAACTGCACAGTGTACACGCACATCTTTAAATCTTTCTTATGGGTGCTGGATTCAAAAGAACATATAAAAGTAAGAAGGGAATATTGAAGACCATGTTGGTCGAAATGTTGTGCAAAGAACATTAGAAACAAAAACACATTTGTGGGAGCTATAGCGTGTGCAAATATTACCTTCTTTCTTTCAGTCATGTGTATCAGCACAGTCATTCGTTGTAAACATTTTGTGTAAATGTCCCTTTGGAGCACTTCACTGAAGGTATATAGTGACTCAGCATTGCGAGGTTAACTTAACCATTGGCCCAAAAAACTGCCAGTCATCTACATCAGCACAGTCATTGGTTGTCAACTTTTTGTCTGTTGTCTCCAGCCCCAGAACAGCATGCCTGATGTGATCATTTGGATGCTGCGTGGTGAGAAGAGGGTGGGCTATGCTCGAGTCCCCGCCCACCAAGTGCTTTACTCCACCCACAGCGAGGAGGCATGCGGACAGTACTGTGGCAAAACTCAAAATGTCGTCCTCAAGGTAGACTCACTGAAGACTGTTAGAAGTATGTGTGTTTGTGTTTGTGTTTGTGTGTGTGTGTGTGTGTGTGTGTGTGTGTGTGTGTGTGTGTGTGTGTGTGTGTTTGTGTGTGTGTGTGTGTGTGTGTGTTGCTTTTTGTTCAAGATGTTTGTGTGTGGCCTGTCCTTATTGGTTTGCATGCAGTAAATTCCCCAATGTGACATTCTGTCTGTGTGTATGCATGTGCACCCCCTAGTATCCAATGGACAAGAGCAAAGGGCAGAAGCTCCCAGTCCAGATCCGAGTGAACATGTGGTTGGGCCTGTCTGCATATGAGAAGAAGTTCAACACCTTCGCTGAAGGAACATTCAGTGTGTTTGCTGAGCTGGTAAGCCATCACTGATCATGATCAAGGGGTGAATGTCTACATGATGTAGTGGTTTGTGTTCCATCTTAAATAGTTTGCTGTGTGCCTTTTCTTTGGGGTGGGGGGTTGTCAGGGTGGTGGGGGACTTAAACTCTCGATCAGTATATCTTTTTGTATATGAATTTTTTTTCAATATGTGACATTATTTTAGACATATAGCAGTTACATTCAGCCTATGTCTTGGATTGAAATGTTAATGTTAATTAATGTTAATGTACTTTTGTAACAAATACCTTGACCCATCAGCAGTATCACAGAATGTTATGTTGTTATGCAGTTTTAATATCCAACAAGCAAAGGCTAAATTACCCAGTAAGCTAAAGAATAAAAACGGCATGTTCTGTATGTGTATTGCCAGTATGAGAACCAGGCAGAGGTGTTTGGAAAGTGGGGGACTACCGGCCTGATGAACCGGCACAAGTTCTCCGATGTAACAGGCAAAATTAAAGTGAAGCAGGAGTACTTCCTGCCCCCTAAAGGATGGGAGTGGGAAGGCGACTGGTTCGTGGATCCAGAGAGGAGGTGAGGGAACCCAGGAAAAGGACTCTAGCATTGTGCCAACATTTTCTTGTTATTTAGTCAATACTTATTTTTCTATTATTGGTATTATTATTATTTATATGATGATGGTGATGATGATGATTATTATTGTTATTATTATCATTATCATCATCATTATTATTATTGTTATTATTATTATTATTATTATTATTATTATTATTGTTATTTGTTGTTGTTATTCATAATATTGTGACTCTTGATTATGGTGTGTTCTGTGATGTGTGATCTAGCCTGTTAACAGAAGCTGATGCAGGACACACAGAGTTTCTGGACGAGGTGTTTGAGAATGAGACTCGTCTGCCCGGGCGAGAGTGGAAGCCTGCATCAGAGCCCTTCACAGACGTGGTGAGACACTGTGGCCCAGGGGCGATTTTAGCATCTGGTCTTTAGGGGTGCCCGGCCCCCAGTGCTTAGACACGCAATACTTCTCACTAAATGAGGCGAACTAGTACATTTATAAATGTTGGAGTTGTATTCACTTTGCCAGGGGGTGCCGAGCAGTTTCACGGGGGTGCCTTGGCACCCCTAAAAATAGCCTAGATTCGCCCCTGCTGTGGCCTAACCCCATGCAGAAACATGTGCACCACAATGTAAGATCTACTTGAAGCAACATTAAGTAGTTTTTTCAACCTTTAAATAATGTTTCTACAATCGTATCAGTGGTTTAACACCTTGTAATGTCTGTACTAAAGACATGACAGAAAGAAGTTATGATTCTAGTTTTCCCTGTATTAGGTTTGGTTTTATGAACAACTCGTTAATCCCTTATGTTCCACGAAACATCTTATCAAAGGACTACAGTTAAAAATATGCCTACTGCCTAACAGTGGCTCATTTACAGAAATTATCAATGTTCACTGCCAGAGAGGTAATTACATGTGTGTCGTGTTATTGTAAGTACAGTAATCACATGCATTTTTTAATGCATGGTAATTGATTATGACGGTGCATAAAAGCAAACTGATTTAATATAACATTTAAGACTGGGTGTGACTTTCAAACATGCAACATGACGAGGGGAGTGTGTAGGGAGTACGGTTTGTGTAGTATGTGTGCTTTCAGTATGATTCAAGATCTGTATTGTCATTGAAAAGTTGCCTGTGTAACAAAATTACACAAGCAAGGCCATAAAGGTGCAAGGTGAAAGTGTCAAGTGAAGAAGCATTGTAAAAACATATGAAAGAAGGGAGTATATACAAGGGCGTAATTAATAATAATAAATGATAAAAGCATATGTGTGTGTGTGTGTGTTGTCTGGTTGGGTTTTCAGAATGGAGAGAAGGCCCAGAGTCCAGCTGAGATTGAGTGTCCAGCGGGCTGGGCGTGGGAAGATGCCTGGACCTATGACATCAATCGAGCGGTGGATGAGAAAGGTCAAACATAATGCAGACTAATTAATTGTAAACACCATGCATAGCACATAGTGCACGCATGACGTATAAACTTTCTTCATAAAAAATAGCCTTAGAAACTTAGAAACGTAATTTAATTTTAGTGTACTGTATTTACAGGTGAGCAATGTCTTTGCAGAACAAACTTTACAAACTTTTGTAACAAATACATATCAAAGTAATAAATTGTTTTGTCACTAAAACTAACCTCCTCTCACCATCACTGTCCTCTACCCTGGCTCCACTAACTTTGGTATGCCTCTGCTTACTCTGTGTATCTCTGCATATCGGTAGCTTGTTCATGTCCTCTTTTGTAAGTCGCTTTGCCTAAAAAGTGTATGCTAAGTGTCTGCTAAATGTAATGTAATGTAATGTACTGTAATGTAATGTAATGTAATGTAATGTATGTGTGCCAACAGGATGGGAGTATGGCATCACCATCCCCCCTGATGATAAGCCCAAGTCCTGGGTGTCTGCTGAGAAGATGTACCATGTGCACCGGCGGAGGAGGCTGATCCGGGCCAGGAAGAGAGTGGCCGGTGCCGGTGCTGCTGCTGAGGTCAGTTTGGTTCTACGGGTTTGGTTCTCATTGCTGGTGCTGATGTTCGGCTGTCATGAGACATGATATCAGATGAAAGAGACTGACTGCTGCTGAGGTCTAACATGACATCTTATAGCAACTCTTTCTCATTTTATCTAAAGCAAGTCAGATAGGAGTCACATACCTGAAAGTTCTCATATAAAAGCTTATTATGGGATGTGACACACTATGCTGCATTATGGACTATCCAACCCTGTGAAAATGCAGTTGGTCTGCAGACGTCTAACATGATGACTATTGGAAACAATCTCCTATTTTATCTAAAGAAAGTCACATAGAAGTCACATACCAAAGAGTTCCCATATAAAAGCTTATTATGTGATATGACGCACTATGCTGCATTGTGACCCACTTATCTAACCCTGTGAAAATGCCTGTCATTGCTCTCGTTACGCTTTGTGCTGTTGTAACATTTGGTTGCATATACTGTTGAATCTTTGATTATTGAGATGTTTTCCTGTACTCTCTTCTGATTGGCAGAGGAGAGACCTTGGGGATCCAGAAGGCTGGGAGTACTCTTCACTGATTGGCTGGAAGTTCCACAAGAAGGAACGTTCGTCAGACACATTCCGCCGCCGCCGATGGAGGAGGAAGATGGCCCCAGCGCAGCGCGTTGGAGCATCGGCCATCTTTAACCTGGAGGGGGCACTGGTCAGTATTTTAATTATTACTGTCCCACATTGGGTGTGTTTGTAGATGGCCATGAGCACTGACACTAACATGTCTGGGTAGGATGGAGGATTTGAACATGGCTGATGCTTCTCATACATGACGTTCCTGATGAAAAAAATAAAAGCCATTAAATTTAGTTAAAATAAAAAAAATAATATGTCATCTAGTAATGGTCAGCTACAAAGTCCATGCTTATGGAGTTGCTCTGTTATTAACACAAAGAAGCCAAATGGAACAAAGGTACAGGAAACATTCTAAGCATGGCGAAGTGCTGTTGAGGAGCCCTAGATGTGGAGGATTACTGATGTGCTCCTGTTCACTGCCTGCAGGGTTGCGACCACGATGAGAAAGGCTCCAAAGAATCCAGCAAAGCGTTTGGCGCCAATACTCCCACCGTCTCCTGCACATTCGACCGTAAGAATGCTAGATAAACATTCACTGCTCATGTAATTAATTAATTATTTTTTTTAATGCTTTCTGTGGTGTCAAGGTTGAAGTCAGTTCATTTATATAGCACATTTTATTCATCAGAAGTTGAACCAAGGTGTTTTACAATGAAAGTGACTACATACAAACAACTAATAATATGAATGTATAATAAAACAGTAAGTGTGAGAATCAAAACAGGGCTCTGAATGTGCCTTTTTGATATTTACTGACTCATTCTGTCAGATGGATAAGTGGAAGTTTGGCAAAGTGTTTTTTTTTCTTTTCGTTTTAATGCAGGAGCCTTTGTCTACCACCTGAGGGTGTATGTATACCAAGCCAGAAACCTCATGGCCTTAGATAAAGACAGTTTCTCAGGTATGCAAATGTTCAACTTGTTCAATGTGTTTTTCATATGCAGTCGTTCAGCATATTGGTTCAGCAATTCATAAAATAAAAAAAATCCTCTCAGTAGAAGGACTAATTAAAAATCTGCCTCTTGTTGCCACTCCATCCAGACCCCTACGCTCACGTGTCCTTCTTGCACGTGAGCAAAACCACGGAGACGGTGAAGACCTGCCTGAACCCGACGTGGGATCAGACTCTGATCTTCAACAGCGTGGAGATCTACGGGGACCCCGAGGCTCTCGCCCACAACCCCCCCCATGTGGTGCTGGAGATCTACGACAAAGACCAAGTGGTCAGTTACTGCACAGGAAGATCACATTAGATTAAATTACCGTCTATGTTAGTGTCAGGATAAGGACCACTTGGTACCGTTTGCTTAAAGAAGACCCAGCAACATCAAAACATTGCCTATTTGTTGAATAAAATTGGGAGGTTAAGCAGTGTTGCGGTCATTATACGTTATTTTCTATCAGTTTATTTGTCTGCACCTGGCCAGTTGGTGGGATGTACACACAGTTAACACAACACTCTCAGAAAAGAAGGCACAGAATTGTACTGTTTTATAACTACTTACTTCTCCAGAGCTAAATAGGTACACATCAGTACCGTAAGGTCCAAATATTAGCTTTTGGGGGTACAATAATGCTGATGTGTAATTCATGAAATGTCTTTGTAATCACATGTGGTCTGTTGGGAGGGAAGGCTGAAAAAAGGCAACTAATTCATTAATTGATATGTGTGTTGTTGTCAGGGTTAACACAAAATGCCGCAGCTGAAGTCAAATATGTGTGTTGTCAGGGTTAACACAAGATGCTGCAGCTGAAGTCACATATATGTGTGGTGTTGCCAGGGTTAACACAAGATGCTGCAGCTGAAGTCACATATATGTGTGGTGTTGTCAGGGTTAACACAAGATCCTGCAGCTGAAGTCACATATGTGTGTTGTTGTCAGGGGAAGGATGAGATGCTGGGCAGGAGCACGTGTAAGCCCGTGGTGAAGCTGCACCCAGGCATGGACGCCACCCCTCGCCTCCTCTGGCACCCCGTCATGCAGAGGGGAGAACACTCCGGGGACGTCCTGGTGTCTGCTGAGCTCATTCTGAAGGATAAGGTGTGTGTGTGTGTGTGTGTGTGTGTGTGTGTCAGTGTGTGTGTCAGTGTGTGTATCAGTGTGTGTGTCAGTGTGTGTGTATGCTAGTGTGTGCGTTAGTGTGTGCGCTAGTGTGTGTGTTAGTGTGTGTTAGTGGGTGTGTGTGTATGTGTATGTGTATGTGTATGTGTGTGTCTGTGTGTGTGTGTGTGTGTCTGTGTGTTTCCGACCCAGCCAGTGTCTTATTTAATGCAGTCCAGTAATGTATTGCTCATGTGCACTGCATTGGCTACAGTGTTAACTGTGTGAATGCCCTCTCTCCAGGGCAATGACACAGAACTGCCCCTGGTGCCTTCCATGAGGGGAGATAAGCTCTACATGGTGCCCCAAGGGGTGAGGCCTGTGGTCCAGCTCACTGCCATCGAGGTAAGAAGGAAACCTGCAGTCAGCAAATGGGCTTTTAATGCGTGTGGAAGACAGCTGTGGTCTAATGTTGACAGGTTTGGTCTTGGGGTCACAGTTTCAAGTCAAGTTAAGTTAGTTTATTTATATATATAGCACATTTAAAATATCACAGAAGTTGACCCAAAGTGCTTTACAGACAAAGACAGTGATAACATTTAGAAATCGAGGTAGAACTTGGGATACAGCATAAGAATGGCAAAGAGTATAACACCAGTGAAAACAACATTAAGGACAGGAAGAACATTGGGGACGGGAGATATCAATAAATACGTAAGTTAAAATGGATAAATAAATAGCCTGATTCCTTGTACCAGCTGGGAAAAAATGTAGGTGGGGACGTTGACAACCAGTACACAGCTAAGGTACAGTAACTGGGAGTCAGATGCCAACCTCCAACCTCGATTGGTGCTCACGGTCCGGGACACAATGTACAGTATTATGGAAAAAAGAGCAAGACCGGAGCACTCCGTTTACAAAGTTTTAATGGTGCAGAAACTACACGACTGACGTTTCGACGCCACTGCGTCTTCTTCAGATGCAGTGGCATCGAAACGTCAGTCGTGTTGTTTCTGCACCATTAAAACTTTGTAAACGGAGTGCTCCGGTCTTGCTCCTTTTTCCATAATACAGCTAAGGTATCCTTGAGCATGGCATCTGAACTTGTGTATGTTGTGGTTTGAAACTTTTTTGGCACTAGACTGCTCTTATTATTCAGATTTTGGCGCGGGGATTGGATAAAATCTCACTTTGTTTTTTTGGTTTCAGATTTTGGTGTGGACATTGGGTAAAATCTCACTGTGTTTTGGTTTCAGATTTTGGCGTGGGGACTGCGTAACATGAAGCCATACCAGCTAGCCAGTGTGTCGTCCCCCAGCCTGGTGGTGGAGTGCGGGGGGGAGGTGGTCCATTCCGCCACCATCAGGAACATGAAGAAGAGCCCCAACTTCCCCGTGTCCGTCCTCTTTCTCAAAGTGGTGAGGAGGGAATAATCAAGGGCGTAACTTTATGCTGACAATTGGGGGGGGGTCAAGATTTCCATCTAAATGAATTAAATGGCTAAACGACTGCAGCTATATAATTATATAAGGGGGGTTATATTGTCAGGGTTTAAAGTTTGGGGGGGTTATGACCCCCGTAACCCCCGTGTAAATTACGACCCTGGGAATAATGTCCAGTTTTCATGATACACAAGAAATAATTCTTTATCTGCTGGAACAAAAGAGGACATGAGTTTGTGTGAATATATAATCTAGTTTCTGGAAGTCTTTGTACCACTCTGTTCTGTTGATCGTTTTTATGAAATTTCTATATTTCTTTACTTTCTTTGACTCTGACTGACTGTGTACGTGTGTACCATGTATTAGGCATAGCATGGAAATTTTCATTATGGCTTTTCAGCAGTAACAATAAAGTTATTCTATACGATTTAACGTTTTTTGCAAGTCTGCAAATTCAATATCCAAATGTTTCACCCAAGAGTGAAATCTGACCACTTCTACTGTCTCTGTCTGTTTCTCTCTCTCTAACTCCCTGTCTTGCCCCGTTTTATCGCAATTCATATCTACTTTTTCTGCCTCAGGTAAATATGACGCAGCATTATTAGCTAATTTGCCTGACCCTGGACTTAACCTCTCTCTCTCTCTCTCTCTCTCTCTCCCCCTCCCTCTCCCTCACTCTCCTTCACTCTCTCTCTCTTTCTCTCTCTCTTTCTCCCCCAGCTCCTGCCCAAGGAGGAGATGTACACGCCCCCCATCGTGCTGAAGGTGATTGACCATCGCCCCTTCGGCAGGAAGCCGGTGGTAGGCCAGTGCACCATCACCTCGCTGGAGGGGTTCCGCTGTGACCCCTACGAGATCCGCTCCGAGGTCTCCATGTCCTCCAAAAGTAGGAAGCTTTCCCTCTTTATGCATAGGCTATTTCAACAGTTGTTTATAGGTAGGCTAGGAGATGTATCCCTGGAGCACTTTTTACTATATTGCCTAAAATCCCTTTTACATCGCAATGGCAACCAATTACTAAAATGCTCGTATGCAAAAATGAAAGATGTTAGTCACCTGTGGGATGGACAGGACTGAAAACACACTGTCCAGTCATTTTAAATTACCCGTTCGAAATAAATGAATTGTGATTGTGTCCATTAAACTCAACTGCTTGAATTAGGTGATCTTAAAGGTTTGATTGCTTGATTTCAAGGTTTGCAAAATGTGCAGTGTAGTATAAAACAGGATGGTATGTAGCCAACATCAATTTCAAAGTCAAGTGTTCTCAGAATAGAAAATGAATGAAATCATAAATGTATCCTTCTTACTAATTATTAATATGTGGATTTCAGCCCATTTATATCTAAATATGACGTATACCTGATGTATACCTTTACATTGCAGTGGCTTTGATGGCGTCTCCACCACGTGACCTTGCTATCAACATGGAGGACAGCAGACCACTACTGGAAGCAGAGGTACAGCATACAGGACAATATGCTCCATATGGGGCCACATGTTTTAAGCACTAAGTGTGATATTTGGTTAGATAAGACATTCTTTTTCTCATGCTTAAGGCCTTTTAGTGTCTGTGCTATAATCTTTGCATTATATTCTATGATACTTTTAAGGTGGAGTCTACGTTTTTTTGTGACAACTTGCTGGTATTTGGACTCAATGCCATTTTTAATAGTTTTTTGATACTATAATTATAATTGTTGTGATATATTAATATTTAAACAGCCAATCAAAATACACACCTTCCTCCCAAACAGCTGAAGCAGCATACTTGTTGGCTGAAATTGTTTTGAATTGAACTGAGTTACCATGTTCCATATGCGCAGAGCCAGGACTGTATATAAACAATTCACTGTATCTGCCGAAAAAAGAGAATTTTATAAGCATGTTAGGCCTCTGGCTTTCAAACATCATTGTCACATGTCCTACATTCATTCTTAATGATGTCCTCATACGTCAAAACCACACACCCACATCACATAACCCACATTTGTGTCATTTGATGGTCAACATTCTGACTTGCAGTTTCTGCATGGCATGTCATCTGCGGTAGACAGGCTGGCCCCCACTCCTCACCACATAGTATGTACAGCACAGAAGGGCCCGAGCATGCAAATAACCACCACAAGAATCAGTGAGGGAAAACATGCCGGTCTGACACAGGCTCTAGCATGTTTTCACATTTTCTGATCGGAATTTCACAGCTTGTGAAAAAACACGGTTGTGAAATTCAGTCTCCTTTGACTCGCTTTTGAGTTGGTGTTTCCTGACTCAAAGGAAAATTGTATGATGTGTTACAAGCTCGGTCTTCAGCGCTCTGGGAGTAAGCATTGGCAAAGAGGTTTTAGATCAGACTATCAATCATGTAAAAACTTGCTTTAATGCTTTGCTGACCTCCAGCTTATAATTACATGCAGCTTTTCTCCATGGCATGGAAAAAGATCTATGTACACAAGAGTCTATTCCCTTGGACAGATTGCAGTTCTGTTGATCAGTTCTCTGCTGTGCACTTTTCACAGGGTTCTTTTGTGATCTATGATTAAAAAAAAGAAATCTATCAAATCACCTCCACCACCAAATTAATGTAAATTCAGCATGTGAGAAAGCTAGTTTCACCTTCACTTTCACCTTCACATCCCAACACTGTTTTTTTTTTTCCCCCTCTCTGCCTGTCACGATGCACCAGCGTGTAGAAAAGGTAAGAGTCTGTTTCTCTAAAATTCCTAACTGAATTTGTGGTCAGCTGACTACCTATACATGTAAACACAGTGCACACTTTCACAACTCTGTTTACCACTGGCACTGCTATTGAAATATTGTTCAGATGGAAAGCAGTTGCTGCTTTGTACAATTTATGGGCAGTATTCCATATTTTTTACCTGTTATTTGTACACAGTTGTAACAACCTGGTAAATTGCTATTTTCAGGAGAAAGAGGTGGTGGATTGGTGGAGTAAATTCTATGCGTCCATTGGAGACCATGAGAAGTGTGGCCCCTACAGGCAGAAAGGATATGACACTCTCAAGGTGAGAAGGACTATCTATCTATCTA
Source organism: Setipinna tenuifilis (assembly GCA_030347295.1). Classification (NCBI taxonomy): domain Eukaryota; kingdom Metazoa; phylum Chordata; class Actinopteri; order Clupeiformes; family Engraulidae; genus Setipinna; species Setipinna tenuifilis. The sequence continues at coordinate 12,977,185 of CM059287.1, read as the reverse complement.
TCTCTCTCTCTCTCTCTCTCTCTCTCTCTCTCTCTCTCTCTCTCTCTCTCTCTCTCTCTCTCTCTCTCTGTCTGTCTGTCAAAATAAGAAGGACCACATACTGTAATTCCTAAAATTTCTTTCATGTAATTACATGTGGTCTGTTAGGAGGGAAGGCTAAAAGAAAGGCAACTAATTCATTAATTGATATTTTACTGACATTAGTTGTATAACATTACCATCTGAATGCTTTGCCAGGTGTACAATGACGAACTGGAGGACATAGAGGACTTCAAGGGCCTTACAGATTTCTGTAACACCTTCAAGCTGCTTCGAGGCAAAAACGAAAATGGTGAACATGACCCCACAGTTGTCGGAGAATTCAAGGTCAGACCCTTTCTTCTATTATTTGTTTTACGTTATTGTATGTATATTATTATTAGTGGGAAATGTGTAGAATGTTGTACTCAAACCTACTCTCACCCTATGCTATGTTAGTAAAATAGAGGATGTATATACTTTTGGAAATTCCCTGTTCTTTAAAGTATTTAAAACATTGAATGATGAGCGGTGAAACTACGAACTTGAAGAGCTGTCTTGTGGTCCATTGACCCATTGCGTTTTTCTTCTTTGCATTTCTCAGGGCTCATTTAAGGTGTACCCCCTCTCCGATGACCCCGGGGTCACCCCACCCCCCCGGCAGTTCCGGGAGCTTCCAGAGAGCGGGCCGCAGGAGTGCATGGTGCGGATCTACGTGGTGCGCGCAGTGGACCTCCAGCCCAAAGACAACAACGGCCGGGTGAGAGACCTATAAGCTACTGTGTTTATAGAGGAGACCTTTGTAGTAGAAAAATCAAAGATGCATGTAGGTTGGGGCGTGCTTCCATTGCAACGCATATCCCCACCCTCAACCAGATCTCCCGGATCTCCCGCCACAAGAAACAAAGGAGTCACACCTGTATATAAGGAAGGCGGTGTGCCCCGTATAAGGGAGTTTGTATGGTCACAGCCTTAGGTGCACGCTGTATTAAGCTCCCGGATCCGTCACAATAAACCTCGAGGGTTTGTCATTTACCACTACTCGGCTTGGCTTTGTCTCTACTTTGTTGATAACTAATTTTTGGACGACACCTTTCACAGCCCTGTGCTTTTAATCTTTCACTGCTTATCCTTTCTTCTCAGGCTGTCTAGCCCCTAGCATTAGCAGGCCCCTTAGCTACGCCTAAGCCACAGGTGGGCTGTGGTGGGCCTGTGCCCACCCACTTGTCAATCAGGCCCACTCAATCAGAAGGCTCCCTTTGCTTGATTCATTGTTTTATTGATAATGATAACCTATATGTTCTGGGCTAGGCCCACCTGATTTTTTGCTGGGCCCACCTATTTTATGATTTCTGGCTACGCCCCTGTGGCCTGTACATATACGGTATATGCTGTGGTGAGATCATTGTAGTTGGGTAGGCAGCCTGAAGACAGCCAAAGCCAAAGGAGGCACCAGAGTCTGAGTGTCTGAGTTGTTTTTTTTTCTTTTGCTGTGTTTGTTTTTTTCAAAGTAAGGTCCTTTCTCCTTTTTAACCTTATAATTGGCATACACTGGTCGCAAGTTTATTTTGTTGTATTGGCCAAAGCTGCATCCATTTTTTATATTTTTGGAGAGAATTCAACTATTTCCTTCTGGATTGTTTCTTATTCAAAAATGTTTCCCCTCTATATGCAGTGTGATCCCTATATAAAGATTTCTCTGGGAAGGAAGAGCATTGATGATCGGGACAACTACCTACCAAACACCACCAACCCAGTGTTTGGAAGGTAATGTGACAGACATTGACACATGTATTTAATTGATAATTGAGCAATCAGTTAATAATAAATATACTAATGCTAACTAATAATAGCAATAATACATTTTTTATTTTACTGCACTTAACATTTTTTCAAAATCTCAAAGTCCTTACAGGTTAGAATGTAAAGGATAAAATCTCATCCCAATCCCATCATGCCTCTCTCTCTCTTTACAGGATGTTTGAGTTGTCATGCTTCCTCCCGCAAGACAAAGACCTGAAGATTTCCGTCTACGATTATGACCTGCTGAGTCGAGATGAAAAAGTGGGAGAGACGGTGATCGACCTGGAGAACCGCTTCCTCTCTCGTTTTGGCTCCTACTGTGGTCTGCCTCAGACATACTGCGTGTAAGGAGTTTTCTGTAGTGAAACTTTACCACAAGGACTTTAAGGACTGTCTGAATGAGTGTTTTGGCCCAATTTGGTAATCAGACAATTAGGTATTCTTAAACTGTATTGTCTGTGGTGTCTTCATTTTTAAGCTTTGTAGATCTTCCACAATAAAAAAAGTAGTTAGTAAGGCTGTTGTTGACGTTTTGAAAGTGCTGGTTTGTTTAATAGATTTAGAGAAAAAAATCTGCAATCCCTTATTAATTAACTTCCATGGTGACACTTCCAGCTCTGGTATCAACCAGTGGAGGGACCAGCTGAAGCCTTCCCAGATCCTCCAGAACTTGGCCCGGCTAAAGGCAGCCCCTCCCCCTCGGACGGAAGACAACGGAAACACCCTGCACTTTGGCGGGAAACAGTACAGCCTAGCAGAGTTTGGTGAGCCTCTCTTATCTGATATTCAGCCTGGTTTGGAATTACATTTGTTTTCTGAATTGCTTCTGAAGAATGACTGGTGTGGTAAGTGTACTGTTGCATATGTGTTACTTTTGCGGATTTCAGGTGATAGTCATAAAAAATATCATATAAACCACATACTATATAAACCATATACCATATCAAAATATAAACACAAATTTGACACTTTTGTAACACTAGTGATGAGTATTAGTTATGTATTTAACTGCACTGGTGTATGTTTTCAGAGGCTAACAAGGAGTTGCACCAGCATTTGGGTCCACCCTCTGAGCGGATCGCGCTGCATGTGCTCAGAACTCAGAACCTGGTTCCGGAACACGTGGAGACCAGAACCCTCTACAGTAGCTTTCAGCCCACACTCTCTCAGGTACACACACGTGTGCCCACACACATACACACACGCTGATTAACTGATCATTCTGAAAATGAATATATTTTATCAGTTAACTACAACAACACTTTTCGGTTTCTAGGGTAGACTTCAGATGTGGGTAGATGTCTTCCCTAAGAGCTTGGGCCACCCTGGACCCCCCTTTGACATTGCACCTCGCAAGGCTCTGAGGTGAGGCATGAGGAACAGTAGACTCCAGTAGACCACAGAGACCTCCATAGACCTGTTTAGAACACAGAAAGCCATTTCCACATTTTTGAAAACAATGTTTATTTTCCATCAGGCATTATTTGCGTGTGGTCGTGTGGAACACTACAGACGTGACTCTGGACGAGACCAGTGTGACCGGGGAGAGGATGAGTGACATATACGTTAAAGGGTAAAAGACAGTCCACACCAGGAACGATGACTTTAACGATAACTATAACAGTAACAGTGTGTTTTCAGCAAATTGTTGTAACTCTAGTTGGATGGTGGAGTGCACACCCCCTTAACTCTAACAACAATGACAGTGATCCAAGTACTAATGTTTGGCCCTACCAGAGTGATTTTATTAATGATAAAAACACTGCAACACACAGAAATATATTAGATTTTACGGACGTTGTGAGTTCACAATGACAATCTTGCCATTAACATTGTACTTTAATATGGATGTTGATATCGTTATAGTTTGTGCTATTGTTCTAGTTGTTAGTATTAACGAGCCTTAACAAAAAATGTCACCTGGGGACTGTTTAAGCTTCAGTGACATATCAGGATAATTTTAAAGAAAGCAGTAATCCTTCTAATAAGAGCCCTAATTCTTTATTTCATATACTTCATATCTTAGGAGGTTAACCCCTCACTCTTAGTTAACCTCAGAGTAAGAGGTAAATCTAGATGTCTCATGTAACCACATAAGTGAAGCAGGGCCCTGTTCTGTTTCTGTGTGTTTATCTGGGTAATCTGTAACAGGACACAAAAAGCTAATTATATAAGAGAGCCACTGGAGCAAGTTTGGATAAGGTAATCTATGCTAATGGTTCCAATTAAGGCTGATGACTGTGAGAAACCTGCCACTTTTCCTGACTTTCTCTTCAGTGCAGATAATGTTACATGCACTGATGTTTGTTTGTTTGTTTGTGTTTATTTACCTCCTCAGCTGGATGCCAGGCATGGAGGGGGACAAGCAGAAGACGGATGTGCACTACCGCTCTCTGGACGGAGATGGTAACTTCAACTGGAGATTTGTGTTCCCATTCGACTACCTGCCTGCTGAACAGCTGTGTCTTGTCTCCAAAAAGGTAAACCATGAAATTATAATTAATTAATTCATTCATGGTGACTTCCGGTTATGGCGAGCAGCTGAAAAGTCGTGTGGGCCTAGGCTCCGGCAAATTTGAAATAATTGTTAATATTATAACCTATATATCGAGCAGATTTTTGACCAAAAGTACTCATAAAGTCTATATGTCGTCAAAAAGACGAGGAAGAGGCCGACTACGGACATATAAAAAAGAAGAATCTAAAATGTCACATGAGGAACGTGAGGGATCGGAGCAGGGTGAGATGCTAAGCCTTGACGAAACTAGCCAAGATGAAAGTCCACTTTTGTCAGCTATACAAGCGCTTAGAAATGACTTTTCCACACAACTAAGCGAAGTAATCAAATCTAACCGAGAGATTAAAGAAGCTATAGGGGCTTTCTCTGAAAGACTCACAACAGCTGAATCTCGTATTAGCTCAGCTGAGGACCAGATCACCTCGCTGACGAGAATCTCCGATACCACACAGAAAAAAGTACAGAAGCTTAGCTCTCAGATGGAGGAGTTTGAAAATCGACAACGCCGCTCCAATTTAAGGTTGGTTGGACTACCCGAGGGCACAGAGAAGGGGGATCCGCGGGAATTCCTAACGACGTGGATTCCCCAGGTTCTTGATGTTTCCACACAGCCCTTGACCATCGAGCAAGCCTATCGATTGGGCACAAGCCCGCAAAACCAAGACCAAGTGTCGGGTGAGACACGACCACGCATTCTTCTGGTGAAATTCTTGACATATCGAGACAGAGATCGAGTAATGAAAGCTGCGCGCCTGAGAGAAAAAGTCATGTTCGAGAACAGCCGAGTAATGTTCTTCCCAGACTTATCTTCAGAGGTTCAGAAACAGCGAAAACTTTTCGATGGCGTGAAACAAAGACTGCGACATTTGCGTAAAGAGTATGGACTTATGTTCCCGGCAAGACTGCGAATTCGACACAATGGCACCTGGCACTATTTCAGTGCTCCCGGTAAGGCAGAGGAGTTCATCCAGATGATGGAGAGCTCCAGTCAACGAGATCGTAGTCCGGATCACCTGGAAAACGACGAGTAGCTATGACTGCTGAGTGAACTAATCGAGCTCTGATGCTTATCCAGGTAGTAAGCTACATCTGGGGTTAATAAGTAGGCTCATTTGAACTATTTTGAGCTAAGATGTCCGGTCTCAGTTTTTGTGGAAACCTAGTCTTAATGGTTTTGGTCATAAGCAAATGTTTTTTTTTAATCCATCTGAACGGTTTAAATACGGATATATTATTATTGTCGGAAATTTGCCCGTTAATGTTTTTTGTTTGATAGGCTCCTTACTTAATGATTTGTCAGTTAGCTCACTGCTCCTTTTAGAGGATCAGACTGGAGCCTGACTGGAATCTTGGACACTTGGGGGAGGGGGTGATGTGCAAGTTCATTTGCACAAGGTTTATTCTTTGCCTGTTCGGGGAGGGTTACTTGTATTCTGTGTTCAGTTGGTTAATACTGGTTCATTTTGAAGGCACATCATTCGTCATGTTGCAGGGCATGGTTACAAAAGTGGATGTTAATATGTTTAGCTATTTTGCTATTTAATGGGAGGTGATATTAGAATAAATATGGTCTCTTGGAACGTTAGGGGCCTTAGGAAGATAGTGAAACTAAAACAAGTGATGTCCAGGCTGAAACAACTAAAAACACAGATAGCTTTTATTCAAGAAACTCATTTACTGTCTAATGAATATATTCCCTTAAAAAGGAGGTGGTCAGGTCAAATTATATCTGCCTCATATTCATCCCATGCACGAGGGGTAGCAATACTTGTACACTCTTCTGTTCCATTAAGAATCTATAACACCATACAGGACACAGCTGGCCGATATGTTATTGTTCAGGGTTCTTTACTGGATCAAAACATTAGCCTAGTGTGTATATATGGACCAAATAGTGATGATTGGAATTTCTACAATAACCTGTTCCTAACTTTATCAACACTAAGTGGCTACCTATGTATAGCAGGAGACTTTAATTGTACGCTTGATCCAGCTCTTGATAAATCCTCAGGAGTTGACGCTTCACACATGCAAAGTAGGAAAATAATTCAACAATACGTGCAGGAGCTGAATCTCTGTGATATTTGGAGATATAGGAACCCCTCTAGAAGAGAATATTCCTGCCACTCTGCCACACATAGTTCATACTCCCGTATAGATTATTTTTTGATTTCTAAACCCATGATTGACAATGTAAATGATACAGAGTACAAAAGCATTGTCATATCAGATCATGCTCTGGTGTTACTTATTTATACTGTTGCAGCATCTCCTAAAGGGCCTTCTGTGTGGCGATTAAGCCCACGCTGGCTACAAGATAATGAGTTTTGGAAATTTGTTGAAGGACATATTGATGTTTATTTTAAAATCAATACAGATCAAACATCAGCATCTATAAGGTGGGAGGCATTCAAGGCTTATATACGAGGTCTAATGATCTGCTATACAAGCAGTACTTCAAATAAGATACACCTCAAACTTATTGAATTAGAAAAAGATATTAAGGAATTGGAAACAGAATTTAATATTTTAGAGACAGATGAGACCAAGCAGAAGCTAGCTATTCTAAGAGCACAGTATAATGAGCTGTCAACAAATAAAGCAGTATCCAGCTTAATGAAACTAAAGCAGACATTTTATGACCAAGGAGAAAAAGCAGGGAAACTATTGGCTTGGCGTATAAAATCATTGCAAAATGAAAGAGCTGTCTTAGAACTTGAATCAGGGGAAGGAACAGCAATCACTAATCTACAAGTTATAAATAGTACTTTCAAGTCCTTCTACTCAGAGTTGTATACTTCAGAAAATTCTACAACTTCTCACTCACTTAATGATTTCCTAGATGACATTAAAATACCAGTCCTGGGAAACAGTGCCAAGAAAGAACTCAACACCCCAATTACGTTGAGCGAATTATCAGAGGCTATTGATTGTATGAAGGGAGGGAAAGCACCAGGGCCTGATGGCATTCCTATTGATGTCTATAAAAAGTTTAAGGGTATGCTGCTTGTCCCTTTATTGAATATGTTTGAAGAATCATTAGAGAAAGGTGAGCTACCCTTAACACTTAGGAATGCACTTATAACTTTAATACTGAAGCCAGGAAAACCACCTACAAAGTGTGAATCATACCGCCCTATCTCCTTGATCAACAGTGACGCTAAAATAATAGCAAAGGTTCTTGCCCGAAGGCTAGAGAAGCACCTGCCATCAATTGTTGCTCTAGATCAAAATGGCTTTATAAGGGGAAGACAGGGTTTTCACAACGTTCGTAGACTGCTTAACATTATACATGCCAAAAAGGAGTCATCAGACATGGCTGTAATAGGACTTGATGCAGAAAAGGCCTTTGACAGGGTTGAACACCCATACCTGTTTGAAGTGCTTAACCGCTTTGGAATAGGCAGCTACTTCCTTAGATGGATTAAAGTCCTGTACCAAGACTCTAGGGCCTCAGTTTTGACTAATCATATGGTATCAGAACAATTTTCTCTATATAGAGGCACTAGGCAGGGATGCCCCCTTTCCCCTCTCCTTTTTGTGTTGGCTATTGAGCCTTTAGCCATTGCAATCAGAAATAATAATGGGATAGCTGGAATCAAAATAAATAATGTTGAGAATAAGATAGGACTATATGCTGATGATGTGGTTCTTTTTCTGACTGACCTTAGAAGATCTATACCTACTTTATTAAAGGTAATAGGAATATTTGGCAGTTTTTCAGGATATAAAGTTAATGCAGCTAAGTCTACCATCATGTTTCTGAAACATTCTGAGAGATTAGTTCCACCACTATGCACACCATTTAGGAATGTTTTTGAAAGTTTCACATATCTTGGTGTTAACATTACATCTACGATAGATACTATGGTATCAGCTAATTATGATCATATGGTTAATTCTGTTGTTGATTCTATTAATAGATGGAAGAATTTACCTATGTCCATGATTGGGCGGCTTAACATTCTGAAAATGAATATTCTTCCCAAGTTCCTTTACCTATTTCAAACTATTCCACTTCCCCCTCCTATTGATTTCTTTACCAAAATGAAACAGATTTTTTGTCATTTTATTTGGAACAACAGACGCTCCAGACTACGTATGACTTTGATGTACTTACCATATGACAGAGGAGGGCTAGGAGTACCATTCCTTCAGGGATACTATTGGGCAGCCCAATTAAGAGCAGCCTCATATTGGTTTGAGCCAAAATCAGAATTACATTGGGTGAAGATCGAGGAGGTCTCAACCTCTAAGCTCCCCTTGAGTTTATACCTCTACTCAGCCAACCTTTCCACTTTGAAAAAAAATACTTCAAACCCTTTTGTTAGAAACACAGTAATATTGTGGCATGAGGTGTTAAATTACCTTAAACAAAAAACTCCTATATCCCAATTCACCCCTATTTGGGGGAATAGGAATTTTGTTCCAGGGACCAATGATCTTGGTTTTAAGTTATGGGTGGAGAGAGGTATCAGCAAAGTATCAGATTTATATGATAATGATATTCTTTTAAGTTTCAGTGAGATTAGGCAAAAGTTTGACATTGACTCAAGACACTTTTTCAAATTTCTCCAGATAAGAAATTTTATATTAAAAACTCAAAATTCTCTAAATCTCCCCACCCAGAATTCTTTGGAATGTGCAGCTGTGAACCATTGTGGTACAGCAGGTCTCATCTCCCGATTTTATCAGATCATTATAGCTGGAAGTAAGGAATCTTCAGAGGATAAAAGATGTGCATGGTGCTCAGACCTAAAGGAAGAAATTACTGTGGAAGAATGGAAGGAAGTGTGCTTACAGTGTCATGTACAAACCATAAATACACGGTTCAAAGTATTACAATACAAATGGCTGATGAGAATGTACATTACCCCTGAGGTGATACATCGTATCTACCCTAATACACCAGACACTTGTGTCAAATGTGGTACACATAAAGGTAGTTTATATCATTGTATTTGGGAATGTTCCTTTATTCAGGACTTTTGGAAGGAGATCATTACAATCTTATCAAAAGTAATAAATGAAACTCTTCCTCTGTGCCCTAAACTTTGTATATTTGGACTTTTTCCAGAAAGCAGTACACTTAGGAATTTTCAGAAAAGGATGGTAATTTTGTGTATGCTTGAAGCCAAACATAAAATTGCAATGGCATGGAAATCAGTTCATAGACCAAGTAGTCAAAGTTGGTTAGAGGGGCTGTTACAATGCATTGCCATGGAAAAACTGACTTATATAGTCAAAGGAAAGCATCATGTTTTTCTGAAGATGTGGGGCTCATTTATGAAATTTCTAGAAGGAGATAATTTTACTGGTACCCTCTAACCTGTCTACATAGTCCATACCTGTCTGTTGTCTGTTTTTTATTCTTATTTCATTTAATTTTTTTCTCCCTTTTATGTCTAATGAGCAAAATACCAACTAAACTGTGTCCCTCAATTTCTTATTTGGGTAGTTATGTGTGTTAGCTTGACAGATGTGCCTTTTATGTTCTGATTTGTATTGTGGTATTGTATGTTTTAAATGGAAAAAGTTAATAAAGATATTTGTCAAAAAAAAAAAAAAAAAAAAAAAAAAAAAAAAAAAAAAAAAAAAAAAAAATTAATTCATTCATAATTCATTTATTAATTCATTCGTTCATTTTAAAATGTATTTATTTTTGAGTGGCCACTCCTCAACCTCTTTTTCCTACTTTAATACCCATTTAATTTTTAACAGGAACACTTTTGGAGTCTTGACAAAACAGAATTTAGAATACCACCCAGGCTGATCGTTCAGATTTGGGATAATGACAAGTTTTCACTGGATGACTATCTGGGTGAGATAAAAAAACGACAACAAATTTTTGTGTTCTGGCCAATGTCAATAATTATGTCCTTCTATACATACATCACCTTTAAAACTTATTTTACCACGGTCAGTGTACTATCAGTGCACACACTTGACAATAACTATTTAAAAGATGCTATTTGTAAGAAATGTACAGCAAGTAAATAGAAAATGACCCTGATATGTCAGCAGAGACTGGGGAAACACGTTAAATGTGGTAAATTCATTCATACTGACAATAGCACAGCCAGAATATTCACATTTTAAAACTTTGTATCCAACTTTGAGTTTTGCCTTTTGCCCCTAGAAGGGAAACAGTGGTTTGAACTATTTAAAAATGGATTGCAGTACCAGTTTTGGCCACAATCCTATATAGGATAGGAACTTGATGTACTTTTCCCCTCCTTCATAGGTTCCATTGAGCTTGATTTACGTCATCTCATCACACCAACAAAGATGCCACACAAGTGCAGTCTTGACATGCTGTCAAAAGTAGGTGATATTCCACACCAGAAGTGGGATGAGACCAAGTCACTCTTCAACCAGAAGGCTGTTAGGGGGTGGTGGCCCTGTGTGGTTGAGAATGGGGGCCAAAAAGAGCTTGGTGTAAGTACACATGACGTTGGTGAAAACATTCAAATTCATTCATTCATATATTAATTTATTTACACAAAGGAGATGTCTAACAGTAAATTGGACATATTTTATTGTGGTCTACTAGTAGCATCATGCAATATTTGCCCTGTCCCTCATACTCCCGTGTGTGTGTGTGTGTGTGTGTGTGTGTGTGTGTGTGTGTGTGTGTGTGTCTGTGTGTGTGTGTGTGTTGTGGCCTGCAGGGGAAGGTGGAGTTATCACTGGAGATAGTGGCTGAACAGGAAGCGGATGAGAGACCAGCAGGAAAAGGCCGGGATGAACCCAACATGCACCCTAAACTGGATGCCCCAAAGTAAGATGGATATCCCAGCATAGCACTATCATAGCACTACAGAATAGCATGGGACCCTTAACCAGGACATGCAACTTTCAACAATGCAGTACCTTAAAAGAAAAACCTGAACTCACATGATAATTTATACGTACTCTTTAACATTTGTGATTTAGCATGATTACAGTATATGCTGAAAATACTTTAAAAAAATAAACACAACATTTTTATTTACTTTTGTTTCTTACTAGCCGCCCTGACACGTCCTTCTTCTGGTTTACCAACCCGTGTAAGACCATGAAGTTCATTGTGTGGCGGAGGTTTAAATGGCTGTTTATTGGACTGATCATTCTCATCCTGGTTCTGCTCTTTATTGGAATCCTGCTGTATTCACTGCCGGTAAGTACCTGTCAATCATATAATGGCGATAATGTTAGCTTAGTGCAGTCCAGTTTAATTTTGCATCCTGTGTATTTCTTTACTATTTTTTTTATTAATAATACTTATACTTGTTTTTTTTTTATTATTATTGTTGTTATTGGTAGTAGTAGTAGTAGTAGTAGTAGTAGTAGTAGCAGTAGTAGTAGTAGCAGTAGTAGTATTGTTGTTGATGTTGAGGTTATGTATGGTTTCAGCTAGCTCATTGCAGATGTCTTGTAATATAGTCATTGTGGTTTCTATTAAGTGATATCTGACTGTGGTATATTCTTTTTGTTTTGCCATAGAATTACATTTCCATGAAGATTGTGAAGCCATTCCGATGAAAAAGACCTTTGCTAAGAGGGTAACACATCGGATCAGAAGCCATCGTGCCAATCATTTCCAAGCATTAACTGCCAACAACCTAAAGTTTTAATCATTTTATACAATGTCTAATTAGTAAGTTGCTGCACACCTTCACTAGAACCTTCACTGCATTAAGGTTTACTTCATGAACACTCTGCATTTCATCACATTATGGTATGTTCTAGAAATGACCTTATTCGGGTTCTTACCCTTTGCCTAAAGTTCATGGACAATTTGAGCACTTTTTCCTTTTTGCACTTTGATATGTTGTGTAATACTTTTATATATGGGATTATATATATGTACTAAATAATTTTACTTGTGAAGATACAAATCTCTCTGAAAATGTTAAATAAATATTTCCAAAGCGTTACATGTACTGTTACATATATGTCCATTCCATACCAATATCTGTTTCTATGGGCCTCTCTCAATAAAGACTCAAACCAAAACTGTTAACCCGGAACATCAAACCAATAAACAAAAAGCCTATTCCAAGTTTTGTTTGCCGCTTTTTATGTGCTTAAAGGCCCTCATATTAAATACATCATGATGCAGGGAAATTCTACTTATCAGTTGTGTATTCTCCAAAAAGAAGCAGGTTTCAATTTAGAGGCATTACAAATAGGCCTAACATGGAGCTAACTATTACTTAGCATTTTCCCTCTCCGAATTAAGCGACTGGTGCTGACTTTTTTTTTTTTTGGTTGCTGAAAGTCACCTGTCATCGTCTGACGTCACCAATTGGGGACCAAATCTGAACGGTTGTGTAAAGGTAGCTTATTAGCCTAACAGCGCATATGGCCATGTGCCTGAAACCGATATACCTGGATTCGTCTATTACTCAATGTGATCTTTGATGTGGAGTTGGAACAGACTATTAGACACTTTTCTATCTGACCTCCACATTTTAGTAGTGAAAACAACCATCAGCTAACTTTCTGTCTTCAAGACCCACCTGTTAGCTATTGCTTGAAGGAGTCGATAGCATCTTAGCAACGTACTACTAGCAGGTAAGAACTATAACTGCTAAATTCACCTTAAATCACGTTGTTGCCTCGCTATTGCTAATTCTCTGCAGTCAAGATGGGCAATGTTAATGTGACTAAGGATGTATGTTTAAGATTTAATTTGTTTTTTTTTCGCTGAGAAGCGTGTGTAGCAGATGGTTGACCCAACCTCGTTTGCTAACGCTGATCTGGCTGAACTCAACTTTTACGTTGGTTAGTAACCACAAAGCAGACTCTTATTCAGGCTTCTTTGATAAGATGGCACTTTTGGATACCTTAGTTATCTTGTTTAAAAGTGTTGGGAGGTGTTTGACTATGTTAGCATTTCTGCGAACTACCTGTGGCAGCTATCAAGTTCAAGTTTGTAACATTGACTGGAATTCTTGATTGTTTACCTTTTGTTTTGTCATATAATCAATAAAGTGACCAACGAACCGGGAAAAACAGGGACGGCAAATCTATGCAATATTTTGCCAAGCTGACAGTTAAATGACTATGGACCATACAACATTAATCTGAAAGTTAAATCAATTAGACTACCGGTATTCTGGTAGTGGTGGAAATCGGAGCATTCCAAGCCACCACAGTATTTTAACATTGGCTTATGTCAGGATTGGGGCGGTTTAATCAATTAAGATTTTTTCCTAATGTTTTAGTCAAATGTCTTTACACCAGCAGTTAATAAAATAACACTCTCGGGAATGAGTATCACTGTGTTAGAAAAATAGCTTTATGTTGAGGAGTATGTACGTGGAGATAAATCACAAAGATATTCTCTATCCTCTCTATCCACCAACCATGTTCTCACTTTTTTTACCACATTACTCTGCGTTTGAAAAGCTATGAGAAGTTGAGGGTAGCCCCCTTTGCCTTCCACCACGCCCACTGTGAATCACGCGTCTGCTGGTAGCGCGAAGCTGTGAACGGTCAAGTGCATGTGTTGTTTTCAGCTGCACCCAACGGCAAGTGCACCTTCTTAATTGATTGTCATTGTACAGTTCAAACCAGTTGCTGTCACTGTAACGTTGCACCTGAATGTGATTTAGTAGGTAAGTGTTGGCATTTGGTATGCTGTATCTACTTGTACAATAATGCTTGTATACATACTGGTTATTATCGCGAATGGTGCTATTCGTTACAAAGCGTGGAGAAGGAAAGCGTAGGGCTTTTGTGTTCATGGTCCAATGTCGCCGACATTGGCATTACATTATCTATGTCATTCTGTACGAAGTAAAATCGATCAAAGCGGGATCCAGTGTATTTAAACCAAAACGGCTTCTGTTTGTAAACGACCACGCTGTGGTACGACAAGGTTGTAAATAGCAAAATTGCCTTTTGGCTTACTAAATGCCTGTTCTGACTTCTACATTCTACATGTGGTGCTTTGCGTCGACTATGGTTTGTCAATCCTGTTAAAAAATAAACCGTAAGCAGTAGTATGCGCACAGTTTGAGGTCATGTTGTTGTTGTTGTTGTTGTTGTGCTGCAAGAGTACTGGTAAGTGTAAGTGAGTGCACTTACTAATGTAATGTATTACTTCTACCAGGTGACTGTGCTGGGCAAGGGGAAGTCGTAAGTCGTGTAGAAGTAGGCTACTTAATTAAATCAAGGCAGATGTCACAGGGGCAGGGGGAGACATTGGATATAGTGGTGTTTTCACATTACCACTGCCAGCATGTATTTGCATTATTGCATAATATCTCTTCGTAGGCAAATGCACATTGCATGCACTTTAGTAATATACTTTGGCTGTGTTAATAGTTCATATATATATTGCTTGAATAAATTTAAAGTCATGTTAGCTAAGGGGCCTTACCTACGTTGTTACTAGATGTACCTATTTATTTCCAGCCTCTGTAGTTTAGATCTTCTAGCCTGCTCTTGATCAGTGGGCTGGCATTCATAGCCGGTGTGAGACTTGGCCAGTTTCCAGGGTAGCTAACTGTAAGGGGGTGGGGTCAACAGGGACTTTATTGATCATAGTTGTCTTTGTGGTGTTTGCTGGATGACCTGGTCATCATTTTGGGTGGCTAGTGTGAAGAGCTGACCTCCTAAATCTGCATTTTTAACAGGGACAATTGGGCTACTTTGGCTGCAGAGTTTGTCTTAGAACAGTGGAGGGCTGTGATTGCTTGGTGACTGCTTTGGGGAAGGCAGTGGGACTTTGACTCTTGATCAGATAACAAAATGTAAACATTTCCCAAATGATAAGACGCGTAGGCCTTTACAACCCCGGGTAAAAACCTCTTCAAAGTTGCATGAGATTAGAATTGACTTCAGGTGTGTGTGTGTGTGTGTGTGTGTGTGTGTGTGTGTGTGTGTGTGTGTGTGTGTGTGTGTGTGTGTGTGTGTGGGTTGGGCCTGTGTGAGCGTGTGTATGCACTGGTGCCTTCACGATAATTTGTTCGTTTCATTCATTTCGCCTCAAAGCCAGCAATTCCGGCGGAAGAATTGTAGTGGGCATACGAGATGCCTAAGGCACAATCCGATTCGCATCTTCACCCATGTGCCCTAAGCAACACAGGCTACACATACTCTAAGAGGTGAGACACTTCCCACACCTGTCTGCCTACCCCGCCGCCCGACCCTACATACCTGCCTGCCTACCTACCTACCTGTCACCCTGGTCTGCCTGTTCACGTGGCAATGTCCCTACTGCCTAACCTCAGCACCTGGCTTACACTGCTGTAAGTTTGAACTCTCATCAAAACATCATTGAATTTCAGTAGCTTGAAAGCCCTCTAAATGGACTAATTCTCCATGTCTGAGGCTGCAATCTTTTGTGTAGGCCTAAAGCACACACATCTGCCTTAAGTAGTCTGGGTGCTTGATCAAAAAACAAAGTCAAAGAACAGAAACAGAAGTCTGTGACACCAGTGTGCTCCCACAAAAATGTTTAATGGTGACATTTCGGGCAAAGTTTTTAATCGTGACATTTCGGGCATCGGCTCCTGCCCGAATTGTCATGATATAAAACCTTTTGTAGAAGCACACTGATGTCGCAGACTTTGTTTCTGTTCTTTGAGGCTGCAGTGTTGACACTTGGGCTACTCTGCATGCATGTTGTTTTTATGAGTGCCTTATTTACCAGCGCATGGCATGCATGCCCATTGGTTGGCCTCAGGTTTGCATGGCTATTGCTATTGCCTTTGGTGGGTGTGTGTGTGTGTGTGGTCAACCCCATAGCAAATCTCCCCCACAGCATTAAGGTGGCAGTTGGAGTGCAGTTGTCAATGATGTCATTCGGTGCTGGGGTGCACTATGGAACCATTATTGGTTTTGATCCTCATGGTAAATTACAACAAATAAGACTGCTAAGATTGTGTGTGCGTGTGTGTGTCGTTGCAAAGCAGCCCAGTTGCCATCTTTCCCCTCTGTTGGCCCATGTTTAATCGCTTGAGCGCCCAAACAAACAGCTGTCATCACTTTGTTTTCTCTAATCTGGGTGATTCTAAAATCTGAATTGTTGTCAACAAAAAATATATGTTTATTTAACCCTGAAGTGTGTAACCCTGGGTGAACTTTCAATCAGAAAGCAAAAAAGCAAACAAGACATGGCAGGGGTTCAGTTCTGGGATTCAATTTACAAACACAATAATCTTTTTTTTTTTAGATATTACTTTTTTTCCTCACAATAAACGGTCCCATTTAAAATGTGTGTATTTTTATTGTGTGTGTTAATATCTATGTTTAGTCTTCAAAAGAAGGTCGTTCAGATCTGTTTGTTTTAGAGTGCTTTCCATGTGTATATAAATCAGTCCATATGCTAACCTTCAGCTTTCTCCCTTTAGTCACAAATAGAGCAGAAATGCAGTAGATATACTACTAGGCTAGTCAGGAAATAAATGGAGGCAGTTTTCACTCTTAATTATACACAGAGGTGAACAAAAAAATTGAACCTTACAATTACGCAAGCCTACATGAGCCAAGAAAAGACTGTCGTATCGATCAACACGAGGCTGTTACCATATGTGTCACCTCAGAATTAAACAAGCTTGCATAAGCCAAAAACAAAAAACAGACCGCTGTGTCAATCACAATATGAAACACACAAAAACTTGGTGTGTTTGTGTGTTTATATACGACAGGCTTGATACGATCCTGCCACTTCCGAGCACTTCATCAGCTTCATGTTTTGCCGTGCTGGGCCCAGGTGACACACAGCAGCAAGACGCGGTAGTGCTTTTGCCCGTTATAATTGGCTTTGCAGCCCAGCCACTAATCCCACAGGCTTGATCACATGGGCACGCGCGCACACACACACACACACACACACACACACAGAGGAGCTACAGGAGTTCATACTGTAGACTGCTGATTTCACCTCTTATTTAGCAGAAGTAATCCTGTTTTTGGCATGGTGTCCATTATCAGCCATTTCTGTTGCTGTTTCACTTAAAATGAGGCTTTAGCCTGGTGAAAAAGAAGCTAGGCTCTCCTGTGAAAATGGACCAGTTCAGCTCCCGTAAACCTTTCAGTTTGAGTGAGTGAACGTATAACGTTTTATTTCAAACCGATTTCACATCCAAATGTCGCTCACCACCCGGCCTATAATAAACTTGCTATCTATGATGATTATCTATGATGACAAACTTGCTTATGTTATCTCTACCAGGCTGCATTAACTATGCCAACTATGCAACTAGCAGCCACAGGTGCCAATGTCTCAGCCATTAAAGCACAGAACAAACAAGGGAGGGAGGGAAGGAGGGAAGAGAAAGGGAGGGAGAGAGAGAGGGAGAGTGTGTGTGTGAAAGTCCTTAGCAAGCTCCTTTGTCCCCATACAGGAAGTTAAGACGAGTTAAGTTGCCTCCTGATCCGCCTTGCTCACTCGCTCCCTCCCTGAGCCCTGTGTGTGTGTGCGTGGTGTTTGTTTGTGTGTGTGTGTGTGGGTGCATGTGTGTGAGAAGGTAGGGTCATGCGTGTGTGTGCGCACGCAGCTTTGCTGTGGCATGAACGCTGATGACGGGTGGGCTCTGGAAAGCTGGGGCTGGACAGTGCTGTGGGTATTACCCTTCCTTTGCTTGTGTGTGTGTGTGTGTCTGTCTGTCCGTCCGTCCGTCTCAGTCATGTTGTCACTTTGTCCTCAGTACGTGACTCTCAAGACGTGTGTGTGTGTGTGTGTGTGTGTGTGTGTGTGTGTCCCTTCCTTTTTTCTGTGTATGGGTCTCTGTCTGTCCCATTTTTCACTTTGTTTGCCTTTCTGTATGTGAACTTCATTACTGTGTGTGTGTGTGTGTGTATATATGTATAGTGTGTATGTGCACATATGTGTGTTTGTTTAAGCAAGCGAGATTAGAGCCCTGTTGCGGTAGCCGTTTGCGCAGTGGTTTAGTATTACAACAGTCACCGCCGGGCAGCGAGTGTGGACTCCGAGTGGACTCCTGGGGCACGCTGGCTCCATATTGCTGGCTCAATGCTGCCATTGTTTTCCCTCCTGGGCTGCCAGTCTGAGTTTATTTTTCATCCATCTATTCTGCTACCCGCTGTTGGCGAAGCGGGGGCACGGGGGGGCCATCAAGGACTAATGTGGGGGAATCTGCAGGCGGAAGGCTTTCATTCATTGGCTCTCAGCTGTTTGCAGTCTTCCCACTGGCACTCAGTGGCTGGCTGGCAGTGTTTACTTGCGTGTGTATGTGTGTGTGTGTGTGTGTGTGTGTGTGTGTTGGGTGAGTGTGTGTGTGAGCTGGGTGAGTGTGTGAGTGTGTGTGTGTGTGTGTGTGTGGGTTGGAGGGAGGGAGGGAGGGAGGGATGGATGGATGGATGGATGGGTGTATGTATGTGTGTGTGTGTGTTGGATGGTGTGTGTAATTACAGGTATTCCTCTCTCACCTTGCCTGTAATTACCACCATGTGTTGAATAGTGCATGCAGCTCTGTGTTTGAGCCCTC
The DNA here is from genome assembly GCA_030347295.1 of Setipinna tenuifilis. NCBI lineage: Eukaryota > Metazoa > Chordata > Actinopteri > Clupeiformes > Engraulidae > Setipinna > Setipinna tenuifilis. Next base: position 12,958,399 of record CM059287.1, on the reverse strand, counting down.
TTGGAAACATCAATCAATCAATCAGTCACTTGGGCTTTATGTAGGCTACTGTTTCTTGAAGGCACACACTGCCACACGTGTTAAGTTGTCATGCGATTCTGCCCAGTCCAGTCAATTAAAGACCATTCTGATTTGAAGCTCTGTCCAGCCCTAATCATCATAACAATCAATATCGGTCAATATAGAAAAATATATTGTGATCCATATTTTTGTCATATCGCCCACCTCTAATACTACATAATCTGTCGTGCATCTCTAGTAGCCTATTTGCTGTAATATGCTTTA
>CM059287.1:12928114-12955614 GCA_030347295.1 Setipinna tenuifilis | reverse complement strand
CCTCCACTGTTCACCATCACACGGCGTCTACTGCCGCCCCCCACACCACCACAGTGTACAGCAGGGACAAGGCCCGCAAACATCGACCTGGTAAGACATACACACACACACACACACACACACACACTAATGAAGGCATGTCTTTAGCTAGATCGAAGAGTACATTAGTACAGGCAGTCACCTGTTTTCGTCCGCAAACATTGACACACACACAGTCACACACACACACACACACACACACAGTCTCTCACACTATCACACACACACACACTGATGAACGCATGTCTTTAGATAGATGGAACAGTAAATTAGTACAGGCAGTGCCCTGTCTTTCCTCTGGACACTGTAGACTTTAAATGACTGCAGCTTGTGTAACCTTGCGAGGCGGGGGGCCTTCTTCCGAATCCTTGGGTTTTCCATTATGGAGTTGGAGCTGGTTCAGAGGAGTCTCTCTCCTCATTATCTGAGCCATTATCTGAGCCATTATCTGGCTCTTTGGAAGAAATTGCCTTTTGCAATGGGAGCACCCAATATTAGTGACCTCTAGTGGTGGTTTCAGGACACACAGCTTGTTGCATGATTCTGTTGAATAACTTTAGTCTGCTTCACTGGTCTTTGCATAAGAACTAAGGGAGACATGAGCTTAATAGGAGACATGTGATGGCTGTTTTTATATGTACGTCTGTTTTGGCCTTTCTGAGGCTTGCTGTTGTGGCATCAAGAATGGCTGTGTGTCTCCGAGCGAGTGTGTTTTTGTGTGGAAGAGTGTTTGAGTGACATCAGCGGCTTAGGGCTTGGATTGTTTAAGAGCGTGGTGGTCTGCCTAATGATAATGGTAATCCCATCATTGTAACAACAATGGTCCACAATCACTGAACAAACGAGTTAAGTCAACTATGTGAAGGCACCAATCAATTGTAGCACGGGTCGTGGAGGTAGGCCATTGAGAACCACTACAGGAAATGTTTCAAAGTAGTCATTATACAGACAGAGACAGACTCTGTCTAGACCTAGTTGCCTGATCAACTTAGTTCATTTACATCTGGCACATAGGAGGAGTCTTCATTGTATACAGTAAGTGGCTAGATGCTTGTTGTTCAGACTAGCACCACTAAATCGGGAGTATGGCCATCATGCTTCATCACTGGTTTTTACTGGAATAAAAGTATTATTGCTGCATCAACAAAGACACACTATGCACCCTTTTTCTTACAGTATGTAGTGTGATCGCAAACGTGCAGGAATACAGTGGGGAAATCCGTTTAACAATTGAACAGATTGTGGAGGATTCTGTTATGGTAATAAAAACATGGTTAATTCAAAGATTCAAAGACTGCAAGGTTCAGAACACCGCAACTCAACTGTGCCCGGTTACAGTTTTCTCTGGCCTGGTCAAAAAGAATGCTTCTGATTGGCTGGAGAGTGGTCAAATAGAATGCTTCTGATTGGCTGGCGGGGTATGCATCAATTCCATCGAACCATTAAACTATGGAAAGTAGTTCTACGTTTCTGGCATAAAGTTTAAGCACTGTGCCATATTAATGGCCCACAGAATTGTAACTATTACAACCACAAAGACCAATTTAATGGTTGCTTTTCTGCTCTACTTTTTAACGACAGGTTGCATTAAACAACAAACAGTGGTTCCTAATTGTAAAGAAATTATGGCATTTAAATGTTCCGGCATAAAGTTTTAAATGTTTTGTTGTGGGGTACGCCGTCTACAGCTTGTTGGAACGGCAAAGCTTGACGGCTGTAGAGTGTGCTGTTAGGGTGTGTGTGTGTGCGCCTGTGTTTATACGTGTTGATCCAATACTGTTGTTAGGCTGTTTTTGAAGTGTGTATTTTGAGACTGTGTGTGTGTGTGTGTGTGTGTGCTCTTGTGTCTATACATGTGCTTGATTCAATACTTTTTTAAAGGCTTTTTTAATGTGTGTTTTGAGGCTGTGCCTGACTGTGTGTGTTTTTGAGGCTGTTTTCAGATTGTGTACAAGTGTGTGTTTTGTCTGTAGGAGTGCTGCTGATGCTGTCTGAAGTGTGTGTTGCGTACGGCAGGCGGGCCGCGTCCTCTGTGGCGTGTGTGCTCTCTCTGCTCATACACACCTTACTGCTGAAGAGCGGCACACACACACAGGGCAAAGGTATCGGCCTCTTCAGCGGCCTCAGTCACACAGCCCCCCTGTGTGTGTACCCACATTACGCACAGCCTCACCCCCCTCTGTTCACACACATTACTGTCAGTGCAGTTACCAGATTATGTACGCACACACACACACAGACACACGCACGTTTGCTTTTAACAAATGGCTCTTTCCAGTTCACACATTCACTTAGTCACTGAGTCACTTCCCTTGAGTCACTCAGTCTTTTTCTGTTTTTGTTGCTCTTTCTCTCTCTCTCTCTCTCTCTCTCTCTCTGTTCCCAAAAGTCTCTCTTAGTCAGATTGTCATTTCAGCGCTTTCTCCGTCCAGCTCCATCAATTCTAATCTCTTCCCATACCTCCCCCCTCTTTCAGGCACGCTCAGTTGGATTTAGTCATTCTATCTGTCACATACTTACACACACACACACAAACACACATTCTGTTTAGTTAGCTAGTGAGTGAGCTAGAAGTCTGTATGTTCATTTCAAGCACTCATCACCCTTTTCTGCCGGTGTTGGGTAAAATGCTAAGTAGCTGATTTGTTTACAAGCAGGGGGAAGCTGACGTACACAGTATTGATTCATTCCAGGCCACGGTGTCCTATTCAAATCTTAAGCCGGCTGACCCCGATGCTCCTGCTTTTTTTACCTGAGCAGTTCTCTCTTCTTATATTCTCTGTAAAACCTTTTGCACGAGTGTGCAGGGCTGATAGTATTCAGGCACCATGCGTGATTTTCAGGCTTGGTGGTGTTTGTGAGGGGGGAAAAAAAGAAATATATAGGTCTACACCAAGAATATTTATTAGTTAAACGTTGGCACGTTTGAGTCACCCAGAGGGGACTAAAGAAACATTAGGCTAACATCATGCTATCGTGTTAACAGAAGTTGAGGCTCAGAATGTTTTTGTACTATCAGCCCTCAGTGTGTGTGGGTTGGTGGGTGAAAAGTTGCATTGTATTTTTTTTTGGTGTGCGTGTGTGTGTGTGTGTGTGTGTGTGTGTGTGTAAGAGGGGTGTGTGGTGATGGTTAGTGAGATCTTTCACCGTAAAAGACTTTTGGGTTTCCTGAAAAGCACTATATAAATGCAATGTGGTGGTGGTGGTAGTAGTAGTAGTGGTGGTGTTGCTGCTGTCAGTTTGTGCGTATCGTGCGCACCAGTTTGTATGAAAGCTTTTCCTGCCTACTGTATAACCTCCTTCCCTCCCTCCCTCCCATCCTCCCCCCCTCCCATCCTCCCCCCTCCCTAGATGAGCTGTGCTCCGTCTCCCAGGTGTGTCTGCGGGCCTGCAGGAGGGCATGGCTCTCTGTGGTGTGGGCCTCAGGACTCCTCCTCAGTGCTCTCCGCCACAAGGTGGCGCTGTGGAGCGGTCAGTTTAGCACCATGTGTGCTGCCCGGCTGGCCAGTACAGGTATACGGCTCTGTAAGTCCTACAGCGGTCAGTGTAGAGACCACCCCACTAGAGGGCGCTTCTGGTTTCACACGGTCACTATATCCCTCCCATCACTCAGGCACTTGGTTTGATGTGACTTGAATTTATTAACCGGTGATGACTATGTTGGTGTTGGTGGCACATTCTAAACACATGACAACCTTAAAGTTAAAGCAACACTAAGTAGTTTTTTAAACTTTAAAATCATGCTTTCGAAGTCATGTTTCCATTTTAGTGGTTCATCAACTCGTTACAGGGTGAACGGCACTTTTTGGATTGTTTGCGGCCCTCCATGGGCCATAACCACACTATGCAAGCTTGCCAAAGCGGGTCACCGAAGTTCTGTGGTTTGAACATTAGAGAGACAATTCCATTTCGACCTGTAGGGTGACCAAAGAAGAAAAGTGCTTTAGTGTTGCTTTAACTAAAAAAAAGGGGTAAACATCCTAATAGATGGGTTCTATGGCTTTGTTTTACAAGGAGAATGAAGCCGTACGGCCCTTATATTTGGAGGATTACTACTTTACTCTGACTTGCCTTGGCCAGGTTTATCTTTACATGACTCATGCACCAAAGGTGGGGGTATTTGAAGTGCCTGATTTTAATCTTCACTCGTTTCCTCTGGTCTTGGATGTGAGTGGTCTAATTTTTACTCGTTTGCTCTGGTCTTGATCACTGACGGAAGGTGTCATCATCACCTCCTGGCTGTAGCTAGAACTGTCACAGTGGGAGTGGTTGTTTCACCTGTACAGTCATGGTTTGTTTGCACACACACTTACACACACACACACACACACACACTTCTCTCTTCTCTCTGCATGAGTCACAGTAGAGCCAGCGATGCACTAGCATGACAATGTTACTCTGTACTGCACTTCCTTCTCTGACACACACACACACACGCACACGCACACGCACACGCACACGCACACGCACACGCACACGCACACGCACGCACACGCACACGCACCAATCCTTCACCATCCACCCTGGGGCTGTTCATCAGTACCTTTCTCCATTTTTCCCCCTCTGTCGTCCCTTTGGGGCCTCACTGGATCTCTGTCTAGATGTTTCAGACTGCTGCCCTCAATCTTCTCTCACTGTCTTTCTATCACACCCTCATGCGGTTTCTTCTCTCTCTCTCTCTCTCTCTCTCTCTCTCTCTCTCTCTCTCTCTCTCTCTCTCTCTCTCTCTCTCTCTCTCTCTCTCTCTCTCTCTCTCTCTCTCTCTCTCTCTCTCTCTCTCTCTCTCTCTCCCTCCCTCCCTCCTGTTACAGCTGTCACTCAAGGACTTCACTCTCTTCTTGTCCAAATGTTTGACTGTCACTCAAGGACTCAATGACTAGTCCTCTTTTTTTCTTCCAGGCTCTTTCTGTCCTCCTCTTCTCTTTCTCTTTGTTTTTTTTCTCTCTCTCTCTCTCTGTCTTGCTCTCCCTTTCTCATCACTTTTTCCTCTCTTGCTCCCTATCTTTCTCTCTCTCTCCCTCTCTCTCTCTCTCTCTCTCTCCTCTCTCCCAAGCCGTCACTGTCTGTCTCTCTCCCTTTCTTGTCACCTTTTCTCTACGGCTGTCAGGTGAAATGCTAATTTGTTTATATTAAGTTTGGAGGAGATGCTACTGGGCATTGATCTGTTATCCTGCCTCTTTGAAGGCAGCTTATTATATTTCATTTCCTTCTCTTACCACCCCCCCTCCCTTTCCCCCCCTCTCTCCTCTTGAGTTTGTTTTTTTGTTGTCAGCGTAAACAAATAAGCTTTCACTGTAGCAGCCAGTCACCTTGGCAACATGCAAAACCTCTCTGTCACACCCCCCACCCACCCCACCCCCCTTCGGCACTGTGATTGGGTGGAGGAGGGATCCGGAGGAAATGGGGAGTGAGGAGCAGGCTGAGGAAGAGGAACACACACTCATTAATCTGATGCTTTCTAATCTGTGTGTGTATGTGTATGTGTGTGTGTGTCTCTCTGTTAGCTGACTGGAGGTACTGCAGAATCATGAACACTGAAGGACATGCAGAACAGGATGGCCACGGAGATGCTGGTCCTTCATTATGTGAGTACCAATGTAGACACACACACACTCTCTCACACTTGCACACGATCATATACATACACTCTTATAGATGTACAAGCACACACATATGAACTGACATGCGCGCGCACACACACACACACACACACACACACACACACACACACATATACACACGAAGAGTCCACAGGAAAAACAGGCATGGTCACAAGATGCAGAAACTGAGAAAATGTCATTCATAAGTTTGATTTGATTTTAATGAGTAAATGCTATTTTAAAATGCTTCTAGCTCGAGGGACTGCACATTTATTCACAGGATTACTTTGGCAAAAAGCTGGGCTTTCAGTGGAAGTACCGATTGGGGTACTTGAACTTGAAAAATATAATTTTGTGACTGCCTATTTGTCCTGTGTACTCTTAATGTATGCTTACACACACACACACACACACACACACACACACACACACACACACAAACACACACAAGCTCACATGCATAGACGTATATGCACAGACACACACAAACTAACATGTATACACACGTACAAAAACTTGCATAAGCATACACTCATATGCATGTGCACATATTCAGTATATGCAAATCGCACACTAACATTTCTTCCATGAAGTACTCTGTTGCACACGTACAAACCACATGTACTTTTGAATGATTGAACCGTTTTAAGTGTGTAAGCCCACTCACAGCTTCTGTAAACACAAAAGATGTGAAAAAGTTATGAAAATGGCTACTCCACAATAAGTACATTAAAACAAGCACACTTAATTTCATATGGGATCAACTGCAAGGCATAACAAGTGAATACGAGCACCTGATTAGGTTGGGGTCTGTTAAAGTCTGGTTATCTTCATGGTTAATTTTTTTATTTTTTATTTTGATTTTTGTCTTTTCTGGCCCTCCTTGCCACCCGTTCCTGCCACACGGTCTCAGGTGACGACTGCAAGAACAAGAAGCAGCATCAGCAGCACTTGGACACACACTCGCCCGCTGCCGTCACGCACACACACTGCAAACGCTCTCCCAGAACACGACGCGCATGGGGGGGGCTCTCGGCCCTCGTAGCCTACACAGGTTACCTCAGTAGCACTAGTAGCACTCAGTAGCACGTAGCAGTAGATTGACCCATCTGTTGTTGTTTTTTTTATGTTCAGAGCGCCCTGGGGCGTATTTCAGAAAAGGTAGTTTAGTGACTAACTCAGCTAAGTTAACTCGGAGTGAATTGTAAACCTTCTGATAGAAGAGTCAAAGGTTCATCCTTCTATCAAAACAAAGCCAAAGGGCTATTCTTTTAGGAGGTTTACTGCTTGCTCTGAGTTAACATACCCAGGTCAGTGACTAAACCTGCTTTCTGGAATACCCTTCTGGAAAGTTCTAGAATTGTTGACCCATTCATAGCAACTTTAGTAAATGATGAAATGATGAAGAAATTCACATGAATGAAAACGACTAATACAATATATGGTATTTTTTAAAAGCTGTAGTGCAACTTTTTTATTTTCACTAATTTTATTTATTTATAAAACTAGTAGTACCCTTACCTATTGTGTCGTGTTTGTCCCTCGTCCTGATTGGTGGTCACTCAGGCCATAGTCTACTGTGGGCGGGCCAGAAGCTGGTCCTTCTAATCTGGTTGGCCACCCAGAAGACGCTCTCTCTTGTCCTGTCAGCCACCGTGTCTCGAGGTCATTATGATGCTGCATTTTTTAAGGCTGCCGTGATCACCAAAACTCCTCTTTGCATGTGTAGTAGCATGCTTTTCCTGCTTTTGCCTGTGTGTGTTTATGATGGGTCTTTTTTGGACTGTGTTTAGAGATAGAACTACAGTAGGTGCTTGTAGTTTGGAGTGTAGTAGCTCGCTGCATGTCGTATAAAACTATGGTTACGTATGTGACCGCGGTTCTTCGGGTTTCGAATAGATCATATGGCCTAATTTTGACTTTGTGAACTAGTAGTATATGGGCCTTTTGGAGACGGGAAGTGTGCTTGTGACCCATCATAGAGCATTTTTCTCTGACTTTTCTCTGGCACATTTGTCCTGTTTAATGACTAACCTCGTAACTTTCATAGTGTGCTGTTCTTCCTATCGTGTGTAACGCTCTTCACAAGTTGCTTTGCGAACTCACTAACCCTCACTCCAACCCTTGTCCCCAAGATCTGACTATTAATATTTTAAGTTCTGTCGTGTGTGTGTTGCTGTGTGTGTGTTGATGTGTGTGTGTGTGTGTGTGTGTGTGTGTGTGTGTGAGACACGCATACCCGCACATTGCTCTCTGGAGCTGAGAATAGTGTTGTTAATCCTCCGTGGTGTCCTATTTGTAACCACATTTGTGTGTGTATGTGTGTTTGTGTGTGTGTGTAGCTAAGGGATCGTTGTCAGTATGGCAGAAACTGCTCACACACATGTCTCTGGTCAGGGACTTCCTGGTTTTACGGTGAGTTTCTTTTTTCTGCTGCACATTCTCTGTCTTCTCATGTGCCCTGTGGTCTTGTGTGTGTGTGTGCTTTGTGTGTTTTTTGTGTGTGTTTTTGTGTGTTTTTTGTGTGTGTGTGTGTTTTGTGTGTGTGTGTGTGTTTTGTGTGCTTGTGTCTCTGTTACTTGTTTGTGTAAGTGTCGGGTGCTTTTATGTGCGTGTGCAACATTTCAACAGATAATAAGTGCCATGTCATGTCCACATTGAGTAAAGGCCCTTTCTGCTGTGTGCTTTTACTTGAACTGGCAGGTGCCTTCCTAACCTGTACAGAGTCCTCCTGTTACTTATCCCCCTCCTCCTACTTATGGGTGAGTCTGTCTAACACAAACACACACACACTCTCCCTCTCACATTCTTTCTCTCTCTCTCTCTCTCATGCACACACTCTCATGCACACACACTCTCTCTCCCTTACACTCTCTCTCTCTCTCATGCACTCTCTCTCTCTCACGCACACACACTCTCTAACGCACGCGCACACAGTTGTCATCAAATAAATGGTTTTTCCAAAATGACCTTAAGAGAATTAATAAAGTATCTTATCCATTGAGCAGTTAAAATAAGTCTGTAACACTGTTACACTGTCTTTGTCCATCTTACATAGTCATGTTGATTGATAGTTGCAAGTTGTACCTTATTGGGTCCTGTACTGATTGAGCATTCATATATCCAATAATTATGTTTTGTTGTGTGTGTGTGTGTGTGTGTGTGTGTGTGTGTGTGTCCCTTGTCTGTCTGTGGGCCCGCCTCCTTTTCCAGTGTTGTACTATTGGTGCCCATCCACCCTATGGGCCGTCTTCCCAGCGGTCAACATGACCAATTGGAGGGCAAGTTCCCTGTTTGACTCCGCCCACTGGGACACTCCATTGGAGCAGGCCAGCGCGGTTCATTATGCCCCACCCCCCTCACCTGCGGAGCCACAGGTAGGCTGTTATTACCTAAGCCCAAAAAAAAAAAAACCTCACACTCTCTAGAAAGATAGACTTATGTGATTGGTACAACTAGATTTGGGAAAACTGATACCTTTAATTGGTCGTTGCTTGACTGTACCCAGGATAGAAATTTCATTTGCTAATGCTAGGGTACGTCTAGATTCGTGGGCTAAATGCAGTGATGGACAAACCTGGCTCCAGAAGCCACAATCTAGCATGATACATTTGTTCCATGCATTCATTAAACAAGCGGATTCCAAATAGCACAGCTTTTTAGCCAGACACAGGCGTTAATTATTAAAATCCTTTCTATTGACTGCACAGGTACACACAGGTAATCTGGAATATGTGCTACTGGATTGTAGCTTCTAAATCCAGGTTGCCCATCATAATATTGCTTGCGTGAATTACAATTTACCTCTTGTGCGCCAGGATCTTGTGCATGAAATCAATATCCGCTTGTGTTCATCAGAGGTGTCAATCCCGGGTTCAGAAAGTTAAAAACCCTGCCACAGATTGAATCCAACTAGCTCTAAATCAGATGATCGTTAGATCAGCTACTCAGTGAAGTCACCTGTGTTGGAAGGAAAACATGGCAGGGTGTTTTACTTTCTGAACCTGGGGTTGACACTTCTGATGTTCGTGTCCGCCGCGCTTGCATAAAATTTGCCCACAAAGTAACGCCCCAACTCTCTCTCTCTCTGTCTCTCTCTCTCGCTCTCGCTCTCTCTCTCTCGCTCTCTCTCTCTCGCTCTGTCTCTCTCGCTCTCTCACTCTCTCTCTCTCTCTCTCTCTCTCTCTCTCTCTCTCTCTTTCTCTCTCTCCCTCCCTCTCCCTCTCTCTCACACCCTAGCAGCCCTCGTCCCCTGCGCCCGTGGACCCTACGCCCGTGGACCCTGACCCTGACCGGTCGGAGCGGTCAGTGCGGATGGAGCGTCTGGAGCGCTCTCTGGCCCAGCTGTGGGAGCGGGTGGCGCGGGGGGAGCAGCGGCAGCAGGAGCAGAGGGCCGAGCTGCGGGCTCTCTACCGGCCCCTGCAGGAGCAGCTGGAGGCCGGGGAGGGGGAAGGTGAGGGGGAGGCTGGGGAGGGGGCAGCCAGGCTGGGCTCGGAGCTGAAGCAGTGGGCTGAGGGCATGGTGCAGGAGAAGCTGCAGCCCCTGCAGGAGGAGGTGGAGAGGAACGCCCAGAATGTGACACAGGTAAGGGGAAACAAACATACATACATACACAAACACTCAAACACTCTTTTCATCCCTCTCTCTTTGTCTCTCACACACACACACACACACACACACACACACACACACACACCATTCAGCAGTATACTGTTGGGATATCTTTTTTTGCCCATGGCATATATGTGCATAATAAACACAACCTAACTATAGCTAGTGTTTTATACTTCATTTTACCTCTAATAATCCAATTTTGAGTGACTCAGCATTTAATTTCACAACATCTTTTACCTGTGTGCAGTAGTGTACATACTGTAGATGTAAAACTAATTTAGTACAGGTTATAAAATGTGAACGAAGTGTAAGATTATGTGTGTGTGTGTGTGTGTGTGTGTGTGTGTGTGTGTGTGTGTGTGTGTATGTGTGTGTGTGTCCTATAGCAGCAGCAGTGGTTACTGTCCCAGCAGCAAAGCTATCAGACTCGGATGGCTGAGCTGGAGGGCTTACTGGGAGCCTTGGCAAAGAAGACGGAGGTACACGCACACACCACAGCACATCACATCTCTAATACTTGGAGTGTACAGGTGCATTTCGTAATGGACCTGCAAGAAAGTAATCATGATTTTCAGGTTTTTTAAAGAGCGTGTGTGTGGGTGGTTGTGTGTTTCTGTTCTTCCCCGCCTTCCAGGATGTCCAGAGAGCGCAGGAGACCATCCCAACTCCTGTTAGGTAAGTCATTTACACACACACACACACACACGTATATAGATATAAAGAAGCACTCTTAGTCTTATAGATTTCCTTCTGTTTGTGGAAACTGTTCTTGTGTCCACCTAGCCCACAGTCTGTGGACCACACTTCCCATGAGGCTTTGCTGCAGGAGGTACAGAGGCTGGAGGCGGCTCTGGGCAGCATCAGAGCTGACCTGCAGGGCATTATGGGATGCCAGGGACGCTGTGAACGGCTGGACAACATCCCAAACATGGTGTGTGTGTGTGTGTGTGTGTGTGTGTGTGTGTGTGTGTGTGTTCAGCTCTTGTGTGTTCAGCCCATGCGTCCGATTGTATACATACAGGGGCGTGGGTGTGTTATACAGCTGCCGTATCTTTTTATTCTATTTGTGTGCTCTTGTTTGCATAGTTATCGCGTGTGTTTGGGCATCTGTATTTGCACAGGCTGATTTTATGTGCATCATTTCTCCTGTCTTGTGTCCTGTCTCATGGTAAAAAATGTGGTCTACAAGTGAAGGGACCATCACAAAGCAGTGTTCAGTAGTGAAAGCCCTGACTTTAGAAAGGAAAAGTCCTCTTGTGTATGTGCTGCAGCTTTTTTTTTTTTTTTTTAAGTTACTTTCACTATTGTTAGTTTCATTGAAACACAATGCTGTTACCATTTGAGAGATGATTTAGATCACATTTTTGACATGCAAACACATTTCTCCTAGTTTTTCCCGTGGCAACATGCATCGTTTTTGTAGTGTCATTAGATGTTCCTGCAGTGCCTAATGGTTGCCATCTTGTCTGCAGGTGTCTGCGCAGGTGAGAGCGGAGCTGCAGGCGCTGTTCTACGGCTCCGATGGCGTGGGTGGCGAGGTAGAGGTCGAGGGGGGCGCCGTGCCCGACTCGCTCCTCCCCTGGCTCTCCGCCCGCTTCGTCAACGGCTCGGACCTGCGGGCCTCCCTGGCGGACCTGGAGCAGAGCATCCTGGGTAACGTGTCGCGGCTGATGGCCCAGAGTGAGCGGAGGCAGCGCGCCATCAGTGCCCAGAGCCTCAGGGCCAGCGTCGGACAGGCCACTAGCGACAGCGGCCTGTCAGCGGAGGTGGGGAGCTTTTTCTTTCTCTTGTCCCTTTCTTGTTTCTCTCTCTTGTCTGCCTTTCTCTCTCTCTTCTCTCTATCTCTCTCTGTCTCTCTCCTCACTCTCTCGTCTCTGTTCTTTTTCTTTGCTTGCTCAGACTCACACTCTCTCTCTCTTTCTCTCTCTCTCTCTGCTGTCTGTCTGTCTCTCGTCTCTCTCTTTTTTTTAATTGTTTTACTTGTCAACTCTCTCTTTCTTTCTGTATTTATTTCTCTCTTGATTTATTCCCCACCCCCCCCACCCCCAGCACGTGGAGCTGATTGTGAAGAACGCCCTCAGGGTCTTCTCTCAGGACCGTACAGGGATGGTGGACTACGCCCTGGAGTCTGGAGGTACATCCCTAGTCTTCCTCACACCCCTTCAGAGAGACGCATCCCCACTCCTCTTTGTACAGGCAGCCCCACTCTGCTCTGTTTATAACCACGGACATCCGAGAGCTTATAGTCTAGCTTGGTGAAAAGCAAGTTTCATAGCAAAATGTATGTAAACCAGGCTGTGGTGAACACAAACCTGCAAGCCATTGGAATCAGCCGTTAATCAGCTGTCAAACATGTGGCATAAGGTTATTGCGATTCCCTAAAGGAAAAAAAAAATACAAACTAAAATTTGATGCTGTGTGACTGCAACTCAACTGCAAGCCACTAAAATCAGGCACCTGCTGCTGTTTTGTATAAGCAGAATCCCAGTTTTGTTTTCACCTCCTTGCCAAGGAGCTCAAAGTATCCGAATGTTCATGGTTATGAATACTGCTCCATAGGCACACTACCACTCTTCTTTATTACTGTTTACAGAAAGGGTCCCCACTCCTCTACAGCACTCTAGAGTCAACCTTGCATGGCCTAAATTCATCTTGATTGGCTGTTCATTGATGTAATGTTTCCTTTAAGATGTTTGTTTCATTTAGATTTTTTTTCCCCTTGTAGATGTTTCTCATTTAGATATACACAGAGAAGCATCTATAGGGACTAGGACATGAAAGAGTAGATTTTTTTGTACTTAAACTGGTGTCCTCTGGGACTGACTTTGTGTGTGTGTGTGTGTATGTGTGTTTACGTTTGTTTGTGTGTGTGTGTATAGGTGGCAGCATCCTCAGCACGCGTTGCTCTGAGACGTTTGAGACGCAGACGGCCCTCATGAGTCTGTTTGGCATCCCTCTCTGGTACTTCACGCAGTCACCACGCGTCGTCATACAGGTACCTGCCACTAGAGGGCAACCCATTCATCATGTTACATGTACATACATGTATCGTGTTGATACCCTAAAATAGGAACTGTAAAAAAAAAAGTCTTTAACTATCAACTATTTAAAGCTGCTCAGATTATAAGTGAAATATTACTTCAAACCTATTTGTTGACACTTTATAGCTACTGTTAAAGGTTTGTGCATACTTTTGGTAGCCAAAAGAAGGAGTGATGATAATCAGAGCTATGCTGGCGAAAATGTCATGGTAGCGATGACTTTTGTGCTGTTGGTATATAGGTTCTAATGAGTCAAAGTTTCCATTTAACTTCAGCATTTGTTTTTAGGTGAGTGTTAGGGGGGGTTAAATTTGGTGAGGGTCATGCTCAGTCATCACCAAAATAGTCCGAAGTTGAATTTCTGAAAACCATCCCTAAAGTCTCTGTATAAGTAGGCAGGCCGTCCAAGCTAAAGTGTAACCATTGTTCCTGACCCGCCTTCATTCCGGGCCAACATCAAGTGCTGTTTAATTCCATTAATTTCACAATGGCATCCTGCCCAGAATAGGCCTCTGGGGATATTGGGTTGCGTCATATTCCCGTTTATTTAACAGATTAGCTAAGTAGTGTAATTGTTAAAATATTTAGCATTGCTAATGGTTAGTAGTGCACTAGTGGGTTACCTTAGTCTTGACGATATGTTTCCCTCTCTGTTTCTCTCCCTCTCTCTATATTTCTCTCTCTCTCTCTCTGTTTCTCTCCCTCTCTCTCTGTTTCTCTCCCTCTCTCTCTCTCTCTCTCTCTCTCTCTCTCTCTCTCTCTGTTTCTCTCTCTCTCTCTGTTTCTCTCTCTATCTGTCTGTCTTGTTCTTTTTTTTCCGCGTTAGCCTGACGTCCACCCAGGGAACTGCTGGGCCTTCAAGGGTTCCCAGGGCTACCTGATCGTGCGGCTGTCCATGCGCGTGGTGCCCGTGGCCTTCTCCCTGGAGCACGTCAGCCGCTCCCTCTCGCCCACCGGCCAGATCACCAGCGCTCCTCGAGACTACGCCGTCTATGTAAGATCACCTCACACACATATATGGACACACACATTTTCTTGCTCACACACATTAAACTGGTGTCAAAAGAATGTCCATGACTGTGTGTGTGTGTGTGTGTAGGGTCTGGAGGATGAGCGGCAGGAGGAGGGGAAGCTGTTGGGCCGCTACACGTATGAGGAGGACGGAGAGGCCCTGCAGACCAACACAGTCACGGTCAGAGGCCCTCTCTCTTTCTTCTACTTTCTTTCTGTTTTTTTACTCTTTCACACTCGCTCTCTCTCTGTCTGTCTGTCTGTCTCTCTCTCTCTGTCTGTCTCTCTCTCTCTCTGTCTGTCTGTCTCTCTCCTCTTTCACTTTTATTCTCTCGCTTGCGCTCTCTTTCTCTTTCTTTCACTCTATCTCCCTTTCTCACTCTTTGTGACTCCCTTCCTCTACTGTCTCTTTTTCTCACACTCTTACACACTTAATTAATGATACACACTCCTACACAGAATTAATAAATTATGAAATGGTAGTAAGTGAATATAAAACTTCTCTTCTTTTGCCTTGCGTCTCCAGGAGCAGAATGATGAGGCGTTCCAGATCATCGAGCTGAGAGTGCTGTCCAACTGGGGCCACCCAGACTACACCTGCCTATACCGCTTTAGAGTGCACGGCCAACCTGCCACACACTGACCACACACACACACACACACACACACACACACACACACACACACACTCGGACTACACCTGCCTATACCGCTTCTGAGTCCACGGCCAACCAGCCACACACTGACCTCGCACACACACACACAGCTACACACACTCGGACTACACCTGCCTATACCTCTTCAGAGGGCACGGCCAACCAGCCACACACTGACTACACACACACACACACACACTCAGACTACACCTGCCTATACAGCTTTAGAGTCCACGGCCAACCAGCCACACATTGACCACATATACAGACACACACACAGCACACCTGCCTATACCTCTTCAGAGGGCACGGCCAACCAGCCACACACTGACCACACACACATATACCCACACTCAGACTACACCTGCCTATACCGCTTTTGTGTCTGCAGCCAATCAGCCCCATACACACACACACACACACATACATACACACTTGTTTTAGTGCACTAATCAGTGATGTGTATTTTCTGGGTCAGATTTGTGTTGGAGTTGGCAGGATCCAGTGGGACACAGAGCTGGACATGCTGACCTGAATGTAAATGTGTACATGTTGTCCATAGTTTGTTTGTTTATTTGTTTACTTTCACTTGACACACTACATCAGTGTTGTTCGCAAAGCCATAAGACTGTGTGTGTTCCTGAACCTGATGGTTTTTAAATGTCATTTATTTTAATCCTATTGTTCACTTTAATCCTATTTTTGTTTACTCCTGTGTTACTGAAAGAGACATTTCTAGAATATATTTTGTAAGATGCATTTGTCTTTCTTCAAACTTGTTCTATGCAATTGTTTTTTTGGAGGGGGGACACCGAATTGTTTTTTAAACTGGGATATAATATTGTATTTTTAGTGACAAATCGAATGTGGAAAGTTCTAATAAAACAATTGAATATAACAGTTTGCTTTTTTAAACATGGCTTGACTTGTGTTGTCTGTGTAGGGGTACGCTCCAAACGTCTGACGTGTAGGATATCTCAAACCATGGCAGGTGGGCATGTGTTTCAGTGTTCGTGCAGGTGTCCGTATTTCTGTGCTATTGTCTACAACACCGTAAGCGATGCTGGATCTCATCACTATGAAATTCCTGGTGAGTTGCCTTGTAATGTCGTGAGTTCATTTTAGAGTGCACTGGATTGTGGAAGACCGGACACACAAAAAAAACAAATGTCTGAATAACTTCAAGCTGTAGTACTCCAGTCTACCAGACAGTGGGGCTCTTTTTTAGAAAACACATAACCCTGACATGTCAGAGTCTGACCAGATGTACGGTGTTGGCTTTTTGTGGAGCCAAGGTGTTCATCGGTAACAGAATGCCAATCCTGAAAGCTACGAGTTACTTCTGTCAGTGGTATTTCAAATACTCAGTACTATAAAGACCTGATGAATATTTGGTGTTGAGTAATCCTATTCGTTTTTCATCAGAAACAAGATTTTTCCAACAGTTCAAGAAAAGAGAAAAAATGTATCTGGTACAAAAAATGATGAATGCAATGCACAAAGAGAAGGGAAAGTTAGGCTGAAGCTTCGATGTGTAGTTCGTTATCGTTTAGCTAAAGCACACCGCTGAGCTCTGTTTGACCCCCTGGAGTTTTTAAGAGCGTCACTGACCCGCATTAAATGATTACCTCGCAGTAAATGAAAGTCGTATCTTCAGCTGTCCAGCTTGTGATTATCAATTCCCCCTGGAACCCTCTCAGGTGAGGTTCGGCCTTTGTAATACCTGTAGACTATTTTTGGTACAGTGAGTGGGCGTAAGCGGGAGGATTTTTTTTGAGCACATCTATGGAATGAATTCCCTGCCAAAACGTCTGTACTCGTAGAAATATCTTGTGCTTGTAAAAAGAATTTGTGTACACGTGGAAATATTTTGTGCTTGTGAAAAGAATTTGTGTACACGTAGAAATATTTTGTGCTTGTAAAAACAATGTGTCCTTGTGTGAAAAACTTTCATGTCTCTATAACAAAGTTTTGTGCTTGTAAAAAAAATGTGTGTCTGCGTGAAAATCTGTTTTGTCTCTGTAACAAAGTTTTGTGCTTGTAATACAAATTTGTGCTTGTAAATATATTTTTTGTACATGTAAAAATACTTGAAAATACTAAAAAAAAACAAATCTCCCACAGGCACAAATCGTATCCACAAGCACAGATTTTTTTTACGAACACAAAACCCAAGTGTGAAATCTCTGCCAAAACTTCTCAGCCAATCACCAAACGTCTTACTCACCGGCCAATCAAGTTGCCGCCTTTAGAAACGGCGAGGAGGCATATTTTCCGGACACTGATGATCATATCTGCTGTGTTCCATGGGAGACGATGCGGGAGCAATGGTACGTGAATTCTATATGTAGCCATGTACAATAAAGTAGCCAAGTTAACGGCGAACTTGCTGCAGTTGTCTGGTGTTTTTAATCGGTTTTCAGTTTAATCAGTTTTAAGACAAGTTCTAAATTACATTATGAACAGGCGTGCTTGAAGTGGGCCGCGGTGTTCCGACACCTCTTTTCATTTCAGGGGACGTGAATATGCAGCAAGTTCGCCGTTAACCTGGCTACTTTATTGTACATGGCTACATATAGAATTCACGTACCATTGCTCCCGCGTCGTCTCCCATGGAACATTTAAGCAATGGGAAAATTATAGACCATACCCTATATCACCCAATGTAACCGGTCGTATGACTCTGCGTTGTTGTGATTGATTATGTATGTACAGTGGGGAGGAGAAGAAGGACTGACGCCGACTCAGGTGATCTGATCCACGTTTTACTCAAGCGTTCTGTAACATCACAGACAATACACACGGGGCAATGGGGCTTAGAGTTGTCCTCCTTCACAGTCCTCTTCCCCAGGGTTACAGTAAACAGGGCCATGTTATACAATTCAGTACAACTAACACAGTATACATTTTGGATATACAAGAGTTTTAAAAAGATCGCTAGATTAACATTTAACTACACATGGCAACATATGGTTTGGCTCATTACATTCAGTATGACCTGGCTAGCTAGCTTAGCCAAACTCCGCTAGCAAAACACGTAAAATTAGCTAAGTTGCCAGGATACGGTATAGTTAGATCAGCACGTAAGACCATCTAGTTATTCGGACCGAACATCCAGGCCCTTTTCTCAGCGGCTGCACAATCAACGGCAATGTGCAATTCAAAGTCTACAAGTAGAGCAGTGGCAAAGAGCTTAGATTCCTTATCTATCTTTGCTCTTTCGCAGTGGTGCACAGTGCACTGTGCGTTGCTCAGCAACCAAGACGCCAACTGGGACTATTTTCTGGAGCGGAGGAACAATCGAATAAACAATCAACCCAAATAAAGAAAATAATATATATTTTAATCATTTTGTGTAATTATTTTTGTTACCAAAGGAACTATCGTATAAAAGCAATATAACACTCGTGATCGTGAGCCTGCGGCGAATCACACCCGTGAGGGTATTCCACAACAACCTCACTCCCAGATCAATGGATAAAAAAAATCGACCGGATCTAACTATTGTATAATGACCAGTGAGTAAGACGTTTGGTGATTGGATGAGAAGTTTTGGCAGAGATTTCACACTTGGGTTTTGTGTTCGTAAAAAGAATCTGTGTTCGTAAAAAAAATGTGCCTGTGGGAGATTTTTTTTTTTTTCTCTCAAATACAAAGTATTTTTACATGTACAAAAAATATATTTACAAGCACAAATTTTTATTACAAGCACAAAACTTTGTTACAGAGACAAAACAGATTTTCACGCAGACACACATTTTTTTTACAAGCACAAAACTTTGTTACAGAGACAAAACAGATTTTCACGCAGACACACATTTTTTTTACAAGCACAAAATATTTCCACGTGTACACAAATTCTTTTTACAAGCACAAGATATTTCTACGAGTACAGACGTTTTGGCAGGGAATTCATTCCATACACATCGCTGGCAGTTCATGGCGATTCATATCAGTGTGTAAGCACTTCACAACCTCCACAGGCAGCGTGGTTTAACGCTTTTAGGGATACTGTCGTGGAAACCTCCAGCAGGGAGTTTCCTCCACGTTTGTTTGTCCAATTTGTAGCAAAAACCCAGGCAAAGTCGAGGAACTCAGTTGTTGATAAAGACTTTATTCACCTCAGCTCACACAAGTGCATACGGGCAAAGGCCCAAAACACTAAGTGTATAGCGAGGTGAACCCACTGCTGCTGGCTGTCTCGTCCCAGGGACAATAGAGTTGATCAACCCGGAGAGTCAATGAGGAAGTGTCAAGTGTCAAGTCCCCATCAAGTCTCACTGTTTGACTGGAGACACCGCCTCTTATACGATTCTTGAGCACTCTGAAATATGCAAATTCTCCACCCACCGGGTTGCTTTGGGGAGATTTCATATTAGTGGAATTTGTCCCCGTCTGAGCTATTAAAAATAGTCATACTCATCTATATGCTCTATCTTTTGTTGTTCAGGCCTCTAAATGTCACAGACCTCGCATTTTCTATTTTCCATTTTCTTTGGGTTTGTCAGCAGTGAGTTCACCTCGTCATACTACCACATTTATCATAAACCATTCAGTTGTTTTTACATGATACTTCAAGCACACATTTCAGAATCATTTAACCACAGCACAGCTGTGTGCAGTTCTCGAATACTAAATGAAACAGATAATATTGTGTGACACAAAACACTGGGGATATGCACCTGACATAGTTGGCCAGTGTCTCGGCTCTAGTTGTCAGGCCCCAACAACATGTACTTTGTTTAATAATATGTGTGTTTGTGTGTAAAAGAGTAATCACACAAAACAGCATTGGCTGTTTCGCAGTCAACTGAAAACAGGAAACCTGCCCAGGTCACAGACAGGTGACATTCGCAACATGTTCTCTGTGCAAGGAGCAAAGCTAACCGCAATGAGCAAGGCTAGACATCAGGATATGTACCCACCTGATATGCAACCTCTGCAAAATGCAAACGTGAACAAAAGGCTGCTCTCTGACAGTACATCTTCAGAGCTCACGCATGGGACTTCCCCAAACGTGACCTCTCCTTTGACCTCCCAAAGAAGTGAAGCAAGAAAACGCACCTGCTTGTGTGCTGCTTGTGTGTTTCTTTGTACACTTAGAGTGTTTGAGCAGGAGATTTTCCTGACACAAACACAACTACTGTTTGCTTCTGTATGCTGAGCTGACTGGAAACAGACAAATTATACAAACTACACAAAAGTATCAAAGTTGGAGTATTGAGTGGTCAAGGCTGCATAAAGAGCGGCTCTCTCTTGTGTGTGTGTGTATCACCCTATGCGCGTGTTTGTGTGTTTCCATGTATCTGTGTGTGTGTGCGTGCATCTGTACGTGTGTGCGTGTATCACCCTATGCGCGTGTTTGTGTGTATCCGTGTCTCTGTGCGTGTATGCGCAGGCCTACTCAGGCCTGTTGATGTTTGCCTTTTGTGTGTGTAAAGGAGCGAGTGTGGCCCACTATTGTGTCTAGTCTCACCGATCATTTTATACTACTTTATAACAGTTTAAACAGTTAATGCATCTAATAAGAGCTAAATAATTACCACAATACCATCGCACACGGTTCTATTTAATGATGTAGTTCAGAATTTAAGCAACTGTTAGATAACACTGGTGATTCATATTCTAGATCTGTGTTGAACTCCGAAATGGACTTAGTCCTGCCATAGTTTTGTTAACTGATGGTGCAGCTTTGGACTTTGGGCATGTGATATTCAGAGATTTGACTGGAGTGAAGAATAGCTTTGTCTATGAGAAGGATGAGGGGAGAACCTATGTGTCATAATTTTTCCCTCTGCCCTGGTTCCTGTGACAGCCGTGGTCATTTCATTATGCCTTTCTGTGGCTTCTGAGACACAATTACATTTGTTTACAAATCACTGCAATATATTACGGAGCTGCCTGCTTGCTGTCATAACGTCTATGCCATGCAGGTAATGTAATAACCGAGAACAAATGTAATTTCCACTGGGTGACAATGACAACGCTGGCACACTGTCTTAGTCTCGCCACACCGTCTTAGTCTCGCCTGTCTGGATGCCCGTCATTGCAGAGTGCTTACCAAAGGGATGCGACTGCAGGTTTGCCAGCTGGTGTTGGCCCAGAATGGCCTGGTGGACCATATTCTTTCACTTTAATTTCCTTCGGGATAAATAAAGTATCTTTATACTCTACTCTACTTTGTTTCACTTAGTCTGGATACTCTAAATAGTCGTAAGTTTACGTCCTGGTCGATAGGTGGGCCCTACTTTAGCCTGACATGGTCTGCCCATGATGGATAGGCAGTCTGGCCTTGATTGATAGGTGGCAGGGCCAATCCCAAAGGGCAGCATCAACGTTTTTCTTTCAGACAGAGACTGCCTCTGCATGCAATAGTGTAGTGCTTTGACCAGTCAGAGCAATGAACTTGTTTACCATAGCACTAAACCACTGCACCATCGCAGCCCTGTCATCATGGTGTTAAGCCTGCACAGACACTCTCTACAGAGATAGACTGGTGTGATTGATCCAACCAGATTTAAAATGAAAACCTACTATATATTACAGTATATTGTTGTGTACATTTTCTTTGCACTGTGGCCCTGGGACAATAGGAGCCTGGCAAGGCCGGATTATCCATAAGGGCCAGTGGCACGGTGCCCAGGGGCACCAACCATTTGTGGGGGCACCACATGACAAACTAAATATATTTTTTTTCGTAAATTTGTATGTTATTCACTTGAAATTGTTAAATGGCCATACATAACTCATCATGAACACTAATTTCATAATACCAACAATAATAATAATAATGATAATATTGAACAGGGGGGTGCTTTTCCCAGCTTCACATTTAAACAGGCTTCCTAATGACATCAATAGGCTACAAGGCTGCAAAACATACCGTTATGCAACATGGCCTTCATTTGCTGTTTAATGTGCCCAGTTTAAGCAGCGCGTTTTGCACTTCACTTATCATTGATGAGTCAGTTGGCTTCTTCACATTTAAAATTGGTCTCTTTACACTTGAGTACACTGTTGTACATTTACTGTTTATCTTTGTGTGTGTGTGTGTGTGTGTGTGTGTGTGTGTGTGTGTGTGTGTATGTGTATGTGTTATGTGTCAGGCTTGTTGTTGTCTGATATCCTGATGTTCATTCTGAGGACAACAGAATTAATCAGCAAATACAACTTCCTGTCTGTTTGTGATTTGATTACAGAGGCGTTGGGCTATTTCTAATCGTCCTCCATGAAGTCACTTTGTCACTGTGGTAGAGAGCAGTCCCTTCTTGCCTTACTGTGTCCGTCCTGTGTTGACCTTACTATGTGTCTGTCTGGCTTATGGTTTATGTTCTGTTAGCTCCTGCTCTCTTTAATGTAAGGGGGCCTGTCCATTCTGATGGGAGCTTCTGCACAATTTTGTGTGTCTGTTTCTCTGTGTGTGGGTGTGGGTGTTTGTGTGTCTTTACATGGTTCTGGCTTGTCGAGATCGCTAGTGCGTTTTTCCCACCCAGTGCATTCTGATGCGAGTTTCTGTTAAGTCAAGTGTCAGCCCATTTTGCCAGCTCATTTTGATGAGATTTCCTGTGAGATCATCACCCTGCTGATGCTGTACTGCTGGTGTGTGGGGGTTTTAGGGGGTGGAGGAGGAGGTGATGATGCAGGTTGTACATAAGGGCACTCAGTCGAATGATTATGACTAAACCCGTTAGCCTTTATTGTACCCACATCTGAAAATTGTTGGACATTTCATCATCATCATCATAATTGTAATGCATTATTATCATTGTCATTATTATTTGTAGTAGTAGTAGTAGTGTTGTTGTCAACTAAAACTGCTACCACTAGTGGAAAGGTATAGGATTCAAGTTTGGTCTCCTGAAATGTATTTATTTAAATGCTTCATAATTTTTTTTATATATTACCATTAAGTACACAACGTCACCATAATAATATTGGGACAATTATTAAAGCAAGTATTGCTCCTTAGAGGAAGTCCCAATAGAAAACACTAACGTTATAGTATAGTGTTGAAATAACAAAATCTTACCTTCACTCGTAAAATATGAAGTAACAGTTCTGCCATCACATCTATTTAAATCACCTTAACAAAATTGGAAACATCTGTTGTACTATTAAAACTAATGAATCAGACCTTGTCTTACTGTGTCAATCCCTGTGTGACTTTCAGTGAGCTTTCCAAAGGAGTCATGTCACATTAAGCGTCTCTGAAACAGGATGTGACATCACCTTTGGGTATTAGCAGACAAGGAAGAGAACATTGTGTTTTTGTACCCATGGTCTTGTACCGCTTTATTTGACTGGGATGAAGTGGAAAACGTAAGAGAGAGTTAGAGTGGTGTGCCGAAAAGACGAGCTCCTCCACACGGACATGCAGGCTCACGGGAGCGTAAACTGCGGATGATTTGAGATGATCACTAGACCGCATGTCATGTCTTCTGCATGGGTCACTACCCTAGGAATGCCTGGGGATAGGTGACTCTGGTGATGCTGGTGATGTGGGGGGAGCTCTGGTTTGTACAGTATCACAAACTCAAATAGTTTAGTAGAGACATCTTGATTGACAGGAGGAAACGATGGCAAAACAATACACTTGTTTGTGTACCATAGTACAGTTGGACAGCTGAGGCTTAATGGTTAGGGAGTTAGTGAGTCTTGGGATGGAAGGTTTAATTCACATACTAGTAGGTAAAATGTGGGTGGAGGAGTAAACAACCAACACTCTCCTCCTGCACCCTCATCCATGGCTGAGGTGCCCTTGATCAAAGCATTTCACCCCACTTTCCTCCAGGGTTACTCTTCCTGTACCTAATTCACCGTAGGGTCACTCTGGATAAGAGTGTCTGGTAAATGCAGTGCAATGTAAAGTCATCTATGTGGCTTGTAAAAACTCAGCCATCATGAGGAGACTAGGATAAGGGCTGTAGCACTCAACTCTGGGTCCCACAGGTTCTCTTTCTCTCTTAGCTTTTTATCTTCTTATCTTTTTTATCCTTTTTATCTATTTTATTTATTTATTTATTCATTTTATAACATATCAAGCCAGGAGCATCTGTCTGGCTGTCCAGCTGTCAGTATTGTTTGTTTGTTGTTTTATCCTGTTGTCTTGTGTTGTGTTTTGTCACTGTTTTGTGTGTTGTTGTAAGCTTGTACTTTTTTACCTGCAACCAAACCTACCCTTCTGGGTATCAATAAAGTCACCTTACCTTACCTTACCTTACAGTCAAGCAGTCCCTGTAGTCCTCTCTGTGTTTCTTAGGCATCTGTCTTGCCTGATCCCTCCCCTACTCCACTGCTTACTGTTGTGTCTCATTTTATTTACTGTCTCTAAAAAGATATCATATTCAGAAAAGTTTAATAGACGGCATTTCAAATAAGGATGAAAATAGTTATTCTTTTTCATATACATCAGTTCTTTATATAATGCATGATGCCATTTATATTGTACTACATTACACTTAGCAGATGCTTTTATCCAAAGCGACTTGCAAAAATGTATACCATTCCAAGTCCTGTTACTCAAAGAAAATCCTAAAAAACAAACATGGCATTGTGTGTACTGCTCTGTCTGCTTACTGGCACTGAGTTTAAATAGACGGAGCACCCCGAGGCTCTTGGCTTTCCTGCTGATGAGTGCTAGATTCTGCTGGGTGGTATTTGTTGGAGGGAACTAAGAGCAGGCAAATGGAAGATATTTGATTCCCCTTCACTGCCCTCGTCCTGATGGGCCTACCCTTGGAGCAAAATGGAGCGTGTGAGAGACATTTTAAGAGATATTATGAGGCCTGTGTGTGTGTGTGTGTGTGTGTGTGTGTGTGTGTGTGTGTGCAGCTCTGCTGAATTGCCACCTACAGGCCTGTGCGTGTGCCAGCGCTGGTGGTTCCCAGGAGCCCTGGGGGGGGCTGTGTGTGTGTGTGTGTGTGTGTGTGTGTGTGTGTGTGTGTGTGTGTCTGTCTGTCTGTCTGTCTGTTTGGTGCTGCCCAAGAGCCCAGGGTGTGTGTGTGTGAGTGGGGTACTGTCCAGAAGCCCAGGGTGTGTGTGTTTGTGTTTAGTGCTGCCCAGGGTGTGTGTGTGTGTGTGTGTGTGTGTGGTGCTATCCAGCAGTAGCCCAGGGTGTGTGTGCTTGTGTGTGTTCGTGTGGTGTTATCCAGTAGCCCAGGGTGTGTGTGTGTGTGTGTGTGTGTGTGTGTGTGTGTGTGTGTGTGGCCCAGGGGGCATGGGTCAGCACTGCCTGGGAAATGTGCTCTTGTCCCAGTGCACCAGTTCTGTCACAGTGTTTTATATCTCCATCGCTCCGTCTCTGTCTGCTGCCCATATTCCTCTCTACTAACACACACACACACACACACACACACACACACACACACACACACACACACACACACACTCCCACTCTCACACACACACACACACTACACAAACACACTCATTCACACACTCTCACACACTCTCGCTCACACACTCTCACACACTCTCGCTCACACACACACACACACACACACACACACACACACACACACAGCAGAAAAGCATTTAGAGACAAACAGAAACTAGGTTTCTTTATGATTATGTATCTGCAGCAGTAGAAGGTGGCAGCGTAAGTGATGTGGAAAATTGATGTGGAGTAAACTAAGGTTGTCCTACAACACTTCAACCAGCACACCCTAATCCTTCCTATAGTCACCATTCTCTCCATGCTCTTTTAAACTCTTTTGGCCTTTTTTAATAGGACAATGAGTGGGAGAGAGATATTCAGTAGTGTTGGGAAATGATCCAGGCTGGATTTGAACCTGGGTCCCCATGGGCACTTTAATAGTCTGTTTTATGAAAGTGATTCCCATTTGTCATTGTGATCACACAGCACACCACAGCACACAGTACACACAATTAAATTTAACCTCTGCATTTAACCCATCACACATGTGAGCAGGGGGGCAGCCATGACAATGACGCCTAGGGAGTGTGTGAGGAGTGTGTGGGGAGTGTGTGGAGAGGGTGCCATGATTAGGGCATCTCATTCACAGGGGAGGATGGAGGAGAGTGCTGGTCATTCACTCCCCTCCTCACCCATCTGTTTATGCTATGGGTGCTCTAACCACTTTGCCACAGCACCCCCCCACACACACCCCCACCCCACCCCCCCACCTGTTCATGCCTTGTCAGGGAGGCTGGCTCTGCTTCAGAATCTGGAGCTCATGAGTAGTAAATAGACTGCATTTATACAGCAACTTCCTCACACTCAGCAGAGTAGCAGAATAGGCTACTGAAAGCATTTTGCAACCTAATGTTTCACATTTTTCCAGTGCCAGAAGGCTGCTATCCAAGGTGCCAACCAACCAGCACACTGGGAGCAGTATGGTGCTCAGTGTCTCGCTCAAGGACACTTCAACTCAGTCATTAGGAGCTGGAATGAAACCAGCAAAGCCTTTTCCTTCTATTGCTGCTCGGTTTCTTTTTGTCCCTTTAGATACTGTTGCACCTGTGGTGAATAAATAGCTCAGGCTGCTCACACCTTCTCCAGTGTATGTATGTGAGGCATGGCTGTCTTCTCCTTCATACACAAATACATAAGGTTATGTTATGCACATCACCACTATTTTTGTCAGTACAGCATCAAAAAGCCACACAACTACTGCAACAAATGCTGTTTTGTGTTTTCCTACCAAACTGTTGAAGCACTTTGAGCTACATCTTGTATAAGTTAAATAAAACCCCAATCTAGTTTAAGAAAATCAGCACGTAAAAGAAATTAATTTAAAAAGTAATGGTAAGTACTACAAGACTACTACTACAGGACTTTTAAAATCCTTAAGGACTACACCCAAACACCTTTAGAATCCCATGGGATTTTAACAGGGGGAGGGGGGATTTTATTGGGATATTGAGAAATCCTAAAAGATTTCCATGATCCCAATGGAAAAATATGAAAATCCTGTAGGATTTTTTTGACCAGGGTCGGTTCAGGGCACAGATATGTGTATGTGTTATGTTCATAAATGCAAAAAAAGCAGTAAAGAAGCAGAGTTTGACAACAGACCGGTATTTTGCGGGCATTAAAGTACCCATTCAGCCTGCATCTGGGTCATTTCCTAACCATAACCCATCTCGCTCTCCCACTTACTTCCTGTCCCACGCTTCACTGTCCTCTCAAATAAAGGAATAAAAGGCCAAAAATATACTTACAAAAAAAATGAACAAATATAAACTATGTTGTTTACTATAGGGGGAAAGCTGCACACTTGAACTTTATGGCTCTACTGCAATGTGAGCAATTAGGACTTAAAGGCCAGGGCTCAAAACCCTACAGTAAGTCACCATCTTGTTCTTGAAAGTAGTGCTTGGGAGCGTGTGTGAAATCTTGAGCTATAAATGTCTCCAGTTTCAACTGCAGGATAATCTTAGCTCTTAGCAGCAACTCTGATGCTCAAACAGCTGGCCTGAGTGATGCTAATGTATAACTTGAGATTACGCCTCTCAGTGGAGTCTGGAAATGTGTGTAATAATAGCTAGTGTTATAACTCGTGGGGTTTGTTCTCTGA
>CM059287.1:12923114-12925614 GCA_030347295.1 Setipinna tenuifilis | reverse complement strand
ACAGTCTCTGGCCAATGTTTCCTGGAAGTACTCTACACGTACTGTATTCATATAGCGTAGCCTAATGTTTATGATCTTCAGAGTTCTGGCTATCCAAGCGTATGACAAACGGTCAGACAGCCTGTACTTCTGGATGGCTACTAAAGAGGCCAGCTGAGACCCAGGCTGCGTATGCACACTGAGGCATTGTGTTGCCAACGTACCATTCATTTAATTTCAATGTGTTTACATAACCAAGAACCCCCCGCCCCCCCAGGCCCCAAGGTAGTACAGTATGCATTATGCAGTATACAGTCAGTGGAGTATGCAGTTATACATCATCATTATGTGGACTTCCAGGATGGTGACAATGAGAATAATTTGAAATTCTCAGCATCTAGAAGTGATGTAACCTACTGTAATCTGGATATCTCTAAAGCCTATTAAATGTACATCAGTAGGGCCACATAATTATTAGTTAGTCTATTAAAATCTTGATAATTCATTATTTATGATTCATAATTACAAGTCTATTAAAATCTTCATACAGAATAGATCAAATTAATAGTCTTGGCAAAAATACTTTAGTGTTATCTCATCACTTTTTCTGACTTATTGTTGATATTTTAAAATGGATATTTGAATGTTGATCAAATTCAATCATCGTTTTCAGAGTCACCACTGCCGGGAAAAGGGGGGGGGTAGGAGTCATTACAGTCAGCATCATCATCATCATCATCATCATCAGTCTAGTAGCGTCGCTAAGTGCCAACATCGGCCCTGGCACGGCGGGAGGTGGGCATGACTGGCATGGAGGATGTTTTTACTCCAGGACACCTGAGACTTGAAATACGAGGAGTCAGAGGAGGAGGAGGAGGAGGAAGGGGAGGGGTGAGTGGGATAGCTTAAGGGAATTGCCTGCAGTGCCACGATGCGTCAAGCTACAGTGTGATTACACACACACACACAGACATACACACACATAGACAGACACACATACACATAGACACACACACACACACACATAGACAGACAGACACACACACACACTCTCCCTCTCTCCCACAAACACACACACTCAAGCACGGTTTGATTACACACACACAGACACAGACACACACACACACACACATAGACAGGCACACATACACACACACACACACACTCTCTCTCTCTCTCTCTCTCTCTCTCTCTCACACACACACACACACACACACACACTCAAGCACACCCAAGCACTTTATTTCAAAGAAACATTGGCCTCGGAGCCATGGCTGTAGCCTGAAAACGTCAGAGCAAGGGCAGGAACTGTTCCTGTTTTCTTTTGGGCCTTCAGCAAAGGACTAGCATTCTTTGCCGCTCTATAGAAAACTCAATAGATGCTATTTTGAGAGCTTTTAAAATGTCAATTTTCCGAGTTGCAGTGAAAGGGTGAAATTGGAGCGTCTCGTTTTTCTATTTTTGGTCTTTCTCATTATCCTGAATAGCTTGTTTTCAATAACCCAGACTCTACTACAGGGTTAGAGGGAGTATTTTAAGTCCTCTCTCTAAGGCTTTGAGGAGCTAGCGGGAAAAAAAACCCCAACTCAGTTCCCTAATTAATCCTCTTATCTACAAAATAATGAGGCAAGTTAACCTGCAAATGTGTGTCTTTTCAGTATTATTCTTTTTTTCCGGTAGTATTATTTCCAGTATTATTCTCTTTTTTTGGCAGTTTCATGCTGTGAAGGAATAATCCTGTGTCCCAGTCAGATGAAATATGGAATCATCCGGAAACAGAAGTCAGCTGTGTGAGATGTGTTCGACGCCAGCAGGAGTGAGTGGGAATAAGCCTGCGCTATGCTAACCTGCTGAGTGACCTCCGTGTGACCCTTATCTGTCACTGCTGCTCACCCCCCGATGACCCCTGACCCCACTGTGGGAGCCTTATTGAGAGAGAGAGAGGGACAGAGAGAGAGAGAGAGTGAGAGAGAGCGAGAGATAGAGGCTGAGGCTCACTGTGTGAGTCTCATAGAGAGAGGAGAGAGAAAGAGAGAGAGAGAGAAAAAGAGGGAGAGAGTGCGAGAGAGAGAGTGAGAGAGAGAGAGAGAGAAATGTATAAAGGGAGAATGTGTGTCATGTAGTCTAAGTGTGTGTTAGAGACAGAGATATAGGCTGGATGTGTGTCGTGCTGTGCAGTGTGTTGGTTTGCAAGCAAAGAGAGAGAGACAGAGAGAGACAGACTGAGACTAAGCTGTCAGCCCCAAGGCCAGGTGCAGTATAAAATGTGCACTAAACAAAAAGAGAAGATTGCCTGCACACTACTGTAGACCACAAAGCTGCATTCAAGCCAAGATGACAGCAGGGATCTTTGGGATCTACACTAGTGTGTGTAGACATTCTTTTCTTTTTTTTTGGTCAGCTGTCTCCCCCCTCCCTCACCCCTTGGGTCTGTGCCTGAGACATGGGAGGTCGGGCGGGGTCACCACCTGAGGTCACCAGCTCGACACCGCTGACCTCTCTTACATGAACTACTGAATAA
>CM059287.1:12880614-12920614 GCA_030347295.1 Setipinna tenuifilis | reverse complement strand
GAGGAGGAGGAGGAGGAGGAGAGGAGGGGTTGGGGAGTACCAGACGTGGGGAGAGAGAGATGGAGGAAGGGAGAGAGGAAGGAGGAAGGGAGGGAGGAGGAAGGAAGGGGAGGGAGGAGGGGTGAGGGGAAAAGGGGGATGACTCAGACTGGCTCAAAGATCAGAGCATCACTTCAGCCATCCCCTCAGCCTGCTTGCTAGATGGACCCCCTGGGCAGAGAGAGAGAGGGATAGAGAGAGGGAGAGAGAGTGAGAGAGAGAGAGGAGGGGGGACAGAGAGAGGGGGAGACAGAGGGAGGAGAGAGAGAAAGAGAGAGAGAGAGAGAGAGAGAGAAAGTGGGAAAATAAGACAAAAAACAGACAGACAGCCACACAGACAGACAGACAGACAGACAAGGATAGACAATAGGAGCTAATAAAGGATAACAGAGATGGATAGACATGAAGGGACAGACTGGAAAAAAGAGAAAGAGAGAGAAATAGAAAGAGAGAAAGATAGAGAGAGAGGAAGAGGAGAGAGGAGAGTGTTGTTGGTGGTGGTGGTTAGGGATGGAAGATAATCGTGACTGAGAGCACAGTAATGATATACATCCACAACACCACTCAACCTTCCACAAATACGATTTGTGTGTGTGTCACGATGTGTGTGTGTGTGGGTGTGTGTGTGGAGAGAGGGCATACACTGGGCAGCTGTGGTTTTGGTGAGCAAGATGCTTTTGTTCTGTCTCTCTCGTCGTTCGTGGGGATCTTTTTTTATGAATGGAGCCCTGCAGCTGGGAGGAGCCTGTTGCCGTGGTGCTAGGAGGTGATGTCATCATCGTTACATGAATGAGCTTCAGCCCCAGCCCTTTCCAGATGCGGGAAGAACCTCCAGAATGGAGATCACCCTACCCACACCCACGCCCACACACATGCACGCGCACACACACGCACGCGCACACACTCACACTCACACAGACACACGCAAACACACACACACACTAGTCAATCATCAGACACCCACGCACCGCCCACACATTGATGCACACGTATGTGCAAGTGCTCACACACGTACACACACACACACACAAACACACACACACACACGTACAGACACATGTACACGGTTGCTCATTTCTCAGTCAGCCTCACACCCACCTGCCCTCCTATCAGATCAGCCGAGCTGGAGGGAACGAGATGGATGCCTGCTGACGCCATCAATCCCTCCCTCCTCCCTCCCTCCCTCCCTCTGTCTCTCTCATCTACCCTACCTCTCTCTCCCCATTCCTCTCTCTCCCACTCTCTCTCCCCATTCCTCTCTCTCCCACTCTCTTCCTCCCTTTCTCTCTCTGCCTTTCCCTCTCTACCCCTCTCTCTCTCTCTCTTGCATCCACCCTCTTTCTCTCTCACTCACTCTCTCTCCCCATTCCTCTCTCTCCCACTCTCTCTTTGCCTTTCCCTCTCTCCCCCTCTCTCGCTCCATCTCTCTCTCTCTTGCTCCCACCCGCTCTTGCTCTCTCCCTCTCTCTCTCTCTCCCTCTCCCTCCCCCCTTCCCCTCTCTTGCCGTCACTACCAGAGGCAGCATGAATTATCCATGGGAGAGGACGGGCTGCTGCTGCTGCTGCAGAGGCAGAGGCTTCCTGCTTCTCTAGAAACACACACGCGCACGCTCACACACACGCACACGCCGACACACACACACACACATACACGCACGCAGATAGATGCAGATACAAGAAGAAGCACGCGTGTGTGTGCCCCTCGGAGGCTCATTTGGCGGTAGTGGATAAAAGAAGAAGCGTGACAGATTATTTTTACAGCCTTTTTTTATTCGGACAGCATTCTGGAGAGAAACGGACAGCGACCGTACCCATCCTCTCTCGTTTTTTTCCCTCCACATCCTTCTATTCATCCCTCCCTCTCTCTCTCTCTATCGCTCTTTCACCCTTCTCTCACTCCCTCTCTCCGGCACACACACACACACAGACACACAGAGTCGCTGGCTTGTGCTGAAGAGCAGGCATGTTCTGCTTCTGCCTGCAAAGTCCCCTGCTGAAGCTCCAGGCTCTGGACGGGGACGGCTGCCCTTCGCCGGGGGACTCCCCCGAGGACGAGGCACCCAGCCTGGGCACCAAGGAGGAGCCACCCTCCCAGGGACCCTCCTGCTGGAACCTCGGAGGGCTCAGTGTTGGCAGCAGTAGCAGTAGCAGCGGTGGTGGTGGTGGTGGAGGTGGTGGCGGCTGCGGCGATGGCAGGGAGAGGGAGAGACAGGGCAGCCCCTCAGGTAAGCAGATGCATGCCATCACACACACACACACACACACACACACCATACCAGCATGCAGACACATACTTTTATTCTCTATCTTTTTCTATCTTACTCTATCTTTTTGTGCATGTGTGTGTGCGCACTTGCTCTTTCCCTCACACACACACATACTCTCTCTCTCTTTCAGTTGCTCTCTATGTCAAGGTTGTTGACTTTGTCTCTGTGTCTACTTCTTTCTTACTATCTGGCCCTTGCTGTCTGCAGATATTACTTACACTTGCCTTGTGTTTAATGGATGAGACCAAGAGCATATGTGCGTATATGTCTGCACATGCGTACATTCATGGGTGTGTGTGTGTGTGTGTGTGTGTGTGTGTGTGTGTGTTTGTCTACACGTGTGTGCTTCTGAAAGCAGCATTCCATTACATCTCAAGGGGTTAAGGTTACCTTACAAAAGCCTTCATTCAGTTCAGCAGCTAATGCAATTTGTGGTCCTGCTTCTGTCAGTTAATGGACGTTTAAGCCCTGTAATTTTAAGGCATTAAAGAATGTACAGGCAATTTTTTATGCTAAAAACTCATTTTTAAGGTGACTATGCTGGTATTGGTTTGTGTGTGTGTGTGTGTGTGTGTATTATTGTTTGTTTAGATAAAAGGCTGGAAATTAATGCTGGCCCTCTGACGAAGAGGGGTGGCACTGCTCTGTGTGTGTGTGTGTGTGTGTGTGTAAGACGGAGAGTGTGTGTGTGTGTATGTGTGTGTGTGTGTGTGTGTGTGTCTGTGTGTTTTCTCAGCTTTTGGCACGTCCCTACTGTATGGCTCGGCTGCTGCCACCTCATACTGTTTCCTATTTATAACCAGAGCTGCTTGCAAACCAACACACTGCACAACACGTCACACACACACACACACACACACACACACACACACACACACACACACACACACACACACACACACACACTCAGACTGCATGACACATATTTTTTCTTACACTTACATTTCTCTCTCTCTCTCATTCTTTATTTCTCCTCCTCCTCTCTCTCTATTTCCTTTTATCTTTTTCTCTTTGCTTCCCTCTCCATGTGTTTCTCCCTTCCTGTCTGTGTTTGTGTATCCCCCAGCCCTATATCTCTGTCTCTAACACACACTTAGACTACATGACACACATTCTCTCTTTATACATTTCTCTCTCTCTCTCTCTCTCTCTGTCTCTCTCTCTCTCTTTCACTCTCTCTTTCCTCCCCTCCTTCTGTTTGCCACCCGCTCCATGTGTCTTCCTGTCTGTGTTTGTGTGTCCCCTGGCTGGCTGGCCTATGTCTCTGGTTCCAACAGCACTTATTCTACCCACTTACTCTCACTCGCTGTGGCTGTGTCTGCTCTCAGTGTTTCTCTTTGTGTCTCTGTGTCTCTGTCATGTCTGTTTCTTTATCTGTTTGAACTGTCATGCTCTTTGTTTCTCCCACATCCCCTCTCTCTGTCTCTTTCTCTGCCTCTGCCTGTCTGTCTGTCTGTCTATCTCTCTCTCTCTCTCTCTCTCTCTCTCTATCTCTCTCTCTCATACACACAGAAACATGCTCAGGCAAAGCCACACACACAAACACAAGCTGTCAACAGTGATGTTTTGCTGACACCATGCAAACGTCTAACAGAGACACAGTGACACAATGACACACACACACACAGGTGGACCCGCGCATGTGCGCACACACACACACACACACACACTGTCATAATGTCTGACACATTTAGGCGTCACTGCCTCTTTCTTTCTATCTTTCCTGTATGTCACATCCTACCTCCGCTATGTCACATCCTGCGTCCTGTTCCGCTAATAACACCGCTAATAACACCTCCCCTAATCTCTCCTATACAGCACTCCACGTCATCTTCTCTGTTGACTCCTACACACTGGCAGACTTAGATGAGGGTGACATGGGCAGCTTGCCATGCTGGGACGCACAAACGCAAACACACACACACACACACACACACACACACACACACACACACACACACACACACAAACACACCAAGAGAGAGCGAGACAGAGAGAAAGAGAAAGATGCGATGATGATGATATGCTGGCAATGTATGTAGGGTGTGTATATGTGTGTTTGTCTGTGTGTGTGTGTGTTTTTGTGTGTGTGTGTGTGTGCGTGCACGTGTGTTGGTGTGGTTGGATGGAGGGTTTATGAATGAATTTGCCCAGAGTGCTAGTCAAGCCACCACATCTGCATAAGAACTAACACCATCACTGCTCTCTCTAATCACTCCTTTCTTTTCCTTTCACACCTTGGCCTTCATCTGTCTCTCTCTCTCTCTCTTTCTCTCCCTCCATCTCTCTCTATCACACACACACATCTCTTCTCTCTCTCTTCTTCTCATATTTCTTTCTTCACTCCATCTCTCTGTCACATGAGAGCCTGTCTGTGCCCCTAGTCTCTTTCTCACACGTTTGCGTGTGAAACATCTCAGCCAGAAGCCAGACAGACTGTCGAGGGTGTGAACATATGACTCTACACACACACACACACACACACACACACACACTGAGAGCTCACTTTCAGTCTCAAAGCTTTGCCCCCCCAGTCTTAGGGATAGTTACAGGCCTTTAAAGGCACCCTTTCTAGCTCCTGCCCACTCCTGTAGAGGTAATAATGTTGTATGATATTTTATATCATGGCATGATAATGCTGTATGTTAGAGTAGGCCCTATACAGTATTTATATTGGCTATTGATGGTGCTAAAAGAAGACTCAAAATCCAGAGGCCTTCTGGTCACTCTTGCAGGCTTGTATCTCATTTCGAGAATATTGTTTAAACTCTAGAGAAAGGTAATAGATTCTACTACAGAAATGGTAGGCTACTGTACAGAACAGGAATCTCTTATACATTTCTGTTGCTGTTAGCATTCAGTGAAATTATCTGGCATGCTAGTCTCACACTTAACAATGGTCATCTGCTTATTAACTATTTTGCCGCTAAAAATGGTAAATGTTATAAGTCTAATATATTATATTATACAAGGCATCACAATATATTATTCTTGTTATTTATGAGTTTTTGATGAGTGTTATTGGGGTCACATTAATTGCCCCATCACTGAACAGAAGGGGTAATAATAATGGACTTTAGCAGTGAACTATTAGGCAAAAAAGAAGCATGCTTCATTGAATGAAAGCTGGTTAGTTTGCTTTCTGGATGTAGCCTAAGCAATACTAAAGTTCAGTATGGATATAGAAATAAATCGTATTGAGGGTTAGCTAAAAAAAAAAAACTTTTAGTCAACTACCTCAAGTCCTTGGCTACTGTAGGATATATAAAAATGCTAAGAGTGAGCCAAGAACAATGATTGGTGTTTATCCAGTCAGTTAGCTCTGTGCAACAGGTAGCTTGCTGAAGAATGTTCCGCCGGCACGACTCAACGCCTACTCTGTCGTCCTCCATCTCACCACAGCCCACAGACCATGCTCTCCTCCTTTCATACGGATCTAGTTGGAAATAACACGAACTAAAGCTATTCTTTTCTCCCGGGTTGTTGTGACGTTGTTGTTGATGTG
The DNA here is from genome assembly GCA_030347295.1 of Setipinna tenuifilis. Classification (NCBI taxonomy): domain Eukaryota; kingdom Metazoa; phylum Chordata; class Actinopteri; order Clupeiformes; family Engraulidae; genus Setipinna; species Setipinna tenuifilis. Next base: position 12,914,803 of record CM059287.1, on the reverse strand, counting down.
ACGTTATGAAACATAACTAGAGTGTAATCAGCACAGCTCACGCATCAAGCGCGTCCTCCTGACTCCCGTGTTCAGTTTCAGAGTTTGGCATAGTTATGAAAGCTGACAAGTCAGTCAGTGTCTCTGGTGAATTGCTTATTCGTCAAGGTTTGGAACGTGTGTAGTTCCCATCCACCCATCAATTGGGGTGATTGCTATTTGATGAGTGGAGGATAAAACAAACTGATGTGGGTTAATTACTTGTGCGAATATATTTTCTGAAAATGGATATGGTCTCTACTGGGGATTGCTATTTGATGTGGGAAGCTGATGTGGGTTATTATTGGTATGGGCTACTGCTTGTGCTAATATATTTGATGAATGCAGATCCACAAGGGAATGTGTCCTCACAAGGAAGGAGATGACACTGAAAAGGATGTGTCCTTAAAAGGGAGGATATGACACTGACAGAATGTTTCAGAGCAGTAGTCTTATGCTTGTGCATGCTTGTTTACATTGGATGAATGTGTGTGTGTGTGTGTGTGTGTCAGTGAGTGAGTGATTCACTGTGCCTAGATCTCATGTTTATAGCATATAGGCATATTTATGTAATGTTCATTATTTGTGTGAGTGTGTGTATGTTTACATAAGATATTGTGTTTTATGTGGAGGACATTGTGTGAAATAATCTCTTCCTTCCTGTGTGTGTGTGTCACTGTGTGAATGTGTGCATCTGGGTGCATCTGTCTGCTTCTGTGTGTCTGTGTCTATGTCTGTGTGTCACTGTGTGTACGTGTGCATCTGTGTGATTTTGCATATGTGTGTGTGTGTGTGTGTGTGTGTGTATGTGTCTGGGTGTGTGTTTACAGAACCGCAGCCCCTGTTCAGAAGTGCCCAGGCCGAGGGAGGCTGGTTTGAGTCCCACATGAGTCCGGGCCCCAGTCGCATCCTCCACCACATCACCGACGGCAACAGCCCCCTCCCCTCACCACGGTGCCCCAGCCTCAGCCAGAGCCAGCGCTTCAACTCAGACCCAGAGATGGCCCCCTCGCCACCCTGCTCTCAGCACCTCATCATGTGAGTGACAGAGAGAGAGAGAGAGAATAAGAGTGTGGCAAAGACAGAGACAGAGACAGAGGCAGAGGGAGGGGCAGAAAGAATTAGAGACAAAGAGAGAGAGAGAGATATGGCCCCATCGCCACCTTGCTCTCAGCACCTCTTCAATTGACAGAGAGAGAGAGAGCAAGAGAATGACAGTGAGGCAGTAACCAAGGGAGAGACAGAAAATGAGAGAGAATGAGAGAACGAGAGAGAGAGAGAGACAGAGAATGACAGAGAAAGAGAGAGAGAGAGAGAGAGAGAGAGAGAGCTATGGTCCCTTCACTACACTGTCCTCAGCACCTGATCATGTTCTCTCTGTCAACACACACACTCACACTCACACTCAGACACACACAGACACTTTTTTTCTTTTTTTTCCTCATTTATTTTTCTTTCTATCATTTAACCAGTCTCACACTTTCTATTTTTAGACACCACCACTCTTAATTCTCTGCTTCTAAGCCCATAAATAATATTTAGTAAAGTTAGTAATTTGTTGTATTAGAGTTAAAGAAGCTTCCAGTATTCAGGAATGAGGCCCTCTCTTTAATATTGTATTGATCTGGCCTGTATCTGTATTGTTTGATATAGTCCTTAAAACCGCATGCATAGTGGTGATGGGGTTAACTTTCTGTTTACTCTATAAGATGAGAAAAAAAAAAGAAACAACAACATTCTGTATAAATGCAATTTATTATTTATTAATAAAAACATAGCCTATGTAATAACAATAATAATAATATATATATATAATATATGGGTTGTTAAATATAATATAATATAATATAATATAATATAATATAATATAATATAATATAATATAATATAATATAATATAATATAAGCATGAAAATGTAATATAAAATATAAAATATAAAATATATAAAATCTAATATATAATATATATTTCTAAATCTAAGGTATTTATTTATTTAGATGGTAAAGACACTGGAGGTCCACTGTCTGGAGTCCCCTGACTGAGTCACTGAGGCAGAATGTTGTCATGCCCCTCATGGCTGCCATAGTCAGAGCAGCTCTCTAGAGCCTGAATGTCTACTGCTGTCTCTGGGAAGTCAGGCCTCTCCGTTGGAACCAGGACAGCAGCAGCAGCCTCCTCTCCTCCTCCAGGACATCTTTTTCCCGCGGGGTGAGACGCCTCCTCTGCCCACCCTGGCGGACTCTCGGCTGGTATTTCTTGGCATCCAGCCTTGGACGGATCACAACGGGGCACCCACGGTCTCCATCAGGGGCCACCTGAGATGGGCTCTTCCTGCCCTCCTCGGCCAGCTGAGGTCTTCCGTTTCGGTTGTCCAGGGAGGTGGAGCTCTCTGCAGCCTGGGCGACTGCTGTTTTCAGGGCAGTCAGGCCTCTTCGATCAAACCAGGCCAGCAGCTGCAGCCTCCTCTCCTCCTCCAGGTTGTCCGGGGAAGACTGCTGGTCTGTTGAGAGAGATGACATGATGACAATTAGTCAGCAATTAGTTTGAACAGTATTACACCAGACAAATGAGCTAAGTTGTAAACAGCTTTTAAGCTACTAAGAGAAGTCCAGTTGCTTACAACTTAGCTCATTGGACTAACATTGCCTGGATGAATGAGAATCTTCACAGACATATTACACCAGACCCATATCTGAAGTGCAAGAATACAGGGAGTTCTATTCTGGAGATGAGGAGAGTTTGATGTTTGATAAAGGGACAGTGCTGATGGTATGATACTTACATGACCAGTTAGGAGGGGCAGACTCAGGTGTGGTGACACAGCATACAGCATCAGCTTTCTTCTTTGCTGCCTCCCTGCGGTCAAACCAGCCCAGCAGTCTCTCCCTCCTCTCCTCCTCTAGTGTGTGGCCAGACACAGGCTGTGCCTCTTCCTTCTCAGACTGTTCGTTAGCATTAGCTAACCTCATTACCACAGCCTCTGGATTTCCATCTTGGCTATCCTGGCTAGCGTGAACCATGGCCCGGTGGACAATGATGTGACCATTTTGAAGGCCCTCCACCACACTCTCTCCAGCTATCATCTTCCCCTCATCTAGAAGAGGTACATCCTTCAGGGATACCTCCTGCTCCATCTCAAAGACGGCCATCTCCACCTCCTTCCTTCTCTTGTCTGCCATCTCTTTCTTCAAACGCTTAGCCTCTTTTCTGAGCTTTTTCCTGCTCAGATTGGCTCTCTCACCTTTCTTCTCCTTCTTCCTGTTGCTGTCCACCTTGATCCTTGATGATGAGTCTCATAGTAAAACAGCTGTCCTCTTTGAAGTGTCAAATTAGACTGAGCAAAATCTGGGTAAACAACTGAACATTCTAGTTTGAAAGTTCTAGTTTAAAGATCTGTAAGTAAACATTCTAGGGAAGTTGCCATGGCAATAAGTGTTTACTTGAATCTGAACCAGGAACAAAAGGGTTAGAATGTTCATTCTATGCTGCCCAGCTCACTAATGTGTTGCAGTTTGCATACTATACCAAGAAGTGCTGACTGTTTCAGTAAAATAAAGTCACTATCAATAACCAAAAGCATTACATATTTAACATATTAAGGTTAAAGAGAAAATAAAAAACAATATATGTGTTTATTAAAAATGTAAAATTTTTAATTTGTTGCACTTTACATACTAAACCAAGAAGTGCTGACTGAATTAAAGTTGGCTTTGTACACCAAAAGCAATATTTAATATATTAAGGGTAAAGAGAAAAACTCACCGACACCCACAAGCACAGATACACAGACACACACACTAACAAACCCACACAGATACACAAACACACACACACGCCGATGAATGTATGCATGTGCAGACATATTCACACATATGCTGTTGGTATGGCAATACATACATACACAAACATGGAAACGCACACACACCTCTCTCACATTAAGGCTTCGTGTTTAAAGTGTGTGAGTGTGTCTGCTCTCTGAAGCAGGCCACGACCGCTAGATTGCAGCTCCACAGGGGGCACCTTGTGATTTAGGCACTCTTCGCTAATTACTGTAATCATCAGCATCACACACACACACACACACACACACACACACACACACACACACACACACACACACACACACACACACACACACACACAGTCACCCATTAACCCCCTCTCTACAACATATGCATCCATCCTTGCACACATGCACATCCTTTGGTTGTTGTCAGGTGTACATTTGTATGGGTGTTTGTGTTGTGTGGTTGTATGAGTGCATGTACTTTATATGGTTTTGTGTTGAAGACATAGATAGATAGATAGATAGATAGATAGATAGATAGATAGATAGATAGATAGACAGACAGACAGACAGACAGACAGACAGACAGACAGAGAGCGAGATGCTAGTCATCATGTAGGAACACCATAGACCTGCTGCCATACCTCACAGAGAGAGAGAGAGAAAGAAAGAGAGAGAGAGAGAGAGAGAGAGAGAACTAGACAGACAGAGACAGATTATTGATGTTCTTTATGCACAGTACCTTGTACACAGTTTTCCTCAGGTGGGTTTGTATTGGAATATTTTTTAGAATGTGTCTTGACTATTGATTTGTACTGTACATAAACATATTTAAGGCAATGGCTGAATGCTATAATGCAGAGAGAGAGGGAGAGAGAGGGAGAGAGAGGGAGAAAGAAAGACAGAGAGAGAACAAGACAGGAAGAGACACATTATTGATGTTCTTTATGCCCAGTACCTCGTACAGATTTTTCCTCAGGTGGTTTTGTATTGGAATATTTTTTACAATGTGTCTTGACTATTGATTTGTACTGTACATAAACATATTAAAGTCTATGGCTGAAGGCTGTAGTGGTAGTTATGCATGCTTGTGTGTGAGGTGACTGTATTTGTCCTGTGTGTATCCGGTGAGTGTGTGTATGTGTGTGTCGTGCCCATGTGTGTGCCTTGGTCTTGTTTGTCCCCATGCTGAGGCATCCTTGCCCTTTATGTGTGTGTTTGTGTGTGTGTGTGTGTGTGTATGTGTGTGTGTGTTTGTGTGTGTGTGTGTGTGTACATCTTTGTGTTTTGGCACAGTTTAATGCGTGTCCATATGCTGAGGCAGCGTTGCCTAACAGCTGTGTGTGTGTGTCTGTTGTGCCCTGTGTGTGTGTGACTGTAAGTTTGTGTGTGTGTGTGCCTGTAAGTGTGTGTGTGTGTGTGTCTGGGTGTGTGTGTGTGTGTGTGTGTGTGTGTGTGTGTGTGTGTGTGTGTGTGTGTACATGTGTGTGCCTTGGCACTGTTCAATGGCCGTATGTGTCCATATGCTGAGACAGCGTTGCCCTAACAGTTTTTGCCACACACACGTTTCTCTCTCTGCCAGGGCCAGGGGCATCGCGAGGGCGGACACGGAGGAGGTCGTGAAGGACACACCCACCATCCCCCTCCTCACCAAACACATCCAGGCCCTCAAGAGGAAGATACGCAGGTTCGAGGAGCGCTTCGAGCAGGAGATGAACTACAAGGTAGTTATTTACCTAAGCATCACTATAGAACAGTGTTTCTCAAAAGTGTGGTGCATGGACCACTGGTGGTCTGCGAGACATCGCAAGTAGTCTGTGAGCAGCTGTGTTAAAATATATATATTTTTAAGTTTCTTAAGCTATATTATGCACAGTGTGTTTAAACGACATGTATATCGGGTTCATGCCATTCCCTAGTTAGGGCTGTGATGCTGCACTAATTCAGGCATTTACATAGCTCCGTTAGCCTCAGATTGGGGTGGGGGGGGGGGTTGAGGTTTTTTTAAAGGGGTTAGTGGTCCTCGGTCTGAAATATTTTGAGGAAAAATGGGTCCACACACTTTGTATTGTATTGTGTGGGGCTGAACGAAGTTTAGACTATTGCTGGTCTTTTTCAGACTTTGTCAATGCACGTGAGCATCCTCATGTGAATGTGAATGTGAGTGGGACTCACTTTTCAAAGGATACGTTGGTGGGACAAACATATACAGCACACTTGGGTGTCCCATTTTAAAGACCACTTCATATACAGCAACAAATACGTGATCTTGGTGAATGAGGTGGAAGAGACTTAATTTCACTAAATACTTACTTAGTATTATCTGGACTATTACAACTTTAGATCCTCACTACAGTAAGTTTCTTTCCAGACAAGGGAAAATCCTAAGCTTAGAGCTATTTTTACATTTCTCAATTCCTTTTTTTCCTCAAAATAAGATGACTATCACAAGAAAACGGCATATAAAATCACAAAAGAGCCCAGTACATCCTTAATTTCCTTCAGAACAAATAAAGTATCTCTACAGTACATTCTCAAAGAGCAGATTCCCATCCCATATTTGGGCAAATGTTGCAGTGTTATGTATCAGACACACACCCACTATACATGCTGTGTCAGGTTACGTAAGTGTGATGCACTAGGGGGTGGCGTTCCTTTAAGAGCCCAGCCAACAAAAGTATATATATATATCCCACCATGAGTATGCATTTGTTGTTGTACACGAAAGGGGTCCTTGAAATGGCACGACCAAGTCAAGCCATTGTAATGTGTTTGGCCCACGACTTTAGCCTCTAAAAAGGATGCAGCCCCCTGCAAAACATTCCTCAGTTCCAGAAGCTTCTTTTGTAACTGTGCCCAGTCTCTTGGAGCCAGAGTGGATTCTGTTGGCACCTCTGTAGTCATGACTCAGGCCTTATAAAATGTATCGTGGCATCAATTCATAATATTTCTATGGCAGCAAGGAGAGACCGGCGATAGTTCTCATTTTTAGCCACTCGTTATGAGGTGCCGTTGAGCATTCGTGACGTGCCCGATGTCTGGCGCTGTCTGCTGCCGTCTAACGGATGGGCTGAGATGTAACTTACGTAAGTGAGGCCTAATAACTCAGGGTCAGTTTCCAGGCCGCACAAGAGTCCCACAAGCTTGCTTAAACACACAGCCTAATACCACAAAATCTCCGTATTTGTTGTTTTATGTTGCTCATTCATGCTGGTGAGGAATATGTATTCTGATTAAAGGTGATTGCGGAAAAGCGGAAAAGTAACTTTTACAACATTACAATTTGTTGAACAAAACCAAGCTGTTCGCATTAGATGAAATACAAGCTGATGTTAGCGGTGAATGACAGAGATGCTGATTTAGATGTACGTCTGGTAACAACAAACGCTCCTTAGCCCTCTTCATCACACACACACATTCTCTCTCACACACACACACACACACACGTTCTCTCTCTCTCACACACACACACACACACACACACACACACACACACACACACACACACACACACACACACACACACACACACACACACACTTTCCTCCTGTTCTGTGTGCTCTGTGGTATATGTTAGCTTTTTACCCAGCAGCCTAAGCAGACCTTTGAAAGACCCTTTCAGCAAACACGGAGGTAAATGTCAGGCAGGCATTTGCAATTCAGCTTGCACTGCAGCCATCATTAAAATGCCTATTTTAGCTCTGGTGGTGGTGGTACTCTTGTTGGATCTGTGAGGGGAGGAATGACACATTAAAAGGGACATTTCAGAAAGACAGAGGAGAGAATGACCTGCGTCTCCAGTTAGTGTCATACTAGGGTCACCGGCAATCGTTTTTTGGTCTGTTCCTGGTAAAACATGCAGAAACCCACTGTGTCCCTGTTTTTTTGTAGCTAAAACATTACTTATTTTAATGACATTGAGGGACCACACACTTTCAGAAAAATGCCCTGTTTTTTTATATCTCAGAGATCTAATCACCCCTATACCATACTGTACATACCTTGGCAAAGTGCCTTAAATAGTCTTTTTAGTGTTTACCATTGGTTCAGAGAATATATATACGACTCGACCAAATACTTCAAGGTTGTTTAAAGCCGGCATGGGGTTCTCTAGGGCTCAACCCCATACTGTTTGGGTTCCAACAGAGGCAGAGTTCATATTCCCACTTAAACCGCAGACAAATGTGGTTTTATAGCAGGCCTATACTTTAGTTGTCACAGAGGTGCCGTTTGATAACACCCACACCTCCTCAGCTGATAGAGATCAGGGTCAAAGTCATTGGCCCAGTTCTTGACAAGGCTGCACATAAACACAGGCCTCATTTTTTGACCAACACATCCATCTCCTCTCTTTGGCATTTTAGTGGTGAATACCACGACTCCCGGCCTTAATCAACTCGACGTCTCTCTTCTTATTTCTGTCTTTGTCCTTCTTTTTCTGTCCATTTTGCTTTTTTCTCTCTCTCTCTCTCCTGGCTCTCTGACTGTCTCTTTATTTCCCTCTCGTTTTCTTTCCTCGCTTTTCTTATTTAGCCTCTGTCTGTCTGTCTGTTTGTCTGTCTGTCTTTCTGTCTGTCTTTCTATCTGATTCTCTCTTTCTCTCTCCTAAGCCCTCACACAATGACAAATCAGCCAACCAACCCAGAGATCTTTTGCTTGATGTCTGTCTGTCTCTTTCTCTCTCTCTCTCTCTCTCTCTTGCTTTCTTTCCCAAGCCGTCACACAATGACATGTCAACCAACTCTGAGATCTGTTGCTTGATGTCTGTCTGTCTGTCTGTCTGTCTGTCTGTCTCTCTCTCCTAAGCCCTCACACAACGACAAGTCAGCCAACCCAGAGATCTTCCGCCTGATGAGTGAGCTGGCCAAAACACGCAAGCAGCTGAAAGGTGAGATCCATGAAGTGCTCGTTAAACCACTCAAGCTGTTGGGTCCAATGGGCCAGAACCAGGCGCCAACATTTCGTGTGCCATCACAGAACAATAGCGGGTCCAATATTTTCCACCACACCTTTTTATTTAAAAGGGGGTTGGTGGAAAAACTTAAATTGCCTACTTTGTTAGTTATTGCAAATGTGGTTTTCACTTTTGAAAGCTTGGCAGGATTTTTGTGTTGTCGAGTTATCCAAAGTCTGAGTCACTGCCCTGCTGTGGAACTCACTGTTGGACGGATTTGATAATATCACAGTGTTTAAAGGTAGGCCTCAGATAGGTCAGCAATTTTAGGGTGCACCACACTATAACTGCAGGCCCTGAAGCAAAAACAAAAATCATGTGGTCCATAATGCTGTTTAAAATAGAGAAATGTCAGTAAAAAGGAAATAAATGTACATCTTTTTCAAAAGAAAACATAAAAAACCCCTCACAGTTGTATTAACTAGCCTGAATTCTCTTAACCCAATTAACATGGTCACTAGCCTTAAGGCACAACCAGAATATAAACTTGGACTATATTCTAAATGATCTATAAACTGTTATCTTATTTTTTTTATAAAGGAGACACGTTCCTTGTTCTTTAATATTAATTTACCAAGCTTAAACCAGACTCCTCCATTAACAAATAGCAAATAACGCTGCATAAGGAAAGCAGTAGCCTAAGCAAGTAGCGACACCACCTGAATCTAGCGTTCATTGTTCAGTGCAGTCACGCTTTTGTGTTGACGTCATCCTCCCTCAGAGCTGCGGTTGAAGCAGTCGGTAGAGGAGCTATCTGAGCCGGAGCACAGCAGGGGGGAGGATGGCGGCAGCAGTGGCAGGTCCATACTTCACCACCAGGGGGAGCTGCAGACTCAGCAGCAGCAGCAGCAGCACCTACTACTACATCACCAGCCACAGCCACAGCCCCAGCAGAGGCCAACCCTGGAGGAGACGGTAGACTCGCTGCTGAAGAGACTCAAGGAGAAGCGCCAAGCCCTCGGCCTCCCGGAGAACATGTTGGTGAGCGAGCAAGCACGACCATCTGTGGCCGCCGTCTGTTTACTGCCACTTGTGTTGCCATGGCACTCCCTGTGTGTGTGTGTGTGTGTGTGTGTGTGTGTGTGTGTGTGCAGTCTCTGCGATGATTATGATCAGCAGCACCTGCCTCTCCTCTCGATCGTTGCGCTCGTGAGCTCCGCATGAGGTGATTGATCGCCATCCAAAACCATATTTTCTCTTGTCTGCAGGAGATGACGTACGGGCAGATGGCCCTGGAGAAGATGACCCTACAGAAGTGCTTGCTGTACTTCGAGAGCCTCCACGGTCGCCCTGTAAGACACCGTTACATTAGCCCCTTTCATGCTACATCATGCATTTCATGTGATACTTATGTGATACAGTATTTCACATTCATTCTCCCCCACCTAGTCACTATAAGGCTTTGAAAACTATAATAAATCTCTTCCTGGGCCAATGGTTCCAGAACACCTCAGAAGAGATCTGTTCCAATTCTAGAGTTTATTGGGGTCACGACCTCTACAGAATACATTAGTTTGTTTTTGCCCCTTCTTTTTGCTATGGCTGTGTACTTAGTGTAGACGGATCATGTCCTTGCATCAGTAAAGCACCTCACCCTCCCAGAGGAAAATATTACTCAGTTATATTAGTCTCATCATGTATAAATAAGATCTTATTGACCCCTGATCTGTTTCTGCTAAAACACTTTTAGCTGTAAGACTATATCAAGATCTTGAGTTGAATTGAGTTGGATTGAATTTTATAAAGTTTCACTGGACAAAGGCCAGTCTTCTGAACTGTTTCTGCTAAAACCCTTTAGGAGAAAAATACGCTCGATATAAGATTAAGAAGGTCAAAACAGTTCTAAAAATACAAAGTTAAATGGTTTTGACTTAATCTACTAATTAAAAGAGACATCCTGAATGTTTAAAAATCCCTCCATGCCATTTTTTTGTCCATGGGCAGGACTTGGACTAGGCCAGCTCCTGACAATATGGCGTCATCTCTCTCCTCTCTCTCTTCCTCCCAGGGTACGAAGCAGGACAAAAACCTGGTCAAGCCGTTGTACGACCGGTACCAGATGGTGAAGCGGCTCCTGTGTGCATCCTCGCCCATCACGACCATAGTGAGCAGGCCGCCCTCACACTGACATGCTTTTTTAACCAGAGCCAGGTCCTCTAGGGGAACCTGTGCCCGTATCATGCTGGAGATCACCATACAGGCAGCCAGTGTTTCCCCAGGGGACATATTTCAACGTGACACCTCCTCATAGCAGTAAACAGGGTGTCAGGGTGTACCCATGTTGTTGGCCAGGCTCTGTACCCTGTAGAGCACACGCCCCCTCACACACCAACACTATCAAGGCATGCATGCCTATACACACACATATACAGTGGGGCTATAAAAAGAAAAGAAAATTCACACATATGTATGGTCACACCTGAGATACTCAAACATGCATTTATGCATGCTTAAACATGCATACTCCAATACTGTTGGGTCACATGGGTCAACAGATGAATTGTATGTATTTTATTATTATTCTTTTCCTTTCCTTTTCCTCTTTCTCTCTCTCACACACACACACACAAACACATACAAGCTCATATGGGCTCTTATGTTCACATGAAGATATCCCGTTCAAGCACATTTTCATTTGTTTTCACTCTTACACCCACGCCCACCCACACAAGCACGAGAACACACCTATAGCTCGTGGGTGTGTGGCAGGTGTTAACTCAGCTTGCCCTCTGCTCTGCGTCCAGGAGGAAGAGGAGGGCTCGGACGACGACTGTGTGACGGAACTGCCAACGGAGCCGTGCAGGCCAGCGGGGCCCTTCGGGGCCGAGGAAGAGGGCGACAGCGACACCGCCTTCGTCTCTCCGATGGACGAAGTCAAAGCCGTTCGACATACCACGCCCCGACCGCCCGTAACCATGGCAAACCTGCACGAAGCCTCCAGGTAGGCTATGATTCTACAAAGCCCTGATAGGAGTACTGATGCAGACAAAATTCTGCATTACTCAGTCAGAACTGCTGTCACACATTTTGGACCTCATGAAAGAATATAATATTGGTCCTTCAAGACTAATAATGTTGATTCATAATGCTCTATAAAGGCCCCATGTCAGAGCATGGTACCTCACCTTAAGGTCCCCCTTTACTCAATTTTGGATTTATCAATATTTGCACGCAGGAGTGTCTATTCCTAGAAATCCTACTACAGTGCAAATATGCATGATACTTATTGTTGTGATTGGTATTGGTAACTGCCATTAGTGGTACCTCAGAAGACCTTTGTCAGCAAACAAACACAAGATGTAATCTTACACACAGCTTTTTCATGTGTGTTAATTGCTATAAAGGTCGACTTTAAAATGAAGTGTTTAAGTTGGCAATATTGGGTAATTCAGTTTAACTTTAAAATTGAAACCAGACACTATTCAAGTACTTAAACAATGCAGTTTTTCCATTGCGGTGTTTGGCCATTATCCATGCCTAATGTTTATTATGTGTGTGTGTGTGTGTTGTAGGTCAGAGCTTCTTGCATGTTTAAGAGAAACGCGAGCAGAGAAGAGGAGACGAAGAAAAGCACTTCGTGAGTTTGAGGACAACTTCAGTCGACAGATGGGAAGGTAAGAACCCATTGAACCCAACAAACCCACAGATATTAATGGACAAATGGGACAGCATTTGGGTTTAAACACATCTTTTAATGAGCAGTATTATGTTAACGTTTGGCTTTTCAAAAACAGACAAACCAACATGAACAGGAGAAAAGAGAGAATAAAAGAGTCAAGACAAGAGTCCACCAAAAAAAAAAAAAAAACAGAACAAAACAAAAAAAATTGCATTTTGCCAGACTGCATGGCTACTCAGTGGTAGACAAAACAAACAGATCAGGAGGAAGGAGGAAGCAACAGAGAAAGATAACTGCTTATGACTCTATACACCACTGTCTCTGCAGACACATTGATGAACAACAAAAGAATACAGATTTTAATTTAAATGTCTATTCCTCTGCTATTCATAAATGTACAAAACTAGCTCAGTAGTAAGGCAACACAAGGGTTACATCGCATTTTCTTATGGGGTGTGATCTCATTTCCTGTGGTTGTGATATCTCTTGTTTTGTTAGCTGTGATTAGTCTCGTGTGTGTGTGTGTAAGTGTGTTTGTTTTTGTGTCGTTGTAAGGACGCCGCAGAAGGAGGACCGCATTCCTTTGGCTGAGGAGTACCAGGAGTACAAGACACTCAAAGCCAAGCTGCGCTTGCTGGAGGTTCTGCTCAGCAAACAGGAAACCACAAAGACAGCGTGAGGGATCTTTTCCTCTCCGTTCTTTTTCTTCCTGCCTCTCTGTCTTTCTCTTTTATAAGTACAAATTGAATGAACTCAGTGGTTGGACCAAAAGATTTTTTGTTTTGTTTTGGTTGTTGTTGTTCTTTTTGTATCTAACATGTTTGTGCCATTATGACACTTCAATGCACTTTATTGTACATATTTTGTTTCACTGATGAACTTGACACAAGAGTATATCAGAAACAAGGGTTGGATTTTATGTAAGATTGAAAATTAAGATCTTATGAGGGCTTAGACCAAGATGCAACTTACAGAACTGTTTTATGCTATACGTTCTGTAGTGACGATAAATATGCCGTTATATTCCAAGACCAAATCTATCCTGGAAACTGTCAAGAGATTTGTCAACAAAATGTGTCTTCTGCAAAAATAGAACAAAAAATTTACTTCACCTCGAAAAATATGGCACTTTAATTCAGATCAGAAATTTAAACCAAAGCCAAATCATATGCAATTTTTTCCACAGGACTTGCGATTGTATAGGGATTTTTTGTGTAATTTTTGTCCAATTGGAGGTTCCCTTTCAAACAGCAAGATGCACAAGTGGCAATGATACAGCTACTCTGAGCAAATCTAGAGTATTTTTTTGTGATGGGTATTCAGACATCAGCTGTTGCTGGTGTGAACGACCGAACGATGTTATGCAACAACAGAATCTTGGGCTGTAGATAAGTTGAGGGATTCTATTAATGCTAAGTGCATACATACAGTAGATATAGAATATACTGTAAAATTCAGTCCGTAATATGGCAAACTGGATTTCATATTCATGAGATAACGACCAGTTACAGTATTCTATGCAGCTAAGACACACCGAGGATAGGGTACTATAAGTGCTATGTTCTGCGCTGTCGTAAAACTTGCAAAGTGGCAAAACAACAAGAGAGACAGGAAAATACAGTAGGCGTGTTACGTCAACGTCAACTCCCTCTTTGATAGGACAGCACTACACTGACGACAGAGCAGTTAAGTGCTTCTCTGTCGACTTTGTGAAAGTTCACAACAAATAAACTCAACGAAACCAATGTTAAGTTACTGCATATTAAACGAAACCTCTTCCGCAAGTTCTACCCCTACGTGTTAAAGGACTCTGATTCTCTTACCATATGAGTTGTGTATATGGTGACCGCTGCTCCAAACACTGTTAAGTGCAATTCTGCTCGAGTATCTTTTTCCTTCCAGAACTCCATACCCCACAATTCCTTTCTCCGACAGGCTCCACTGCTGCCACAACTGTTACAATCTCATTTTCGTATTTTTTTGCATGCCAACCAACGTAAAACTGTTGACTTGTGCTACAATCAGATATGGAAATATATATGTATTTATAATATGTATGTGTGTGGTATCTGTCTCAGATTGGATTTGTGTGGACACGTCCTCTGTGACAACTAAAAGAAAAAACTAAGCTGAATGTTAGCTTTTAGTGCACGTTGTTTATGAATTTGTTAATATATACATATATTTATTTGATTTCCATTCCATTGTGAAAGCTTTTCTTTTGGTATTGTGCACTTCTGGTTCGGTCCTATTTTCTATACAACAGTTAAAAAATAAATATTTTTGTATCTATTAACTTCTTCTCGTGTCTATTTCGTTTTCAAAACACAGTATACTGCACGGCTTCAGCCAGTTAGAATAAATAACATGAAAAACAACGGATGAACGACAATATGGTGGATGTGCACGTCAAAAAACGTTTCTCAAGATTTAATTTTCATGCTGCAGGTACAAACCTATCATGCTTTTTTTAAAGGTTATCCAGCAATTAGACTTTGTTAATGACTAGATAACACAAATGGTAACACAGGTCTTAAATGCCTGGCAGAATAGGATACCATCACCCAGCTCCAGCAGCTATATTAGTGTTTTGTCTTTTTATGTCGTTTTGTGTTTTTTTGTTGTTCACCTTTCCTATTGTCTTGTTTCACCTTTGGCAACACTTTTAAAAATCCAGTGCTGTAAACAGGGAGTGAATGGGCAGGGGCAGAAGTCACTGTAAGCGATATTAGCCAGTTAAAGATTTATGGTCAACATTAGCAGTCACCCTTTTAGCTGTAAGGACTTCAAAATAACTTGCTGACGCCGATAGAAAAGTAGGACCAGGGACCACTGTCTAATGTTAGCGAGCGGGAAACAGACTGAGCGGAAAGGAAAAGGGTGACTCTTGCTAATCAGAGTCACAGGAAATGATAGTGTTTGGTTGAGGAGCTGTACAGACATGCTAGCCAAAGCACTCTTTAGTGTGCTGTTAATGGGGCTACAGACCATGTAAGAGAAATGGACACCGAAGCTAAGTCTCCCGAGAGTAATAATGTTACACCTGGGGAGAAATGGGGCAAGGCAGGCCACTGTGTAGCTGCTGACGTTAACCTTCTACCCTGGGTCCTTCCTCCACCTGTTGAGATGGCATAAAGCGGGACACTGTGGAGCTGCTGAGGTTGACCTTTTGACCTTGGGTCCTTCTTGGCGATGGGTTTTCAAGGTGGGCATACTGATATGTTTCTACACTGCGGTGGCTTTTGGGTGAAAAAACAGGGGTCTGTTGATATAGAGGCGACAGGAGGGCCTTCTCTGCCACCCACTCCAGTGTCCAGGAATATACAGAAAGAGGAAACAGCTGGGGAAGATGTTACGCAGTGTTGGGTTCGGCTTCCCGAGGGGGGGAAGAGGTAACAGGTTGTTGCAGGTCGGGGCTGGAGGGGGTGTTCTCAGCATCCCACAGTGCTGTTGGGTTAGGAGGCACAAAAAGGAGAACAAAACTTAAAAAAAAAGGGGGTGTCTGAAGAGGATTGTAGAAGGGGGGGGTTTGAAGGGGCGAATTTCAGCATCCAATAAGAGGTGCCAGGTTAGGTAGCAGGAAAAGAGAAGAAGGGGGGGCGGGGGCATAGGTAGGATAAGAGGTGGAGCGCATCAGAGTCTCAAATTGGGGGCTGTGGGTTTTGGGGTGGGGGTGGGGGTGGGGGTCTAGCGTCCCACGCTGATGTTGCAGGTCTTGCAGCTGGGGTCCTTCTTGGCGTTGACGGTGGACATGCTCATGAGCTGATGGCCACTGATCTCCGCCACGTGGCCCAGCGCCAGGTCCACGGGCTCGGTGTAGATGATCTCCAGGATGACGTCCTGCGCGTGGTGGAAGGCCAGCCGGCCGTCCTCGCCCTGCGTGCACGTCAGGAAGCGGTTGTTGGCCAGGTCCAGCGCCGGCAGCCGCTGCTTGCAGAAGTCGTCGCCGGCCGAGCCCTCGGGGGCGATGACGAGGATGACGTAGTGGTACGCCGTGTACATGCAGTAGAAGTCCCCGAAGTAGAGGTTGGTCTTGGGGTTGAAGAGCTCCTCGGCGCGTGCCTCGAAGCGGTAGCGGCCGTAAGGGGAGTCCTGTGCAGGCTTGCCCGTGTTGAACTCGGTGTTGCAGCTGAAGAAGATGCCGTGCAGCTTGCCGCTGATGGGGGAGCCGTGGCTGCCACTGTTGTCCTTCACCGACGGCAGCATCTGGTTGCCCTCGGCCTCCCTGGAGGTGGGGGGATGGACGAGGAGAACCAGAATCAGTATCACAATATCTATAATATTTACAAGGCTCCTAAAGAACAGAGTTAAGGTTTCTACCTTTTTTAGGAGCACTTTCATACAGTAACACCCTGAAACGTGCTTGCGATGCAGAAAGGAAAATGGCATCAAAGTACCACAATCACATTTATATTCCTTGTATCTACTTCTGTTTGGCATATAAAATAAAGTCCTGCCTTCTGTATGTCTGGCAAATGAAAAAAAAAAGTAAAGACAATACCAGCTTACTTAAATGGACAAAAAAAATCTTTTTTTTTTAAATTTAATTTAAAAAAGACACGATTAAGATTAACGTGTCTGAGACTCAAGTAATGACAAGATTGTAGCAGAACCTGTGCAGCAAAAACACACTGATCTTACTCATTAGTTTCGCTTCCTTTGTATTTCGTGGTAATTAGCTACTCCAGATGGCTGATGCACCATAGCGGAGACTTCAGCTTCCTGACTGTACACGGAGGGATTTCATCAAGACGACAATTCCGTTTTATTGTCACAGCTTGTGTGTGCACTCACCATTCTCACACCAATCAACACAGAGGTGGTGGGGGGGCACAAGAAGGGGATGACTGGGGAAACAGGGCTGCATGTAACCATGGCATTCTTCATGGTGGTCTTTAGTGTTCACGTTTACATACACACAGGGCTGCACAGTTAATCGATTTTTAATTAAAATTGTTATTTGACTTAATGAAATCAGCTTATCGTAAAGGCCGCAATTTATCATGCGGCATGCCACCCTGTGCCAGTGATTAATCTTATCACATCTAAGAGTTTTATCTTCATGTCATCCTTCTTTTGTGACAAGACAGTGAAAGGCATGCTCACCTATCAGTACTACGCTTCTAATACACTAGGCATGCTCACTGATCCGAAGGGGGTCCAGCTTAATGTGCGATGTGTAATTTAGAACACTGCACTGATGCTCGACATTCAAGAATTATATTGCAATTAAAATCACAATGGCAATTTATGTTAGAAAAATCACTATTAAATATGTTCCGGAAATCATTTTTACAATATAACAAAAACATAACAGGAGGAAGTAAAAACAAACAATTTCATACACGTACAAAGGTCAATACAGTCCCAACCAATGAATCTAATACACTGCAAAAAGTAAATGGCCGGTAATGAAATTAGATCGAAGTGTGTGAGGTCAGAAAAATGACTGGAGGTCAAACTCGGATCCTTGTGAGTACTTGAAGCAGAGTTTTGCATGGCCAGGGTGCAGTCACTGGCCAGTGCCCCAGCTATCTCCGGCATTGGTGTTACTCTGACTTCAGTGGGGAAGTTTTTAATATAGCTTTGGATTCCCTCACTACCTTTTCTCAATGGGTAGAGATTAATGAATACGCTTTGCATGGCTTAATTTCTCCCGAGGCCAGCTACTTCCAAAAAGATTACTGAGATATGATAAATCGCCTAATTAACTAGCTGAACAACACTAATAAATCAACAGGAGACTTCCAGGTTTGCCAAAGCCATTTTCATCCCTCTGATCAGTGCTAGCACACCTGCTGTGATCTTAGCAGTGAAACGCTTCTGAAACATTTCAAACCGCTGGGTTACATATAAATCTATTCTACCAATTATGTTCCCCATGATGTACACAAGAGATGACTTAATTAGTGAGTTTAAAGTCACAGAGGTCAGATCGTGACCTTGGTTAAGGTAGCGTAGTCCTATGACATGATGGGAGTTTTCCACTGTAAAACACACTTTAGTTCAAATAACTTATCCCAATCAAGTCATCGTATTACCTCGAGTTGGTTAATTGTAATAAACCTGACTGTAGAAGTTGCCATAACTTAGCAATTAAATAATAATTAAAGCAACAAGATGACTTGAGTTGTGTGTTTCTTGTAATTGTAGATATTGGATGGACAAAATAGTTCACTTCATACATTCACTACAGAGGACTGGATCAGTCCTGTGCATCTGAGTCATCTGATGTTAGTGATGTGGGCTAACAGCATATATATGCACATATGCAGCACCTATACCAGCCCTGACTTTAAAAAGATCGCCCCAGTAACTTTAAAGTCTGGTGGTGAAACCCTGGCTCTCAGGGACAAAATTAAAGTCATATAATAATCTTATTCATTACATGTAAATGCTATTCAAAATCAGAATTACTGCCACGGCTCAGCTAATAACATGCGAAGGTCTTCTTTTCAAAGAGCAGCATTAGGCACCTGACCAGACTGTCTGATATGCTGTACCCATTACTCCACCTATTCCACTTCCACCCAAAACATTCTATTTAAGTCACAAATGATCAGCTGGCCCTCATCATTACCATCATTGTGACCAGCAACTTTGAATGAAGTCATTTTATGAATACCCTGTCGAGCCTTAATAATTCTTGAATTTCAAAGCTTTCGGCGTCCTTCAAGTCTCTTGAATATTGGTTTTTAATGATGAGCACTAGGAATGAATTAGTATTGGATAATAATGTATTAAATTGCAGTATACTACTAGTGGTAGTATAGTAATGTCAAAAAAGACTATAAAAAGTGCCATTAAAATGACCTCAATATCATATCCATGACATCTTGAACAAACATCAAACATGCTACAGTACACCGTCAACGCTTTGGATGACCACCAACTTATTCAGTAAACACTAATGACTTCTGTGCTTAAGGCTTAAGGTATGTTTGGAGCAACGATATAGCAGTGTTCTGTCTCTGATTCTCTCACCCTCAATGGCCCAACATCTGTTGAGGCCAAGAATAAACCTTAACAAGTCTCCACCCTCAAACACTGCTGTTGTGCGATACTTCCGCACTTCATTAATTTACACCTGGCACCTTGTGACTAGATTTTTTTTGGTAGATTTGTATATCTGATTTATATTTGCTAGCTGTATAAACTGTTGTACATTTTACAATCCATATTCTATTTAACTGCTTTCATCTACTTTCTATGTACTTCCTGCTCTGTTGGAAGCATCTGTTGGCCTGCCCTGAACAACATCTGGCTGTGCTTGTACAGTGACAATAAACACTACTACTTCTACTACTATTTCTACATCTTCTACTTCTACAACAATGTGACGTGGGAAGCACTGGGGATAAACATCCTACTTTGTGCATCTGTTGGTCTACCCTGAACAACATCTCGCTGTGCTTGTACAGTGACAATAAAGACTACTACGTGTACTACGATTTCTACTTCCTCTACTTGTACAGTAATGTGACGTGGGAAGCAGTAGATGTATGTGTCGTTAATGCGATGCATTTACAATGCGATGCATTTACAGATGAGCAGGTAGAACATGAATGATGACGGGCAAACTCCAGATAGGCGATAGAGGCCGCGAGGAGGAAGCAGCGGCTCTATAAATAGACGTGGCGTAATGCTGAGGGAACGGCCGCCCTCCGGTAATCAGATGTGATTGCGGCGCGAATCTGAAATTACTATGGAAAAAAACGCAGAAACAGAAACAGCCTGAGGAAGATCATTTTTTAAAGAAAAGCCTCTCTCTCCCCAAACACAACCGGTTCTCTTTTTCTCTCTCTCTTTTACACGTGCCGTTTTTTTTTTTTTTAAAGCACACTGGCCTGGCACCTCCTATCTTTAGTAATTATCAGTCTAGCCATTACACAAGATTCAGCAGATGGGAAAATGAATTTCATCGGATTGCTAGGTTGCTTCCCCTTTAAGCCCATTAAGGTCCACTTTAGTTTATGAGGCTGTAGAGAAAGGGGCCGTGAATGGCGGCCATTAACCTCCATTCAAAAAGCACTTAAGCGATGAGAGCTAGTTAACTCCATAGACACGGTGGTCATTAAGGAGCACAGGTGAGCATGAACCGGTGAATCCTCAGTGCCGGGCTTTAACGTGCACGACTTCCCTCATTACCTGCTTCCTGTTATCTTATCCAATGATTTTGCTTGATCCTTCTTTCACTACACACCTGCTTTGCCTAAATAATCTGTGTGATAGAGTGACCATCACTAGAGTTGTGGGTGTGCTCTTTGTCGTTGCGGTCAAAACACACGTTTTGGTACCCCAGAACCTGGGTTTGAAACCCGGTGGGGTGACTTCTCCTCCCCTTCGTCACAATCTGATTGGATGTGTTGTGGAACAGATTATTATTCTCTCTTTATAACTCTTTGATGCATTCAGTAGTATCAATATAGTGTTTCCTTTCACGACAATGAGTACATATTTCATATATGTTTACAGCAAATACTTGACACTGAGATTGTTATACAATACAGGAATACTGTAAAATACTGCATATTACTAATAATATATACCATGCTGTAGATTGTACTGTACTAATACGTGCTGTTTAATTACGTACAAGATTTGTTTAATGTTTGCACAAGAAGATTTACCTAAGAAAATAACTTCATCATCACAACAATAATTAAACCAGCAAGCCGCACGGTCAACAGTCGGCTATTTTGGGGCTGGGATTCCAGGCTGGCTGTCCACCTCTAATCTCCCCTTTCTAATTAACTGAGTGCGGGGTGCATAACTAGATCAGTAAGCTTTGCCCAACTCACATGGACATTTCCATTAACTGCTTTTCTCAGTTTGCCAGCAGCAGCTACGATAAGATATGCCACCACCCTAAGGCGGAAGCTCGTCAGCGCTCTCCCCTTCAATAATACAATACAGTATAGGCAACTGGCCCCTGCTGTTTTCCAGGGTTTTGTTTTATAAACTGGACTCAGACAGAAATCAGGATAAGCACACCCAGGCGTCTAATCAGGAGTCTAATCGGTCTCCCCTGTGAACGGCCGCTGATGTCGCACTGGTGTTATAATTCATATTGGAGAACGGTGCTGCAGTCATCTCGTCATGCGGTGACTTTAATTTGATTCTGCTGATTCAAGGTAACTGCGGAACAATAGCTGACATTTAATAAGCGTGGGATCATTCATGAACGCCATCTTGAGGGTTTACTCTATAGAGGACTGTTTTAACTGTGCTGGGTGTATATACCTACATGAGTTTCCTGATCCAGGCCCCCTGCATATTACCTGTCCCTTTTTTATTATCTTTCATAATGTTTTTCGACATTGCAGCGCATCCTTCATTAAAAAGGGAAAAAATCCCTAATGTATTAAGTTTGCGGTTAAATGGGAACCACATTTATTGCAAAAAAAAAAAAGTGTGTCCTCTTGTCATCATGGCGTTTTTACTGAGAGGGTACACACTCCACTCAGTTTATTTCCCTCTAGGATTAAACGATAAGCAAACTAAAATGGGATACAACAAAGTATGTCCGTCTAGGTAAGATGATCTGACATTTTATTGCTGATTGATTTTGCCAACCTATCATGCAAAAAAAACCCTAGTATGATGAAAAAGAACAGCTACAAATGATAGACTCATGCTCTGAATATTAAATGTAATTTATGGATCTAGCTTTTGAGTTTAGGGGTTTTTAAATCTTTATGACAATTAAGTGTGAAGACTGTAACATTTAGTATTCCATGGCTGACTATAGATCAGAGATACAGCTGAAAAAAAAAAAAGAAAAACTACAAGCAATGGGTTCAATATTTAGTTCATGGATCTATCTTTTGAATCTAGGGATATATTTATGCCCCTTAAGTGTACCGACAGTTCAGTATTACATTTACAGTAGTATTACCGAGCTGACTATACATCAGAGATGGAGCTGTAACTGCTGCTGTCAAATGGCTCCTGTAAAACTGGAGATAAAAATATTCAACGCTGCTCTGCACACAGTCTAGTAATAATATGTGTGCTTAGACTATCGTTGTTATTATTATTCCATAGCCTGCCTGCCTACTGTACTGCTACATTTGGTTAAGTTAATGACCAAAACAGCAGTCGCCTGACACACACACACACACACACACACACACACACACACACACACACACACACACACACACACAGGACTTCTCCCTCTGTAGAGCCACACTCGATTGCGTGAAACATTAACATCCCTTTCATGAGTTTGTACCCGCAACTATAATAATTCCCCACATAAAGGATATATCGTATATAAATCACATGCTTTAATGCAATGCAAGTGTAAAAAACTAAATTTTGTGTGAGCTCTATCCATATTCATGCCACAGTGTAAAGTAGGCTAGTTTTTGCATGAAATAGCCTACTAACCTCCAGTTGGCAATATATGCTATGTTAAGCCATCTGTTTGCAATTATTCCTTAAACATTTTTACATTCCTTTCATATGGGGTTTGGATCAGTAACTACAGCAAGCCCTGTTTAGTTTTAGGGACTAAAACTGCAGTAGGAGCAACTACTAAAGCTACTGTATGGTTGGGGCCTAGCCAATGAGAGCTGCACTGAAGGCTATGTCAAAGCTGTGGTAAAGTCAGTAGCTTCAAAGGCCGACTGAAGTAAAGACTCCCCCTCTGTGACTTTCCTGCCATGTTCCTCCCCTATACCCTCTGAGCTGGTGAATAAGAGATGCCATGAGAGGAGGAGGCTTCTGACCAGATAGCGTGGGACAAGACTATTGTGAATTATTCACTGCATTACATTTTCTCTCTCTCTGTCTTTCTCTCTCTTCTTTCTTTCTTCTTTTCTGCCCTGCCCCCACCCAACCCCTTTGTCTTTGCAACCCCACCAACCATCACCGAGATGATAATTTTTTAATGCTAGCTTTCCCTTCTCAATTAACACTTCTGACACGGAGCTATCGTCCAATGGTGGCGGTGGGCGTGAACACGATGAGGGGAACACAATGGATGATAGGGTGACTGAATGGGAGGTGTACGTACCGCACGTGGTCGAAGTACTCTTTGTGCTGGTTGCGGTAAAACACCGAAAATCTCAGCATCCTGCCAGCAATGGCCTCTGCCTTCTCCAGCAGTTGTGTGAGATGCACTGTCGAGTAATCTAGGGGGGGAAAAGAAACAAACCCAATACATAATTTTACATAATTAGAAGTCATAATTTGTCTATTTTTTTTGGTTTAAAAAAGGGAGGACATTCAAATGCAATGCACCACTCAGTGTCATTTAGCTTGATGAAAAATTAATATGATTTTTCCCACAAATAGACCGTCATAAGTACATTACAGACTTGTGCAGTAATGTGGATCATGATAGGTTTTTGCTTTCAGACATTTTTCTCTCCCATATATTTGAATTGAAGCCATGCCACACACACACATAATCTCTCCATGCCACAACCCTTAATGCCTAGTGCTCTCAAGCACCGGGGCTTATGGGGGATTTTTGAAATAAACGTCACGGCACTGAGACGTTTAAGTGATGTATGACCTGTTTGTTTGTGTGTTTGCGCGCAATTACTGTGCTGCGCCATATCCATCACGGAGAGCCTGATGGGTCGGACTTTCTCAGCGCGCTGTGCGGACAAAGCTAACCACCTGGACCGACGCCAATTATAGGGTATAATACACACTGAGTGCTGAGAGGCCGGCTATAAGTGTGATGTGTGTGTAAATAAATCCATGCTGCTTTGTGTGTGATTTATGGCATTTGTGTGTGTGTGTGTGTGTGTGTGTGTGTGTGTGTGTGTGAGTGAGTGTGTCTGTGTGCATGCTTTAGCATGTATGTGGGTTACATAGGTGAGTGAGGAAACGTTTGTAATCCTTTCTGCCTATGTACAGTATGTGGGCAAGAAAAGGCATTCATACAACCATGATCTTGAGTGTAACTCTGTGTGTGTGTGTGGGGGGGGGGGGGGGGTTGTGTGTGTTAAGAGTGGCTATGGGTGTGTCTGTGTGTGTGTGTGTGTGTGTGTCTGTCTGTCTGTCTGTGTCAACATGCTCTCGCATCTCACCAGCCGTGCAGAACTCGATGATCTCGCTCCACTCGGACACGGCGTAGTCTCCGTCGCTCTGCTTGGACGCCGTCTGCACGGCCACCGTGTACTCGGTCCGCGGGCTCAGGAACCAGTGGCCTCGCACCGTCATGGGTAGCGGCACGGCCTTGGCCACCAGCTTGGTGGGCACGTCCTGCAAAGACAGGAAAGGGTTGACGGGGAGCTCCTTCGGAGAGGACGGGTCGCCAGGGTTGGCCAGGAACTTGGCAGAGGCGGGCTGAGGGGGGGCTTCCCACTGAACGGGGGGGCCAAGCCAAGATAAAAAAAGGGAGAGGGGAGGGGGAGAGGGGCGAGTGGTTGTGGTGGTGGGGTTGGTCAGTCCATACAAAAAGGGAAAGAGGAAGGATGGAGTTGAAGGGAAGCATCCAGCACAGAGAAAGACCAGAAGAGCGTGAGGATCTTTTTTGTGTGTGTTAGAGGTTAGTTTGTGCAATACACATGCAGTAGTAGTCTGTTAAACAGCATCAAAGCAGGGACACCATGCGAAGGAAAGACAGTGGTAATGACACAGCCCCCAAGACAAGGGGACAAAATCAGCATCAGTGTATTTATAAGTAGTGTGTATTAGATAGAGGGAATGGCAGTAGGGTCCTTCTACTGAGAAAAGATAGTGCTGATGTTAGTCTGTGCACTACAGATGCAGTAATACAGTATCACAGAAATCTGGACACATAGAAAATATCACTACTTATGATTATATACTTTTTTCTTATTTCATTAAAAAATGTTGCATTTCTAATTGAAAATATGTATTTTTACCTATGTGTCCAGACTTTAGTGACACCTTGTACAGTGAAAAAACAGTTGACCACTGATGTTAGTTTGTGCAATACACATGCAGGGGTACAGCGGCACAGCAGGAATATCATGCAAAAAAGGAAAGACAGCCAGCGGATAGAGGACACATCCCACAGGGATTGTCAGGGGACAATGCCAACATTGGCTCATTGAGAAGAAGTGTCCATTAGAACGAGTAAAGAAAAAGAAAGGAGGGAGAGAGAGAGAGAGAGAGAGAGAGACAGAGACAGAGAAAAAGACAGAGAGAGAGAGTGTGTGTGTGTGTGTGAGAGAGAGAGAGAGAGAGAGATAGAGAGACAAAGACAGACAGAGAGAGAGACAGAGAGAGACAGAGAGAAAGACAGAGAGAGAATAGCATTGGGGTCATTCTGCACAGAAATGAAAATTATTGATGTTAGGCCATAATGCAATACACATGCAGCAGTATTAGATAGCACCAAAGCAGCGATTCAATGCAAAGGAAAGGCAGTGTGTAGATAGGGGATAGTGTCAGTGTCAGTGTCAGTGTATTAACAAGCTCTGTGCATTCGTCTGAACAAAACTTGGCAGTGGGGCCATCCTACAAAGAATGGACAGCACTGTGCAGAGAAAAGAAGACTGGACATACCACCAAGCGTTAAGAGCCAAAGCATTTTCTGAATGAACTACTAATATCAGCTCAAAGTTTTAAACCTAGATGTTGTAAAAATAATCAGACTGAAGTATATGGCATAAAGCACTGGTGCACATTTACTTCTATTAGAAAGAGCTAGGGCTACATCCTGCAAAACATACAGTTTACACTGGCTCCCTTCTCAACGTCACACAGCCTGCCAATCTCGTCACTGATCCACTTATAGGTATTTCTACAAACACTAGCCAACCACTAAGTGCAGCATACTAGCTTTCCACTGCTGGCCAAGACATTTTTTTAATCAAAAAGGTCAGCATGGGGGAGGTGCATAGCCTAGTAATATTCTAGGGCAGTAGTATTATCTCAGGCAGACTCTGTTTGACCTTAAGCCCCCTCGGCCACCATGACATCCAACCCCCATCAGCCCCGGCGGCCAATCAGAAACCACAGACCTACATAACGAGCGCTATCGATCCACTTTGTATGACACATAGTAGTTTATTAGCTTCGGGGGAGTTCCAGAGTGCTTTGTGAGGTCATAGAATGTGACAGCGATTTTTTAAGGGACCGCTGTTAATGGATTAGGGGCAATGGGGAGAGCGATGGGTTAAGGATATGATGTGGTGAAGACGTGAACTATAAAAGGGATATATATACTAGAGTATGCAGCAGTAGGTTAACCTCATCAGACATCATTAGAGAAGAGCAACGACCATACTGCAGACCTCTGACACTGATAAAAGTGTGCTAAACGAATCTCTATTAATCAGAGATACCATGACACTATATGCTATCACACATACCATTTCTAAGTCAGTGACGTATGAATACCCTGGTTTTTGTGTGTCATTTGCTTTCGGGCTGGTTTGCTGCCCCCCCCTCCCTCACCTTGTGTTTGAATTTGTTGGAGTTCTTGTTCTCCTTCTTGTTCAGATCAATGAAGTAGTGTGTGATCCTCTCTCGGGCCCGGGCGTCCATGTCCCAGCAGATCTTGAAGGAGTCACACGTGATGTTGCTGATTTTGATGTGCTGAGGCACAGGGAGCTCTTCCATCTCAGCGATCCCGCTGTCCTGGGACTTGTTCCCTGTTGAAAAAAGAGTGACATGACATTTCCTATCAGTGTGTCTGAAGTATCAAGATTGGCTTAGAGCAGAAATTCTGTGGACTACAGTGATGGAAGATTCGGTCTTTGGAAGTTAAAAGCCTGTCATTGCCAGAAAGTAAGCTTGTAGACTTGATTCTGTGATGACTTTCCTTGATTCCTTGATGACAAGTTACATTTTCAAGTTAAATTACTCCATAGGGTAACTGCACTGTACTTTACAAGATACTAAAGTACTCCTCAGTTTCTACATTTAAACTGTTATTTTCAAACTGCAGTAGCCTAGGCCTATTGGGTTAGTTAAGTACAGATAGTGCATACCCTTTACTGTCAACGAGTCAATCCCCCATGTATCTACATATTTAGCTGCTTACACGGGAAATTAATGTTTTGAAAGCAAATATTGAACGGGTAATAACCAAGCAAACATAAACTTTGCTCGGAACAAAAGAAAGATATTATGAGGAATGGCTTACTTAAAAACGTCAGTTCCCAGGCTAATGTAAACGTCAGAGACTGTCCGTTAGCAGCATAGCAGCTGGAATTAGCGGTTGTGATTTAGAAAAGCTAAATTTAACCAGACACAGCTTTGATTCGGGTTTTTGAAGGCAATAAAGATAAACAGTGAAACTGTGCAGCCGTTGCAGCGTTTTTACTCACTAGTTTACAGAAGTTCAGATAGCTATTTGGATGGCTAACATTAGCTGGAAACCCCTTCCATAATCCATTGACTGCCATGACAGCAGTCTTTAACGAGGACAAAATATATGACGTTTTTATAGAGTTGTTTCTTGCCAGATTTTTTTTTACGACGAGCACTTTCAAGCAAATTGGCGATCAAAGGATTTTGAGATTTGACAAATTTTCAGCAAACCTTTACTTACTGTAATGTAGCTGTCTGATCCACCACCTTACCAATACACTTTCCTTGACCTAACCTCAGCTCGCTCGCCAAGGTTATAGAGCGCTAAAATGAAATTTTAGCCCACAACCAAGGACAACCTGAGAGCATGTGGTCATTACATCCATGAAGCCTATAATTATTTAAAAGACTGTCACTAGAGTAAACCACATTTATTTGATTTAACACGAAAATCACTACAGTAGTGTTTACACAGGCAGTGTAACTAACAGGCTGTCACTTGGATTAGGTCTGCAGAGCTCAATTTGATTCAACACGAAAATGGCTGCTTTTCTGTTTACATAGGCCTTACATGTAATTATTCAGGAGACGGCCAATAGAGTAAGTCTACCCGACCTTAATTGAACAAGGGAATGGCTACGTTTTTGTGTGTAGCTTTAGATGATGATATGCATCAGTGCAATAATAGCATAAATATGCAGAGCGTAGTGTATAGATTATGGCACTGCTTCTCTATATGGATTGAAGCTGTCCCCTTCTGCGTCCATATTTCTGTATAGTCTAGCCTATATGAATAATGGATTACATTGTAGCTTAATGGATCATTTACTCTGGAGGCACTTTTTGAACCACACACATTTTTCCATCTTGACCCGAGCAGTGAGAGGCCTGGATATACAAGTAGGAATGACTCAACCCTTTTACTACTGAAGATCTTTTTTAAGGGAAACTCGACACAGACCTGGGTCAGATATGTTTCCTTTTTTACACAACGTAAACTGAGATTTCAGACGGAGCTGGGAATATTTTTCCTCTCCTCTCGTTTTTTTTCTCTTTCCTATTTAGAGGGCAAGAGGACAGACAGGTGATTGGAAAAAAAGAACGAAAACCTGATCCAGCCACACAGAGATGCAGACACACACACACACACACACACACACACACACACACACACACAGGAGATGTGGATAAAATGGCCTCCTCATCATGTCTCCCACAGAGGAGCTTCCTACTGCTTAGTCACCCCAGCGGCGCTGTCCATTTACCACTCAGCCATGGGGAATTTGTGAATGAGAGAGTGAGAGGAAAAGAGAGAGAAAGGCGGAGTGAGGGAGATGGTGACAGAATGAGAGATGAAGAGAGAGAGAGAGACAGGGAGAGAAGGTCCACTGGGAATTCTTTGCCAAGGACGGTACCTGCGCAGTCAGCGAAAAATGCTCTGTGCCATGCCAGTGAATGAGCAGGTTGTCCTACGGCGTAGGAAAACATATGCACATGCACGTGCGTGCACACACACACACACACACACACACACACAAGCAGACACACACACACACACACCACACACACCACACACACACACTATATATAACCACCGATACACACAACCAGACTTATAGACAGACTCATGCACACATAAACAAGCAAAGAAACACACACACACATACACACACACACACACACACACACACACACACACACACACACACACTATATATATATAACCACTGATACACATTACCAGACTTATACACAAACTCATGCGCACATAAACAAACAAACAAACACGCACACGCACACACACACACACACACACACACACACACACACACACTATAGGCACCAAAAAAAGCAATTCCTTGATGGTATGAGTTCAAGGCAACCTTTACAAAGCCATTACACAGCATTAAAAGGAGGTTGCATCACGGCTCTTAATCTTGTCAGTCTGGAGTTGGCACCAAAGCTTCGCCGCCTGAGGCGTTTCGTTTTTTTAACCATCAGCGATCTGCTACACACTCTCTCTCTCTTTCAAACCCAAGACACAAGGCCCCAAACAGTACAGATTACACCCACGGCACAACGAGAGAGAGGGAAGCCTTCCTCTCAGACATCAAGGGGGAGAGGGGAAAAAATATCACTGCCCCCCTCCATACTCTCCTCGTCTCTGCCGACAAACGAGAGAAACTCAACTTCATGCATTTTCAGGAAATTTTTCCTCTGATGTTCTTTTTTTTTGCCAGCTCTTTTTTTTTTTTTGTCGACGGCCGTGAAAAACCGAGTGACTCATCCTCCCAAAGCTCAAGCTTAATTAGACTCACGGAGGAGACGGAGGGAGGACGGAGGAGAAGGAGGAAACCCTCTCTGACTTCAGCCCTCCGTTCCCTAGCCGGCTGCACACCGGCGATAATTACAGAGTGTGCAGTGCTCTTTTTTAAATGGAGATAAAGGGCTCCGGTACTGCAGAAGTGTTTTCTCTCATTGTGGCCTTCCCACTCCCTCTGTCCATTGACAAGAGAGAGAGGGGGCACCATTACTTTAATGGGAAACGCCGTCAACGTTTTTCAATAAAATAGGACTTTGAATGAAAAAGTGGATGCAGGGTCATTTTGATTTTGATGGGGGTGATGCATTTGTTCATTTCTTTTTCTAAGGACAATACAATTATGCAAGTGATTGAGGCAGATTTATTAAAATCCCTTTTTTTTAGAAAGATGTTATTTGACTTAGACTGACTTAAATAATTTGCATAGAAATGTAATCTTATGCATAATTTTCTTGATTGACTAACTGACTAATATAGAAAAAAACATAATAAAAAGAACAAACTTCTTTCCATTATTATACTTATTATACTCCTTCTTTCCCTCACTCACTTTCCCACTCACCCTCAAGCTCTCTCATTCGCTCTCCTCTAGCCGTTTGTTGGTATGATAACACTGCAGGGAACACTGCACAGTGCCACCAGTTAAGAATGATTGAATGAAAAGTAAATCTGACCAGGATTTAACACAACTAGAGCATGAGAATGGGACTGTGTGTGTGTGTGTGTGTGTGCAAGTGTGTGTATACACGCATGTGTCTGTGTGCATGTGTGCGTGTGTGTGTGTGTGTGTGTGTGTGCGTGTGTGTGTGTGTGTGTGTGTGTGTGTGTTTGTGTTTGTCTGTGAGAGCAAGAGAGAATGAGAAAAATCCCTGAGCTATCCGGGGATTAATAATCTGCCCATCTGTGGGTGGCTCTGTGGGAACTGGATGTGACTGTGGTCTGAACAAGCCTGTTGCTCCTCTACATCAGCTCCTCTTGTAGCTCAGTAGGTAGAGTCAGGGGCCACTGAGGGCATGGGTGGGATACACAAGAGGCACACTATAGAATAATATACTATACTTTACTATACTATACTATGCCATGCTATACTACACTATACTGTACTGTACCATGCAAATATTATATTATACTATACTTTACTATTCCATACTATACTATACTATACTATACTATACTATACTATACTATACTATACTATAGCTATAGCTATTTTACTATACTATACTGTACCATACT
Organism: Setipinna tenuifilis; assembly: GCA_030347295.1. NCBI lineage: Eukaryota > Metazoa > Chordata > Actinopteri > Clupeiformes > Engraulidae > Setipinna > Setipinna tenuifilis. The sequence continues at coordinate 12,883,616 of CM059287.1, read as the reverse complement.
ATACATTTGTGCAGTGTAGAACACAGCACAGAGTACTTTACTATGGTATACTTTACTATACTATATTATAGTACAGAATACTACATTTATCCTAATGGCACATAATACTTTACCATACTATACTGTACTATAATACACCATAATACACTATACTATACTATACTATACTATACTATACCATACTTCTTACCCAAAGTGATAAAGCTTTTGATAAAGCTCTCTCAGAGAAGACAAATCTGACCATGAATCTCAGTCATGTACTGGCTAACATCTTATGGGTACAAGACCATGATTCAAACTCAAGTCCTTTTCTCACACCCTCAGGGTCTTTCAGTTCTCAGACTTCTTTGAAGTTCACTCAGCCTTCAAAGAGTATTTGCAGTTTTATGAATCATTTTGTTATTTGAATGCAGTTTTGACTTTCTGGTCAAGCACATAATTATACAGTCTCACACGCCAGTCAAAGAAAGGCCTTTTCACAGAGCATAACAAATCGCCCACATATCCAGATATATCAGATACTATACTTCAGATGATATTTAATTCGCCCACATTTGGTTTAAATAACAATACACAGGAGAAAATGTGTTGCGCACACACACACACAGACAAACACACACACACACACACACACACACACACACACACACACACACACACACACACACACACACACACACGAAAATGATAAACTTCAGCTCTTCTGCCCTTCCCCCGCTCTTCCCCCTCTCCTCTTCAGTCTTTCTCTCTCTCTCTCTCTCTCTCTCCCTCTCTCTCTCTGTAATCTTTGCTTTAAATCACAACTCACAAGACAGCTGATGATGCAAGAAGCTTAACCCCTCAACCCACAAACACACGATCAAGATGATTAAAGCCAAGCCATACAAGCCAAGTCCATCTCCCAGCTTCAGCAGCAATCAAGCACAGCACAGCACAGCACAGCACAGCACAGCAGAGCACCTACCAGGCGAACGTAGGCTTTTCATGCTGAAAGCACTCAAATCAGATCAGCTCACACTGAGATGTAGTCCACTCAGCAATGGCAGAGATAATCAGGAAGAGAGAAAGTTCCAGTGGCAACTCACTACCAGTCAAACAGCTGCATGTAACTGTGACAGCAATGGCAGCAGTGGAGGCAGCAGCAACAGCAACAGCAGCCAGCAGCAGCAACAGTAGCACCAGTGGCTGAGTGGTTGAATGGCAGAGAGTGGCTCCTGTCTCTGTGTCTGCCCAACTGTTGGTGACTGACCCCAGTGTTCCAACACAGTGGTGACCCAGTGGGGAGGGTGGAGGAGAGGAGGGAGGAGAGGGGAAAAAAGGGTGGAGGGGTGGAGGGGAGAGGGAGGGGTAGGGGGAGGGGGAGGGGGGAGCGGGGTGTTGAGTGTGGTTATCCAGGCTGACAGCCGATTGGCTGGGGATGAAGAGGAGCTTAGAGATGGACTCTTGTCAGCCGGACACACTCCTCACAGGAAGGGTCAACTGAGATTATATCATCACCAATAGGAAACCGACACGGGCAAACACACACACACACACATAGAGGTCTCACACACACACACACACACACACACACACACACACACACACACACACACAGGCTGCTCACACACACACACACACAGGCTGCTCACACACACACACACACACACAAACACACACACACACACACACACACACACACAGACACACACACACACACGTAGAGGTATCACACTGCAGAAGGGAGGGCTGGTTGATGTCATGTGCCTTCGCCAGGAGATAAGCTTTCCAAATCCAAAAGAACACAATACCCCCCCCCCCCCCCCAACCTCCCCCTCTCCCCGTTCCCTCTCCTGTCCTCCACGCAAATTCTTTCTCTCTCTCTCTCTCTCTCTCTCTCCCTTTCACTCTCTCTCTCCCACTCTCACTCTCTGTCTCGCCTCTCTTTCTGTCTCTCTCTCTTCCTCTCCCTCTTTCTGTCTCACTCTCTCTCTCTTTCAAAAAATCCCATCACACAGCAGTCCTCTGTAGTTCCCACCTCTTCACAGCCCCCCCCCCCCCCCCCCCCCCCATGCCACACCCCCCTTCCCCAGCCAGCGTGCTCTGTCTGTCACCATTCCAAAAAGCATGACATCATCCTTTTGAGCCACTGCAGCACAGGTCACTCTGGGTCCAGTGTCATAACTTATCTTAAGGGAGCGGCCCCTTTTCTAGCTCCAAAAGAATGTTGTGGAGGAATTCATTCAGTGATTGGCCTATCTTAATCATCTGGACATCACTAATGGCTTCTAGCCAACAATAAAGACAAACCAGAGACTGTATATATACAGTTAATGAGACAAACGGTTCTTAGTTACTGTGAGACTGTTCACAAAATGCTTCCGGAGCAATCCTAGTTCTGGAATATCAGATGCTGATTTCATGAAATTCTGATGCTGCTGGACATTCCTGTTCCACCCTGGACCAGACACACAGACAAACACACATAAACACACACACACACACACACACACACACACACACACACACACACACCAGAGATGGAAATTTGCACTAGTCACCAGCCAAATGCTGGTAAAATATGGAACTGGCTGGTAGATTTTGGACACAAAATAATAATTAGAGTGAGTTGAGTGGCTGGCGAATTTCACCATTTATGTGACCATGACTGGTAAAGGTTAATTTCCACGTGTGACACACACACACACAAACAGGTCCAAATTATGTTATACTGACCCAAGATCTAAAAATGGACCGACGTGTCCATTCTGCCCGGTTTGGTCTGGTTTTGTCTTTTTCGCCAAGGCGTCCCCATGTGATGCCACCACCGGCGAACAGACCCCGCACACAGAGGCCCAAACAAAGGCCCCCCTCAGGCCCTCCTCCCCCGGCCCACCACTCCTCAAAGACCCTGACAAGGCCCCCTTTCACCCGCACCCTACGGGAGTCCCCCGGACCGCATCCAAGCATCCACACAAATAAACACACACACACACATATACACATATACAGATTCTGGCAAA
>CM059287.1:12858114-12875614 GCA_030347295.1 Setipinna tenuifilis | reverse complement strand
GGAAAGATCTCTGCTTAGACATAAGAGGCAGGAATGCTGGCAAAACACACACATTTTCACTCTTTAACACACACATACACATGCACACATACACAGACACACACACACACACTCAGATACACACACACACTCTCTCTCTCTCACACACACACACACACTCACACACACACACACACACACACACACACACACACACACACACACACACACACACACAGTGAGCAGTGTGTCAAGCTGAACTGTTCCCGAGAGACGAGGGGTGAAAAGAGGAGCTTAATCTGTGGCCAGGAATGACAGTAACGACAGACACACCATTACACGGTGGTATTGTTTTCCAAGAAAAACACGTCTGCCAAAACAAAACACCAACCGCCCCCATATCCTCCTCCTCCTCCTCCCCCTCCTTCTCCTACTCTTGATGTCTGCGGTTGAGGACTTTCCAAAAAAAAAAATGCATGTTGGGATAGCCTTCACCTCCCACACAGTCATCCTCCCCCCTACACACACATACACACACACACACACACACACACACACACACACACACACACACACACACACACACACACACTCACCCTCCCCCTGGGCCTCGTCCTCAGCACTAGCTGAGTAAGCACAGCTGACTGGGGCAGTAATACTGATGGGGCAGTCCAAATCTCATCATGGGGCTATTGGGGGGAAAACTGTACAGTTTCCCCACAATCTATTCAAAAACCCTTAAAAAAGCCCTTGTGATGGAGTACCATCAGTAGCGGTTTTAGGCACGGGCGAACCGGGCAGCCGCCCGGGGAGCCATTTCGTGGGGGGCGCCACAAGCGCTTGGGAGAAAAAAATAAAATAAAATAAAAACGCTCCGTGTGTCATATCGCTGCAATGTGGGTGCTGAGAGGTGGTCTCGCCCGGGGCGTAAAACACTATAGAACTGTCACTGAGTACCATCACTATAGTTCTAGAGGATGTGCTCTGACTACAACTCTGCCTCCTTGCCATTGCAGTTTGGAGTGCATGTTTGGTACCCAGAAGAACCTGGGTTTGAGGCCAGGTGGGACGACTGCTCTTGCCCTTTGCTACAAACTTCAACTTCAACTTCTAACCCTAACCCTCACATATATTCAGAATCCAATAATCTAGACAGGTGCACAGGCAGGAAGAATACAACAATTTGTTTTCCCCCACTGGGTTGTGTTGAGTTTATTATAGAGATCTGTGATCAGTAATCCCGTTACTGTTGAGTCCATTACAGCATGATGCATTATAGATGATGTAATGAAACTAATGAATGTATATTTTGAGGTGTCAAGTTTGTGACAAATATAACTCATTTATATGTTGACTGTTTAAATAGCCCATCAATCAGCAATACTCTAATAATATTGGATTGAAAACACTTTTCATCCATTTTGCTTTAATTCAATTCAGAGCCTAGAGCCTGAAGTTGCTAAAGCAAAGTTATATAATGATAATTCTCACTAGATGTTTGTGAGTGGAATCAAACTCACACAGGGGGACCCATCTGCCTTGAACTTTAAGCAGTGTGCCCTTAGTGCTATGCGATCAGTAAGTAAATAGGAGCACATTCACACTGGACACTTTGGGTGTCTAGACTGGAGCATATTGCAGTGTTGGTAGGGTTCACTTTGATAATGTGATTGCAGTCTACACCTTAACTTGACCGCACACTAACTAAACCTGTGTACACCGAAAAATGGAAAGTTTGGGGTGAAATTTGCCAGAACTTCAGTGTGGTGCTCTTTATAGGTTTATCTGATCTATAAAAACTACCGCACGCACTGTTGACTGTGACATTGTCAAATGTGATTGATAAATAGAACTTTAGGTTAGAAAGCAAAAAAATGTAACGTGAACAATGACCAGAAAGGGGTCAGTCAGGTGGCCATAATCACACTCAGTGCAGTTCAGTGCAGTTAGACAGCACATTTACATTTCACTCACACTGTTATTCATTGTCATTTATAGTAAATTAGGTAAAGAGACAACCCCCCTGGAGCAATGTGGGGGTTGGATGACTGTCTTAACAGCATCTTATAGTGTATGAGAGTGCAGGAGAGTGCTGGGTATTCACTTCCTCTGTAGTGAACACATGTTTTACTCCCAATGTGACTTCTCGATCCCCGAACCATTAGGTCACAGCTGCACCCTGGAAAAAGACAGAATGTGAGAGCAACTACAGACAAGGGATAGCGTGATCCAGTGCGAAGCAAACACACCGTCAGTGATATATGGAACTATAGGACTATAGCTGGTGCTAATCAGTTTCTATGGAGCCTTCCTCTCCCACTCCTCCCACTCCCACAACTGGTTGGGCTAGGAATGCCGTAGCCGTGGTAACCAGAGATAGCCCTAGTACATCAATGTTTGGCACTTTAGGATGGGGAGTGTGCAGTCACCAGGGAAACAAGTTTGAGTAATTCCACAAAGTCGCCTCTCTCTGCAAATAACCCTGTCAGGATTTTTCGTCTGAGTCTAGACGTTTGTAAATGCCTGTAATTTCACCCTCATCTTATTAAAGTGTTGCAGCTTTCCCTCCGAGGACTAACACCAGGATTCATGTAGACACCCATTTACTATGGTTAAACCGTTTATCAGTCGCAACACTGCGTGTGAAATTACAACAAATTGACTGAAATTTGTTGTGTGCACTAGATATTACTTTTGAGTCAAAGACAATAATTTACATTTAACTTATTTTGCTGACATTAAACTAGCATTTCCAAAAAATGAAACTAGATGTCATGTTAAACGTTCCAAACTTGTAATCCCATTAATATGTAACATTAGCAACAGTCTGTTGATTAATGAGCACTGTCCCCATCAACTAAATAAAATGAAATAAAATGTAAGGAAACTTTCCTTCAACTGTTTCTGACAGCTCTTGCTTTTGGCTAGTGGGATTAAGTCTGTTTAATCCCAAGCAGAACTCTGTTGTCTCCAGGTCATGACATCTCTTGGAATCCTAGCTCACAGCCTGCTACAGCCTCCTCTGGAAGTATGTAAATCACCCAACTTTGCAATCAACAGACGGGGGGGTTCAGAAGGGTTCAGAGAGTACATGTCCCGCCACACATTTGTTCCAGCAAATTCATTAAGCCAGCTGATTCCAATGAGCACAAATCTTCAGCCAGGTAGATGAGCTAACTAGTAAACACACCTGCATGAGGTACACAGGCAGAAGGAATACTGTACATGGCAGAACGTTTTACTTTCTCAAGACGGTTGGTCCAACTGTACCATTTTGTAATCAACAGCTGACTATTTGAATGTATTTAAACTACTTAAATGTCTGAAACACATGTCTGGTTCCACAGGGCCTCCTCTTGCTTCATCTCAACTTTAGCGGCCAGTCTGAAGTGACGTTCTTGGGGCCTTGGTCCGGGGTCGGTCAGTCAGTCGGACTCGAGCTGGGCCTCCTTACTGAGTAAGCGATGCGTGCCTGATTAAAAGTGGAGGAGAGGCTGTAGGACTGTACTGGCTGACAGTAATGGAGAGTGATTTATGGAGGTCAAACAGGAGGAAGAGAGAGAGAGCCAGCGCTGTTGCTCCCCCCACCCCCCCTTGAGCATAGCTGCCTCTCTGATGCATTAGTCAGAGCACTCAGGTGAAGATGGTGGGTGATATAGCTGATTTGACTGTCAGTCTTGGCATAAAGTATGTGCTAATGTTGGTGATGAGGGATCAGTACTATTTTTAGCTGTTTTGTTTCAGCCTCCTAGCCCATCCTAACTTTGATCACAACAGGTACATTCATCATCGTGTGCTTACACACATCCACACAGAGTCAGACACACATATACACACATAAAACACAAATAAGCCTCTCTCTCTCTGTCTCTCTCTCTCTCTCTCTCTCTCTCTTACACACACATTCTCACACACACAAATCACGTCACATACACGCACACACAGAAATAACGTCACATCACACCCACAAACAGACGCACACAGACACAGACACAGACACACACACACACACACACACACACACACACACACACACACAAACTCAGTCTTACTGCTGCGTCACAGTTGATGCTGATTGCTGATATTGCTGTCAGTGTTGCCAAACACACACACACACACACACACACACACACACACACACACACACACACACACACACACACTGACAGCTGATTGCCAATTCACCGCAGTGGGCCAGTTGGGTGAGCACACACACACACACAGGCCTCTGGTGGCCCTGCATAAAGCTGGTTGAGTGACTCACTGGGCAAGGTTATTTATAATAACACTTGGAAAACTTGACTTATCACTGTGGCTCTGTTCCAGCTCACTGTCAAGAGAGCACTACAGTACAGTACAGTGGGTGTTTGTGCTCCAGTGAGAGGAAAGGGCTTGCTGGGATGTAAAAGGTTACATTAACCAATTATAGGCACATAGGAGTTGTAGCGAGAGTATTGAGGGAGGAAAATATAAGGTCTTTGGTTGTAGTAACCGAGTGGTATAACTGTGAATAACATCACACGCAGACTGGGGAAACAGTTTAGGCACTTTTACTGAACTTTATCTACTTGCAGCTGACAGTGCACACATGTAGAATGCCGGTGTCACACTCTTGAGCCAGGGGAAACAATACACACAAAAAAAGGTTCCTAGGTTCCAAAACAATCCTCTTAGTATGCACACCCATTATGCTCATTATGCAACATGAATGAATTAGAATATTGTGGAAAAGTTTCAGTGCAATGTGAAATGCAAACATGCAGGCCTACCCAGGTACTGAGGGCAAAAACATGAACCCACCTCTCAGAAGGTTGGCACTTCTGTATTTAAATATGCTTTTTTTATTAGTCTGATGTAATATATTTATATTTTCTAAAATGGATCCTTTTGGGTTTTCATTTGCTGTGAGGAGTAACCATCAAAATTAAAGCAAACAAAGGCTTGACATATTTGACTGTGACTGTGTATGAACTCAATATAATATCAGAGTTAGACTTTTTTAATTGAATTAATAAAAAAAGAATGAACTTTTCCTTCATATTTTAATTCACTGAGTTGTGGCTGTACATACACTGCTTTCGGTCTGATATTATAGCTTCTGTGACTCACTCCACTTAACTCTGGTGTGTATAGTAAGTATATCTGAGCTCAGATGGGCATGTAAGATGTTGGCTTATTCGCTAATTTGTCAGCACTTTACATTTCTACCTGTGCCCATAATTACTTAATGGGTAATGTATAATACCACACACACACACACACACACACACACACACACATACACACCAGCCATGATACACACACACCCTTGCTCTCCTTCTTACACAGTCAGTCATACAAAAGTGTCTAAGCACACACATCCCTCTCCCCAACCACCCCTCCTTCCCAAACACACACACACACACACACACACACACACACACACACACACACACACACACACACACACACATGCACACATGCACACACATGCACACATACAAACACAGTTTGTCAGCTGATCAAGTCTTTGATATAGCTGAGTGGTTGTGTGCTAAAACTTATGTAAAATCAATAAGCCATTACAGTCAAACCACAATACTTTATCCATAATGCAAGGTCTATTGTCTGCCTAAAAGACTGCACGTCTTGCCTTACAGCACCAAAAGTGCATTAAGGCACCCTGCACTGCAATACTAATGAGGTAAAAACTGCACTCTTAATGCAATGCAATGCAGGAGTGAGCTGATGAGTGCTACTGTATCAAATCTATAAGCCATGTCATGTTGTCCTCTTTTTCCTGAGGCCCCCACATCACATCTTGGAAGAATGTTCATACCCCTCCCTCCTCCAATCACCCTCGTCTCCTCATGCATCCTAAGCCCACCCCCCATCCCCGGGAGGGAGACTGTGATATTTTCACGGGTCATTTGAGGAAGTCTCTTCGCATTACCTTACGTCAGGGCAGCAGGGGCCTCGGCTAATCAACTGCTGGGATTCCAAATTGTTTTTTTTTTTTGCTTTCTTTTTTTTTTCTCCTTAGTTGCTAGAATGTTCCGGAACTGCTGGTAAGATGTAACACAATCCCAGCCTGAGGAGAGAAGAAAGGGGCTATAGCCATTGGAACGATGGAGGCTAAGATGGAGGCTAAGACCAAGGGAGACTAAGGGAGGCCCTCATATGGAGGTCTGATCTGGCTCTGAGATGAATTTGATAGGGCCCCAAAGCCCACCTCTACTCTAGGCTTCATAAAGATTCTTACTGCACTGTACTGCACTGTAAGGCTGCCTTCCCTGAAAGATACTATAAGCTAAGAAATTACAATGATGGTGATGATTATTCTAATTATAATCACTATTGTTGTTGTTATTGTTGTTGTTTTTGTTGTTGTTATTATTATTATTATTATTATTGATTATGGCATTGATCTGTTATTAATTAAGCCCAAATATGACCAGAATCGAGATGACTTGACACGACCAATATTCAGCCTAATTTGGCCAGGACAAAGAACCCCACTGACCCTGATTGAGTCCTGCTCTCGCCTGTTCTGGAAAGTACCTGGACACATCCTGTTCTACCCCTCTCGGTGTGTGTGTGTGTGTGTGTGTGTGTGTGTGTGTGTGTGTGTGTGTATGTGTTCATATGCGTGTGTGTGTGTCTGTCTGTGTGTATGTGTGGGCATGGGGGACGATAAGGCACTGGGGTTGGGCCAAGAGTGATACACACACACACTCACACAAACAAACACACTGTTCCTTGGATAGCTGGCGAATTGCGAGGCATGCTGTGTGTGTGTGAAGACTCCTGCTCACTGCCAATATCATTATCATATCACACTCACATGTACACACACACACACACAGACAAACACACAGACACACACAGAAAAGTGAGAGAGATGGCTTTCACCACATTAACTAATGTATTCAGACAGATTTGTTTTCTTAACACCTTTTTTAAAATAGCATCTTTTTTGTGCTAGTTTTCAAACCGTATGCTTGTCTACCAAGGGAGGGGGTCTGACTGACAGACGTTAACATGTAGCTCACATGTGTCAAACTGATTCTTCAGTCTGCTTTAGTCATTCTTCTTTTAATTTTGTTGCATCTGTTATCCAAAATTTGTCAAGATCACAGCTCTGCCCTACATTGACTCTAAGCTCCACGAACATTAACACTGAGAAAAACATCTTTAAAGTTGTCAAACCACTCTGTCAAACATGTTGTTTGATAATGTATGATAATGGTGATGTACTTTCTAGAAAGCTAGAGATTTAGTCAAAAGGCAAAGGAGGTGTTATAAAGCCAATTTTTTACAGTCTAAGCTTAATTTTGACAAAAATATGCAGTTACTGCATTTTGGCTTTGTAGGGCAGAGCTTTATGTTTGTTACATTACATCGCATTTAGCTGACGCTCTCATCAAGAGCAACTCACAGGGAATTAGGTACAGGAACAACAGCCCCTCCCTGAGCAACGCGAGGGGTTAGACGGCTTGCCCAAGGGCAGTTCAGCAATGCGTGAGGGTGCATAAGAACACTAATAATTCATTCCCCCGCCTACAGTTTTTCTTCTACTGGTACAAGACTCGAATCTGCAACTCTCAGATCCCAAAGACAAATTCTCTAACCGTTAGGCCACATCTACCCCTAAACAGCTTATCATGCTGGCAATCTCGTGCAAACCTTGGTCTTCTTTTTTACAATACTCGTGTGACCAAGTGAGTTTCTTAGTATTTTTCCCTGATATCATTTCATTAGATTATATGATACAAAAATATGCGGTATGCCCATGCAGAAAATAGAATGTTTTAAAGGATTTTTTTTGTACCATAAACTCACTAGAACTCACTTTTTATGCAAATGTAAAAAAAAACACAATGTTGAACTGCTAGATGTATTTCTTATTATTTTACCATTCGCTACTGTTATTCTTTAACTGGGATTTTACAGCTAAAAATCCCATTTTTAGCAGGGAATCAAGAATTAAAATCATGAAAGCACACTTCTACAGAAATGCAGTCTAGTGATGCTGTCTGAGGCTTCAAACCAACGTCCTGCAACAACAAAATTGGTCCTTGGTCCACATTTTTTAAACAAATACAAGTACGACCTCATCATTGGCTGCTAGTCAGCCATCCCAAGCATCTGGGCGCAGTAATCACTGAACAGAGAATAGAGCGCTAATGATGAATCAGCCCCCTTATATGTTCCAGAAGAGCCTTTTGTTTTGTTTTGTTTAGCTCCTCCCGGCAAGCGCGGCCAACCGGCACAATTAGCAAATTGATGGTGGGCGCTAAAAAAGTGCACATTCATCTCAGGGACTTTGACTGACTGACTGACTGACTGACTGACTAGTCTGGGCAGATGGCAAGGTTCCTAGACCAAGCCACAGACACACACACACACACACACATACACACACACACACACACACACACACACACACACACACACACACAGCTGGGGTAGAGATGTGCTGTGCTGGTCACGGCCAAACACACACAGACACACACACACACACACACACACAGATGAACACAGACGCACACACACATACACCCTCACAGATGCAGAAGCACACACACAGGGAATACACACACACACTCATACACACAAGCAGAAACACACACACACAAACACAAGGCTATTGACACACACACACAAACACACATACACGCAAACATACATACACACACACACATGCATAGACACACTCTTGCTCTTGCACTCCTAAAAGACAGGCACCTCTCTGTCATGTCTCACATATACACACTCACACACATACTATGTTCATGTACATAAACAAAACACACAGACACACACACACATGCACATCCACGCAACAAAGACAAAGGCTACACATAAACACACAGGCAGGCATATGTGTTCATGTCTGTTAACAAAACAGACACACACATTCACACACCCACCCACCCACACACACAAAGGCTTTCCCCATCTGGAGGATGCCAATTTGAGGCATCCGCCCCCTTCCCCCCACGCCCTAATCCCCACCCACTCATCTAAATATGTAAATATGGAGCAGCTGCCCACACCACATCCCTACAGTCTGCTACTGTACTCCATGTTTGACCTCAGAGACACCCCTCCACTCCCCACACACACACACACACACACACACACACACACACACACACACACAGATGCACAGACACACACACACACACACACACGCACAGACAGACACACACACACAGATGCACAGATGTACAGATGCACAGACACACACATACAGACACACTCTCACACACACGCACACACACACACACACACACACAGATGCACACACAGACACACAGACACACAGATGCACACACACACACACACACACACACACACACACACACACACACACACACACACACACAGACGCACAGACACACACACACACACACACACACACACACACACACACACAGTATCACTGCAGCTAGAGCATCATAACAGCAGTGCCAGAGCCAAGGTCAAGTGCATGCCTCAGGGGGAGAGAAGGGTGTAGTGTAGGATTGAAGGTGAGGTTCATGATCCTGGAGAGGAGACAGGACTGCCAATATATGAAGGCAACAGCTAGTCCTTTCTGTCCTCCAGAAATAAACATACAGTAGCTGGTTTAGTGGAGCACTGTATTGCTAAGTCTGTACCATTTTTATGTAATGTTCATAATTTACAGAGCCAGGTCTATGTACACACACAACAGACACACACACACACACACACACACACACACACACACACACACACACACACACACACACACACACACACACACACACACACACACACACACAGAATGGACAGCTAGAGATTGTGAGGGAGAGATGTGACAAAATAAGAGAGAGGTTAGTGGATTGGAATTGTGAAGTATTTCTTTCAACCAAAGTATCTTCTTTAACCCTGTAAAAAGACTGTATTATATATTTTTAATGCAATGTCATAAGGGTTAAATATCTTTACTATACTGTACAGGATACTGTGGATTAGAGCCTTTTTATGAGTGTATGCAGCATAGATGCAACACTAATCCTCACCTAACACGACCTTGACCTACCCTTGAGTGTGTGCATGCAAATCCTCTCTTTCACCTCAGTGCAAGAGACATCAGACAGCTTCACATTTTCCATGTTCAGTACCTCCATGTGATACTGCACTCAAGTGCGGTATCACATGGAACCTGTCTGATTTTAAAGCTGCGTGACTCAAGTGTGAATCACATGGAGGTGTGTCTGTGCAGGGGGTGATAAGGGGCGTCAGGTGGTGGTGGTGGTGGTGATAGTGGTGGATGTCGATGTGATGGTGGTGGATACCTTACCTAAAATGGCATGGCTTTTTGCAGGTTGGGATGTCTGCCTTAAGTGGACCAGAGACTTTCACTCGGGTTCACTTTGTGTACTGTACTGTACTGTACTTTGCTTTGCTGTGCTGAAGTCATATACTTAAGACTGCAAGACTTTTATTGTCATTGAACAGTTGCCTGTACAATGAAATCAGATGATATATAACATATCTATAATATATCTCTATATAATATATTGTTAATATATAAAATTAAGTGGTGCTAGCCTGACTAATGGAATGGTCGGATTATTTAAGTTTTTTTGTCTTTCACATTTGTTGTTTACAATTGACCATGTCACACTATAAGATCTTAAAACCACAAGTGCTCTATGCCTCTTGGTTGGGTGGGACACTAGCCACAGTACAAGTTGATGTGTTCTTGTACTTTTCCATTGACTGTATCGTTTACAGCATACGACTCCTGACACAATCCTGACAAGCTAGTCTTTCTGTTGTGGGGTCATAGAAGGTCGCAGACAAAAAAAAAGGTCATGGAAGTTGTCACATTGAAAGACTCACTCACTTTCGTTGTCGAGCCTGACCTTTCGGAATCAGGTACGACGCTGGCAATGTGTTGATCATGACAAATTTGGGCAAAATGGGCAAAATCTGATATTGTGCAGTCTGACCAGGCTATTACTGTTGCCCCTCTGGTTCGGTTTGGTTGTGCTTTAGACTCCTATTCCCTGTTTGCTTTGACTTCAGAATATGTGTCACTCCTACTGTGTAGCTACAGCGCTAACCCTGAAGTGTGACCTCCTTCTTCTTTGTGTCAAGAACAAGGATGAAGTGATAAGGCAAAAGATTTTGCAAAACTATTTTTTTCTTTCCCGTTTGAACATGGTTATATTTCGACATCCTCAAAGAGACTGTGACAAACACGAGTTTTTGAACAGAGCGAACAAAGACTGTGTGGTGAACAGAAGGCCTTGGCTGTGACTCACCATGGCCATGTTTCATCAATGACAACACAATAGTTCGATTTTGCCCTCCCTTTCCTGAGTCATCTTTCTGATGCTGAGGTAAAATTTGAAAATTTTTAACCAAGCATTAGACAGTTTTAAGTAGATTTTGCAGCCTTGACAGCCTTCTCCATGGATGGAACAACAAAAAAACAAACATCGTCCTCTCTGTCTTTCCTACTCTCTGTTTGATTTTTATCACTTCGTCTCTGTTCATCTGGAGGCCAAAAGGAAAGGAGTTCATTACGTGCCTTGTTTCATATCAGAGGCCCTTGTGCCTCGCTGCTTAAAGGGCCCCTGGAAGTGAAATGGTGCACGTTCTAACGATTACCCACAACCCCCTACCGCCTTCACAGTTCAGTTGGAAATACACTGCTGGTCAATGTGTAGGGACCCAGAGAACAACCGAGACCTCAGAGAGTGAGGGAGCGAGAGAGGAGTGGAGGATTAGGAGCTGAGAAAATGGCAGCAGGATGTAACACTGTTAAGGAGGGGGAACAGCAATAGCATGAATAGGCAGGAAACCGAATGAATGAACGTGTTGTTTTTGCGATTTCGGAGAAGTGACTCCAGTGTCTTAATCGAAAGACAGCAGAGCAGAGCAGAGGGGGGTAGAAGTGAGAAGGGTTTTTTTTTTTTTTTCAAGCAACTGCTTTTTGGCTAGAGCTATCAGTGAGAGTCCTTTGTCCCTCTCCCTTTCTCCTTTTTTTTCTCTCTCTCTCTATCTTTTTTCACTCACTCTCTCTGAGTTATTCCATCTACTTGCGTCTTTCCATTACTTTCCTCTGTCACCCTACCCCCACCCCCAACCCCCCCAACCCCCCCACCGCCCTCACTCTCATATGAAAATAGCAGAGGGGACTTCAGGTTGTACCGGAAGAATGGGGTGGAATACAAAGTAGTTATTTTGGGACACCCGTGTTGTTTCATTTGCTTTTCCTGGGCTCTGTTTCACCATTCTTAAATGGTTCTCCGCTCAGAAAATTACATCTTAAAGGCTCTAGCCCTTTTATTACCATGTCAGACTTCTTAGCCATGCTCACGGCTTTGCTTTTAATTCAGGGATACTGTGGGCTCTACATCACAGAGTGTATGCAAGCCTGAGCAGCTTAACAAACAGTCAGATGGGCTATAGTTTTCCCTTCACAAAAGGGCCCAAAATGAACTTTTTACAAAGGGCTTAATGTTGACTTTGGGGGGTTTAAATAGAAAGACTCTAGCTGTGTTGAGAGAGCCAGATTGAACTCTCTCAGATGCCCAAATATAGTGTTCCATAGAGAACACATGCAGAGATGCATGAGAAAAGGTACAGTACATCTAAACTTGCCTAAAGCAACCGATCATCGACTTACCAAGATGCATGAATCAGCGAAAATGCCATATTTCTTCTGGATTTGACATGGACTTTTTTTTATAAGGTTGTGGCCAACGTGAACTAACGTCTCTTGTAACGTCTTTAAAATTATACACATACACCGTACGGATGAAGGTGAATAGAAAGCCCACAACCAATGCTACTGTGATATTTTATTTACACTCATAAGACTGAAAACGCCAAGCTTTTAAGACTGTCCCTCTCTGCGCTTGAACATCACGCCTGCGGTCTGTGTCCATGGTACTGAAGACAGCGTTGCCTTTACACAGAAACATTGACAGGAAGATTTTCTTTTGATAACGCAACCCTCTCCAAAAATGATAATTTCAGGCGCAAACAAAAATACCTTGCAAAACCAAACCGTAGCATCACTTAGTTAATGAAACATTGTACCTAGGAGACTATGAAGGTTAACAGACCAAATTGCAATTTTTAAAAAAGCGCCAACAAAAGGCTGCGCTTCTAATTGCGAGTTATGGTCCTCATTCGAACGAGTGGTGTTGGTTATGTCTGTTGCCTTCCAATCACCTTTCTCTCATCGGCATAA
Source organism: Setipinna tenuifilis (assembly GCA_030347295.1). Taxonomy (NCBI): domain Eukaryota; kingdom Metazoa; phylum Chordata; class Actinopteri; order Clupeiformes; family Engraulidae; genus Setipinna; species Setipinna tenuifilis. Next base: position 12,862,413 of record CM059287.1, on the reverse strand, counting down.
CCGACTACCGCTGGCAAATCATAGCTACACCAGTCAATCACAATGCACACAGTCCGTGCCAAGGTAGCACTGCGCGGGTCCGGCGACTCTTACCCTCTCTGTCACACAGCTGAATCGCCTCCAAACTCAGATTCTTGATCATGTCTTCACATGGACTCGTGGGGCTGCTTATGCTGTGTCCCACGCGTGGAACCTCCATTTTTTCCGTGTGTTGTTTGTTTTCTTTTTTCCAACCCGCGTATACGTAGTCCTCTGCCGGGTGTAATTTTGATCGCCCGTGCCGCAGAATTGATCTTCACCTTGAATACAGAGTCCACTCGCGTTTCTTTCTCCCTCGCTCTATACCCTCCCCTTTTCCCCGCTCTCTCAATGCTGGCGGAGGAGCGTCAGCGCAGCGTCACGGCCGCTCCATACGGCGCGCATTACTCTCTGCGACATAGGGGCGAAAAGGAAAGATTACGCTTTCGTGGCAGCCTTGGGCAAAGGCTGATTAGGTTTCTGTGTTCTTTTATGAATGAAATAAAACGTTAACAAGCCACAAGTGTTTTTGTTTCTTTTTGAACTAACGAAGGAGACCGGCGGATTAGCTGCAGAGGGCTTAGAAAGTGAATTGAACGACTCCTTACATAACAGGATTAGCCTGCCCATAGTGGCCTCTGGTCAAGACGCTTTTGTTACTTGAAGTCTGAGTCAACTGTATTTAAATAACCGTGTTAATTTAACAAGACGTGTGTTGCATAAAACACAAAAAAAGGTCCCGTTAACTGGTCCTGGTTCTCAAGATTCCACCTAAAAGCTATGTCTATCTTTGATAATGCCCCATTTTGCAGGGAACCAAAGACGTCAAATTATTTAATATCAATGTGACAGAGCCCATACATGTTTATGTTTACTTCATCAAACACTAACTGAAGACTGCCCAATTATGATTCCTGGCACAAGGCAACCAAAGTCATGGAAAAATCTAAGTGGGCTCCATTTTTTTGTTGGAGAAAGAACCTAACTGGTAAAGGTGACTTTATTGATACCCAGAAGGGTAGATTTGGTTGCAGGTAAAACCAGAGGGAAGAGGCTGGAATTCACCATGCAGTGGATGGGATATGTCATCTAAGATACAGACACACACACACAAACACACACACACACACACACACACACTTTCGTTTTCCTCATTTATTTTTCTTTCCATCATTTAACCAGTCTCACACTTTCTATTTTTAAATGACTATATCCCTCTTTCTTTCTGGTTTTCTTTTTCTCTCTCCCTCACTCCACCACTCTTAATTCTCTGCTTCTATGCCCATAAACAATATTTAGTAAAGTTAGTAATTTGTTGTATTAGGTTTAAAGAAGCTTCCAGTATTTAGGAATGAGGCCCTCTCTTTAATACTGTATTGATCTGGCCTGTGTCTGTATTGTTTGATATAGTCCTTAAAACCGTATGCATAGCGGTGATGGGGTTAACTTTCTGCTCACTCCATGAGATAAGAAAAGAACAAGGAACAACATTCTGTATAAATACAATGTATTATTTATTAATAAAAACAGAGCCTATGTAATAACAATAATAATAATAATAATAATATATGCGATGTTATATATAATATAATATAATATAATATAATATAATATAATATAAGCATGAAAATCTAATATAAAATATAAAATATATAAAAGGTATTATTTATTTAGATTGTAAAGCCACTGGAGGTCCACTGTCTATAGGCTGACTGAGTCCCCTGACTGAGTCACTGAGGCAGGATGTTATCATGCCCCTCATGGCTGCCATAGTCAGAGCAGCTCTCTACACCCTGGACGTCTACTGCTCTCTCTGGGCTGTCAGGCCTCTCCGTTGGAACCAGGACAGCAGCAGCAGCCTCCTCTCCTCCTCCAGGACATCCTTCTCTTGCGGGGTGAGACGCCTCTGCTGCCCACCCTGCCGGACTCTCGGCTGGTATTTGTTGGCGTCCAGCCTTGGACGGATCACGGCGGGGTGCCCACGGTCTCCATCAGCGGCCAACTGAGATGGGCTCTTTCCGCCCTCCTCGGCCAGCTGAGGTCTTCCGTTTTGGCTGTCCAGGGAAGTGGAGCTCTCTGTAGCCTGGGTGACTGCTGCTTTCAGGCCTCTTCGATCAAACCAGGCGAGCAGCTTCAGCCTCCTCTCCTCCTCCAGGTTGTCCAGGGAAGACTGCTGGCCTATTGAAAGATCCAACATGATGAAAATTAGTCAGTAATTAGTTTGGACAGTATTACACAAGTCCAGTTGCTTACAACTAAGCTCGTTGGACAGACATGACCTGGATGAATGAGAATCTTCACAGACATATTACACCAGACCCATATCTGAAGTGCAAGAATACAGAGATGTCTATTCTCGAGATGAGGAGAGTTTAATGTTTGATAAAGGGACAGTGCTGATGGTATGATACTTACATGACCAGCTAGGATGAGCAGACTCAGGTGTGGTGACACTGGATACAGCTTTAGCCTTGTTCTTTGCTGACTCCCTGCGCTCAAACCAGCCCAGCAGTCTCTTCCTCCTCTCCTCCTCTAGTATGGGGCCAGACACTGGCTGTGCCTTCTCTTTCTCAGGCCGTTCATTAGCATTAGCTAAGCTCATCACCACAGCCTCTGGATTTCCATCTTGGCTATCCTGGCTAGCGTGAACCATGGCCCGGTGGACAATGATGTGGCCATTTTTAAGGCCCTCCACCACACTCTCTCCAGCTCTCTCCTTCCCCTCAGCTAGAAGAGGTACATCCTTCAGGGATACTTCCTGCTCCATCTGAAAGACGGCCATCTTCACCTCCTTCCTTCTCCTGTCTGCCATCTCTTTCTTCAGGCGCTTAGCCTCTTTTCTGAGCTTTTTCCCGCTCAGATTGGCTCTCTCACCTTTCTTCTCCTTCTTCCTGTTGCTGTCCACCTTGATCCTTGATGATGACACATCATCACCAAAGTCTTTTTCAGGCATTGGCAGGCAGCAGCGGAAAAAAACACAGAGTCTCATTGTAAAACAGCTGTCCTCTTTGAAGTGTCAAATTAGACTGAGCAAAATCTGGGTAAACAACTGAACATTCTAGTTTGAAAGTTCTAGTTTAAAGTTCTGTAAGTGAACATTCTAGGGAAGTTGCCATGGCAATAAGTGTTTATTTGAAGCTGAACCAGGAACAAAAGGGTTAGAATGCTCATTCTATGCTGCCCAGCTCACTAATGTGTTGCAGTTTGCATACTATACTAAGAAGTGCTGACTGTTTCAGTAAAATAAAGTCATTATCAATAACCAAAAGCATTACATATTTAACATATTAAGGTGAAAGAAAAAATGAAAAATATATGTGTTTATTAAAAAAAATCACTAATTTGTTGCACTGTACTTTACCAAAAAGTGCTGACTGAATTAAAGTTGTCTTTGTACACCAAAAGCAATATTTAATATATTATGGGTAAAGAGAAAAACTCACATACACCCACACACACAGATACACAGACACACACACTAAGAACACACACCAACACACACACACCGCCATGATACACACACACCCTTGCTCTCCTTCTTACACAGTCAGTCATACAAAAGTGTCTAAGCACACACATCCCTCTCCCCAACCACCCCTCCCTCCCAAACACACGCACACACACACACACACACACACACACACACACACACACACACACACACACACACACACACACACACACACGTCTTGTCTCAGCTGTGTTTCCCATTCTCCTCTGATAAATGATAAAGAGAAGCTGTGAATTCACCTGAACCCTAATTAATCTTCTATTGTGCGGCCAGTCCACTGACGAATCCCATTCTTTTCAGCATTGCAGTGTTTTTATAACCACTAATGGGACAAAAAAGAGAAAAGTAAAAGAACAAAGACAACCAAATCACCACAATATTGTACAATGACAGGGAAATCAATGCCTTTTACGTGTTAAATCGTTATTGCCGGCACTTCTAAGTTGTAAATAGGTTGTCACTTGGATGGTGGCCTGCTATGGTGGTGAAGCAGTCACAGGAAAAAAAAGGTGGAATGCTAAACTGACTAGTCACCCTTTTTTTTAGCTACGGGAAAATGCTGAGGTAAAGACAGAAGAAGAAGAAGAAAAAGAAAGGGAACAGAGTAAAACAGGGAGAGAGGGAAAGAGAAAGAGACAATGAAAGAGAAAGAGATAGAGGCAGGAAAAAAGAAAACGGAAGAGAAAGAGGCAAGGACAGAGAAAACGAAAGATAAAAAGAGGCAGGGAAAAGGGAAAGAGAAAGAGAAAGTACTGAAAAACAAATAGGGA
>CM059287.1:12793114-12853114 GCA_030347295.1 Setipinna tenuifilis | reverse complement strand
CTTACCAGCTCTCCTCTCCGCCATCATCCACCTTTACCCTCCCCCCTCCCCACCTTCCTTTCCACCTCTCTCCCCCCTCCCCACCTCTCCTCTCTGCCATCCTCCTCTTGTACTACCCCTCCTGCGCCCTTCCCTTCCCTCCCCTCCCCCTCTCCTTTCCACCTCTCTTCTCCCTCCTCACCTCTCTTTTATCTCCCCTCCCTTGCCTGTCCCTCCCCTCTCCTCCCCCCTTCTCTGCCCCCTTCCACCTCTCTCCTCCCTCTTCACCTATTCCGTCTGACATCATCCCTAATCTCTCCTGTCCTCCTCTTCTCGCTTCCTCTCCTCTCCTGTTTTTCTCTGCCATTATCCTTCCTTTTTTTTACCTCCTTTGCCCTCTTCTCTCCTTTTCACTCCTCCGCTTTCTGTCCATTTCTCTTCTCATCACCTCTCCCTTCCCCTCTCCTATCCTTTAATTTAATTTCCTTTCCTCTCCTTTCCACACCCCTCCTTGCGTCTTCTCCTTTCCTTTCCTCTCCTCCCTGCCAATATCTTTCCTTTCCTCTCCTCTTTTCTCCTCTCCCCACTTCTCCCCCCTCCTTACACTCCCGCCATCATTCTTCCTTATCTCCAGTCATCTCTGCACCTCTCCTCTCTTCTTCTAGTCTCTACCACTCCTCTCCTCTCTCCCCTCCTCTCCTCTCCTCTCCTCTGCTCTCCTCTCCTCTTCTCTCCTCTCTCCCCTCCTCTCCTCTGCTCTCCTCTCCTCTCCTCTCTCCCCTCCTCTCCTCTCCTCTCCTCTCCTCTCCTCTCCTCTCCTCTGTTCCTCTAGTCTGTATGCCATGCACTACTGCCACAGATCAGTGTTGTCCTCTCTCCTCGAAATGGGAGTTTTTGTCACAGCAGACAGGCCTCCAATAACAGTGTGTGTGTGTGTGTGTGCATGAGGGTGCTTAAAGGGTGTCAGCTGCTGGAAAAGCTTGAAGATCACATCTGATTTACTGTGAAAGGCGACCAGCTAGGAATCTGTTTCTTTTTTGCTCTCTCTCTCTCTCTCTTTGTCTCACTCTGTCCTCGTAGTGCAGTTATGATAATGTTAAGTCTCTCTCTCTCCCTTGCTCCTTCTCCCTCTTTTTCTCTTTCTCTCTCCCTCTCCCTGTCCCTCTCTCTTTAAAATCTCTCTCTCTTTCTCTTATGCCCCCCCCTCTTTCTCTCTCTCTTGGGCATGGGCACTTGTACAAAATATGTTTTTTTTTAGGGTTTTTTTTTTCTTGGCTAGGCTCTCCTCATCTGTCAAATCCAATACAGCTGCCTTGAACCAACAAATCCAAATGCCTTATTGCCTCATTACAGTCATAATATAATGGTCCTAGAATATGTTGGTTACTGTTATTTGCATGACATAGCACAATTACACAAAAGTGCTTGCACAGTAGATTGCCGATGAAATCATCAGCCATGACCTGTGTGTGACAAGGTACTAGTTGACAGTCTGGTCTGTTGCAAAACAACCCCCCATCTCTGCACTGTAAAACCGGATTGTTAATACAACTCAAAACTTTTGATGTAACTGATTACGTCAATAGTTTTGAGTACATTAACTATATATTTTAATTAAAGTTAACTTTAAAAGTTTAAGTACAAATTTATGTATTTAAATTTTTAAAGTTAACTTTAATTAAAATATATAGTTAATGTACTCAAAACTATTGACGTAATCAGTTACATCAAAAGTTTTGAGTTGTATTGACTTATCCGGGTTTACAGTGTGGCCACAAAAATTAGGTGTCGTGGTAAATCATTTTGTAATTAAATTATGGAGTAAATCAAATACTAGCCATGTGTTGTTGTAACCCTGAAATGGACTGCTATGGAATTATTATTAATTATTATTTGAGTGATTATTTAATTACAGCAGGATAGCTATAAATAAATCAGGTATGTTAATACAATCCAGCAAAGGCAGCCCTACATAAATTAACTAAGGTGTGTAAAAGGTGCAAAAGGTGACTGTGACACACTAAAGGCCCTCTAACAAACAGCAGCAAAAAAACACCATATTGGAAAATAACTGGTTATCGAGTACTTAGCCTATCTCTCTCGACACTCACTGCTTTTTTAAAAGAGCATAATTTGATTATAACGTGAATTGACACTCACAGAGTGAGATCCTCTTACATAATTATAGCTATTAGACAACCACTACATACCGCCGACACTGGTCTTCCTCCCACCTGTAATTACATTCAGGCAATGCATAATCAGCGTAGGAGCCCCACAGGCATACACTGTTAACCCGGATAAGTCAATACAACTCATAACTTTTGATGTAACTGATTACGTCAATAGTTTTGAGTACATTAACTATATATTTTAATTAAAGTTAACTTTAAAAGTTTAATTACATGAACTTGTACTTAAACTTTTAAAGTTAACTTTAATTAAAATATATAGTTAATGTACTCAAAACTATTGACGTAATCAGTTACATCAAAAGTTTTGAGTTGTATTGACAATCCGGTTTTACAGTGTATAGCGTATAGCCTTGTTCTGTTTTAGTGGTAAAATGACTGCATCAATGCTATATTAACCCAGAGGTACTGACTGGAAACCCTGATGGTTCATGGTACAGTAGAAATGGGTGTGAGACGCTACCTTTATGTCCAGCTGCGTTGGTTTTCCAGTCTTTAGCCTTCAGATGGACGGGTCTGGAGGTCCTCACCAGGAGATGCTGCACATCCCGCCAGGTTATAAGGGGACTAGAGGACACCAGACGCTCCATGACATTATATTCCAGACCAATCGAATGAATTTAATTGAAAACTATTCAATTATTGCTGTTGTTGTAGCATGTAGCATAGCATTATCCAGCACCATGTACAGTATATTTGGGGCAGTCAGAGTTGTCAATCCCGGGTTCAGAAAGTAAAAAAAACTGTCACGTTTTCCTTCTAACACAGGTGATTTCACTGAGTAGCTGATCTACCTGTCTTGAGTGCTCATTACGAACAGCTGATACAGAGCTGTTTGATCAAATTTGTGGCAGGGTTTTTACTTTCTGAACCCGGGACTGACACCTCTGGTGGCAGTTCAGAATGTGTATTTATGCAGAGATGACTGGGTTAATTTGTTTGTTGTGTCTGTACACTACACTACATTACATTATTCTAGTATTGTTGTTAGCAATGAGTATTGGTTTAAAACCCTTTTCTTAAAACTACACGACATAACATGTAGCAGATGCTTTCATCTGCAGCAACTCAAGGTATAGTAATCATAAGACAGTGGAGTGGAGTGTTTGTGGAACATATCCTGGTATATCTTGCCTGTCCCTTCTGTTTAGACTGCATCATACTGTTTAGGTTCATCAAGAGGGCTGATGTAGACTGGCAGTAGTGTTTGAAATGTTTGGTAGGTCACAGGCAAATAGTTTTGTTTTGCAATATAAGATCAGATCAGATAAGATCGATAAGATGGATTTATTTGTCACATACAGTAGTTATAACAGTAGAACTTGCAGTGAAATGTAGACTGGTTAACTCCATGGCATCTGCCCTTATATGGACGTGTTTACTGAGAGCCGATCTACTGATATGGAAGTCCACAAAGACTGCCTGTCTGCACCTAGGGCATTGTGACTATGGGGAAATACCCCAGCAAGCATTTAGGAAAAGATTACCCACAGAGTGTAATTGGAAATAGAATTATGGGAAATGTAGTTTTTTTAATATGTTGACTTTATTAGGTAAAACGAGTGCATGCTGTGCCTTTGTGCATTGCACACTCTGGGAGATGTAACAGGCTTAAGGGTGCTCAGTGATCTGAATGTAAACAGGCAGAGTAGGTGAACAGAGGTAGAGGTGTGCCTGGGCACTGCTACACTGTAAACACGGATTGTCAATACAACTCAAAACTTTTGATGTAACTGATTACGTCAATAGTTTTGAGTACATTAACTATATGTTTTAATTTAAGTTAATTTAAAAGTTTAAGTACAAAATTCATGTACTTAAACTTTTAAATTAATTTAATTTAATTTAATTAATTAATACAGACACAGTGCTCACAGTGAAGATTAACTTTTGGGGATGTGGCTTATCTATCACGCCTTCAGCATCATATCATCGTCATAGCTACACAGGCATCTTCATTTCTGACAACACAAAATGGCTTCCTGAGACTTAATAATTCAAAATACGTATGCATGAAGGTGACTACTTAGACTTGGTAAGGTTGACAAGGAGCATCCGTGTCAGTGTATAATGATGACAGGAGTCTGGGCTGAATGACAAATCTGACATCCTGCAGTGTGTGTGTGTGTGTGTGTGTGTATGTGTGTGTGTGTGTGTGTGTGGAGGGATGGGGTGGGGTGGGGTGGGAGGTCGGCTGGATGTCTCTTGCATAACTGGGAACAATTTGACAGTGTCGGAGCCTCCTGATGTGCTGCCTTGATCACACACACTCACAGACAGATCAGATTATCCCCTGCATACGGCCCAGCTTATGTAAGCTACATGCGGGCAGAGGAAGTGAGGAGGGTGGGGGTTGGGGGGAGAGTGATGGTGGTGGTGGTGGTGGTGGTGGTTGGAATTAAGGAGAAGGCTTGGGGCATAGAGGGATGGCGAGAGAAAGAAACAACTGGCAAAAGAAGAGAGAAAGAAAAAAAGGAAAAGAGTGTCTGATAATGAATTTTAGTGAAGAAAGGTAATGATGGTAGACGATGGAAATTGGATGAATATAATAAAGATGAGGGAGAAATAGAAATGGAGAGACAGAGAATGACAGACTGGAAGAACAATTGCATGGGGATAGAAAGATAATGAGAGAAAGAAACAACAAGTTAAGAAAGAAAGGAATGACCATATCCTGAAGAGGAATAAAAGTGATTTTCCAATAATGAACTTTAGTACAGAAAGGTACAGTATTAGTAGTGTGGAGTAAAAATAGGATGAATGAAAGATGGAAGGAGAAATAGAGATGGAGAGAGACAGAGAGAGAATGCAGTCAGTGTTTGAAGTCGCACCACTGCACACCACCACAAAAAGCCTCTCATTCTCGGGTGGTCTGTAACAGAGGATAACACAACAAACACACTTTAAAGTCTATTAGATCAATTAAAGACATTATTCTATTTACCTATATGGTTATAAATACACACACACACACACACACACAGTCTCTGTCTCTGTCTGTCTGTCTCTCTCTCTCACACACATACACACGCACACACAAACACACATGCATGCACACACCATCTCCTGAGTGTAAACTAAACTTCCTTATTAGTTTCAAATCTAATTGGCTCGTGGGAATTTCTCCCTTGAAGATTCTCACAAGCTGGCAAACAGCAAGACTGGACATTTCCTTTTCTGTGTGTGTGTGTGTGTGTGTGTGTGTATGACTTTGTGTGTGTTTGTGTGTGTAATCTCTAGTTGTCTGGCCTTCGTCAAGGCGACAAGCTGAACTTTCTCTCTCTCCACCTATCTGCCAAAGGGACCTTCTACGTACTTTTCCCAACGGACTGGTTGCTTAATACATGGCTGGCCCTTAATTAAAACTGTCTAGACAGATTTTGCACACCACACCACACCACTGCACCATACGGCTTTGGCAGTTTTATTTTGCTGGACACCAGAAACCAGAAAAAACATTAACCCTAAACTACCCAGCCAGATCTAAAAAAATGGTGTGTTGTTGTGGGACTGATGTCATGATACATTGTAATTATTTCATAAGCCTTTGAATTTAATGATACTGAAATATCTATGCACTTAAAAATGGGTTGGTAAAACAAACAAACAAACAAAAACTGCCCCTGGTGAAATAAGCATGATGAATGTAATTCTGTAAGGTACATTTAATATATGGGTAGGCCTACTGAATGACTGAGTACTGAGACTGAATGTATGAATAAGTGTATTTTGAGACCGCATCCATGCTTCAATCAACATTCATTAATTAATGTTATTAGAATAACAGGCCTCGGCTACATTTTGATCAGCCTCCAGGGGTTTAAATGACAGCAATTTCTCACCGCTAAACTCTGCTAAGAGTCAGGCTTTACAAGCTCACCAGAGAATGCTTTTTAAATCAAAGCACGTTTCTATAAATAATCTGCAGGGAATGAATAATGTATGTATGAGCTGTCGTTTACCTGTTCTCGGTTTACATGGTTATGCTATACCTCCCCCTAGCGTGTAAATTTGTATTGCAACTCTCAGAAAGCTGCAACAGCAGCAGCAACCCTACTGCGCCCAATTCATTTGGTTCAATCAATTAAGCCCTCACATAATGCAGTCAGGGAGACGTCTCATAACGACATAGTCATTATGGCTGGCAGTTTGCTCTCCATCTTTCTGTCTTTTCTTTGTAAGATTCTGCCCAAGAGAAAACCCACTGTGATTATGAGCGAGTGTAAGTGGGAAGCGGCTGAAAAAAGTCGAGACTGCCTGCGGTGCTCTGGAATCCCAATCCGACCTTGGGCCCCCTCACAGCCGCCGTGGGAAGTAAGAATGCTTGCGAGACGACGCTCCTGACAGCACGATGTTATTATGGAGCCCACTGAATTCGATCAGAAGTCATGCCAGACATCATCCGAAGAGTCGCGACTCATCAGCGCTAGAGGAAGGCTGGTTTGGATGCAATTTGAAAAGAAAAACTCTGCAGCGCCTAAATGTGCCCAAATGACTCGTCTGAGTAAATGGACAATTCAAGGATGATTGAGGACCTTCAGTTGTAACTCCTTGCTGCTCACCACACCCCCTCACCACTTTCAAACAGTCGAGAGAAATACAGCTCGTTCATCATCCTCATGTGAAGTAAGTTTTGGGAAACAAAACCAACAGTCCCCGATACCTAAAATGTGAAACAGATTCTGCAAAAACTGCCCCTGCCTTTAAAAGAAAAGACGAGAATAACATTCCTGGCCTTTACAGTAAACATATCATTAAATAATTTCCACTCTAAACGTCCATTCGACCGTCGCTCCTAATTTTCCTGAATGGACATGGCGGTAGTAGCTGCACCCTCCCGCCTTTTCTATTGAGCTCGTGCTGAATGTTGCGGCTGCGAGATTTACACCCCTCAATCTCAATAGCCAGCATGCGTCTCTTGGCTGTCGGAGTACTTCAAGGATCTCCAAACAATGCGGTGAAGATTCCAGGGGCAGAAATAAGAGCTTACCCGAGAAAAATAGTTGAGCCCAAAAAAAGGGCGAAATTGTTGCATTTTTAAAAGGCTACCACCGCAAGCCACAAGTCTCCCATCCTTCAGCTGGAGCCTCGCAAGGGCACATCTCTGAAGTCCTCTCTCCAGTAAAAACATATGCGAGTAAAACGGTAAAAACCAGGGCCACGCATGAATACCAAAAACGCCTCTTGAACTTCCCAGTCAGTGTTCCCACAATGGAGGACGAAAAAATGGCGCAGGACATACTTTCGTGAAAGTCTCTGCACTCTGTAATTGTGACTGATAAAATGACATGATGAGGGTTAGTGGGTGCAACTGCAACAAAACGGTTCCCTCCGTGTAATAGCCTATTTTTTCGGTTGAAATCCCCACTTTGCTTGCAAACCTTGTGACTCTTCTCCGCGGCCTACTTACCACATGCTGTTTTAGCATGCCACTTTGACACTACAGGACAACACAACAGGCCTACTGCAGTCACAATAAAAAAAAAAACTAATTTCCTGCATGCTATAGATTTCCAGTAATCGCTGTATGTTTAATGGAAATGGTAACTGTAACTACCAGATATTAACAAGTTCCAAGTTCTGTTCTACACTCTTCATGCTGCCAAAGGTTTGATGCACTTGCCTACATACATGCATGTTGTGTGTGTGTGTGCGCCCATACATGTTTTATACTTTACTGGAACACACAATAACTCAACCCTTTTCACTATAATTTGCACTATTATTTCATGATGGTGAGGCTATTTCAGCCCCGCAAACCAAAGTGGACAAATAGGCTTTAGCCCCAGTTTAGTGCACCCACAGATTGCTCAAGAGAGACGTGTGTGAGTCAGTTTCACTCAAATGGTAGTACACCCTGCTGGAGTGTGCAGTGCTACCGAACGCTCTAAGGACACCAGACCAAAGACCACAACCTGTCAGCCTTAACTTAGTTCTTGACCTCAGAAAAAGGCTTAGTTGAAGTGAGACTTCCGTGTATCAGTGTGTAAGCGAGAGAGCTGGTGTGTTGTGTGAGCGTGTATGTGTATGTTAGTGCACTCTCAGAAAAGAAGGTACACAATTGTACTTTTATTAGTTTGTACCTTCTCCAGAGCCGAATAGGTAGACATCAGTACCTTATAAGGTCCAAGTATTAGCTTTTGGGGGTACATTAATGCTGATTGTACCTTAAGATACAGAATTGTACCCCTACTATACCATGTGTGTGAGCGTGTGTATGTGAGTGTCTGTGTGTGAGCATGTCTGTATGTGTGACCGTGTCTGTGTGTGTCAGCGTGTTTGTTTGTGTGAGCGTGTTTGTGTGTGTCAGCGTTTCTGTGTGAGCGTGGGTGTGGGTGTCTTGTGTGTGTGTGTGTGTGTGAGTGGGTGTGTGCTATAAAATCCCCGGGTAGTGAGGCATCCGATATTTTTGCTGAGGTTTTGGCCTTGTGCATCTTTGTTACAGTGCTACAACAGTGGCGTAGTGGTTATGTGGCTCAGCCCATTGACAAAGGCAGAACCTAAACTGGTAATTTTAATAATGCAGTCCTATTCCTATGGGTCTGATAGTAATAAGACTAAAACATGAGACACAAAGATAAATAAGAGAAACAGACGGTCAAAGGGTTTGCTTACAATTTATTACTTCAGTAACATTTCCTCCAACTAATACAGAACATTCAAATGGTACCACTTCATCCAAGTACCACAAAAATAACCCCACATTGGGTCCTAACTTTAAAGAACACTGCAATGGAGTTTTAATACCGGCATACATCGTTATCTGTTTTGGAACCCACAGATAAAACGTCGTTTCCAATGGCACTGGCCAGCTCGATGCTGTCACTGACTGCATCGACTCTTCTTCGGCTGGTTAAGACAAGAACCGAGGCTGATCCATCCCTCCCAGTTAGTGTCCCCCTCCACCCCCCTAGTCAGTATTTTACTCCAAATTTGGTCCAGTTTTCAGGAGAGAAGTTATGTGTGACTTAACCGAACGTCATAGAATATTGCGAGCCTTGGATTTGAAGGCCATGTCAAAGGACACAGAGACCTTTTCTCATCCCTTCTTTTTTTCATCTCTCCTTTTGGATGGAGAGACACTGAGTACAATTCTAAAAATGAATTACAGCTGGCCATTCGAAAACACAAGGCTCTGTCTGGTGCGCAAAACTGAAATGAATCAGAACAAATGGCTTTCCCAGGAATGTCTGTTGACACATGCTGGCTGAGAAAAAAAATGGAGAAAAAAAACAAAACAAAAGGAAACAAAAAAATGGGTGGTTGGGAGCTCTTTGAATAACGTTAAAACTAAGATTCCCTTTTTCTTGTGCTCGTACTGTAGGTCCACGTAAGGAAAATCAAGGCTACACAAAGGGCAAAGGCAACTCCTTTGCACAGTCGGTTTTTCAAATACTCACTTAATAGAAGTTGGCCTTCTGTTCACGACAAGAAACATCAGCTCGGCTTCAATGTCAGTCCCGCATTTTCATTGCCAAAATAAAGACACATAAAGTAAAAGTAAAAATGATTCTGTACAAAAACGATATGGTTTGCCACAGTCTAAATTTTTTTGGCACAACGTTTATCAGATACAAAAAAAGAGTATAAACTACAATATGCACAGAATGCATAGAATTAATTGCAAATGAAACTCTGTCACACACACACACAGGTTCACACAAGATTGGCATAAACATTTTGCTTAACATAAGAGACAGGATTACACTATAATACATGGAGATCAAGGCAATGCGATGAGGTGAGATCAATAGGAGTGGTTAACATCTGGGTGAAGTGCCATACTCCAGAGTAACTAAGATGATCTTCACTGTTTGCTTTGGAAAGACAACAGTGCGAGAGAAAAAAAAAAAAAAACCAAAAGCACTTTTTGGTGGATTTATTTCCCCCACCTCAAATAAGGCACATCTGTTGACATTCACAGCTTCGAGGTCTATATACTTTCAGACTTGACTGGAACGTTGACTGGAAAGTTTGGTCTTCAATTTCACCTGAACAACAACACATAGTTCAGTTTAAACTTCATAAATTAGAAAACACTGATTGCTGTTGGCTGAAGGCTGCTTTTGCTGAGGCAAGAACAATCACTCCCTCCGCTCCTCCGTTTCTTCTCAGAACTTCATTTTTTCCCTCTTCATGGACTTCTAGAACCACCAACCCTGCAAATTCTGGAACTTCATTGTGGAAATTCATGTGCACTTCCTCAGAAGGATAAAGGCAGATGGTAGAGAGGACAAAAAGAAGCCGAGAAGACACAGAGGTAGTTGAAAGAACAGGGCTACAGGATATAGGTAATACCCACATGCCAAAGGCTTTCTTTAGGTTTTATCCCATGGTAAACAATTAGGTCCCTGTAGGTCACATGGCAAACTCATGCAAGGCAGCAACAATGCAACAATGCATGTTAAAAAGTGACCAAAAGAAAACAAAAAAAATCCACAGCTTCTGGTCTGTGACTCCCTTTTTTTCGTAACTACAAAAGCATACTTTAATATCTCAACATGTGGTGCAGCCAGCACACTGGGCAGGGCACGTGTATCTGAGTGCAAAGTGGAGTCACGGAGACCATGACTCCCAGAGCTCCACATTAACTGCAGTGCTACATAACACTAGAAGAAGGAAAAAAAAAAACATATACGCCAAATCCAAAATGTTCACCCATGAACATATGAGTGATCATTTCGGACACAGCCATAGAGAAAAAAAAACACAGGAGAAGGAAGCACATGGATGTTTGAGGAAGAAAAAAATCCTTCTGTGTTCTTTTTTTTTTTTTGTAAGGGTGCAATAGGGGTGTCATAGAAGAGGCTCGTTGTCTGTCCACTGTCCGCACACACTCAATATGTGTGTGCCAGATTCCATTTGGTGTCTGGATAAGTGCTTGCAAGAGGCCCTTGGGATTGCATGGAAACATCAGCACATTCATGGGCCAAGTAAAGTGCAAAGACTCTGGAATGATAGAAAGGGGCGGAAACAGGAGACAGTAACAGAAGGAGAGAGACAGTAAGAAAGACAGGGAGATAGAGAGAGAGAAAGAAAGTGAGTGAGAAAGAGGAAGCGAGAGAGAGAGAGAGAGAGAGAGAGAGGGGAAAAGAGAGAGGTTGCTGTTGGGAGTATTTGGCCCACTGTTCTGTGTCATATTTTTTGGCAGTTGGCCATGGCTGCCACAGCACCCTGTGCAGTATCCTCCCCTCTGGCCTGTACCGTAGCACCGCGGTAGAACCATAGTACCAAAAGAACAACAGAACTATAGTACCATGCTGACACAGAACTGTGGTACCATTGCTGTACTGAGAACCGTATGTGTATGGAGACAGGACGGAAGACTGGCGACACCAGCACAGTTCATGCACAAGTCTCTCTGTGCTGCAGGCATTGATTTTGGCACTCTCTTGGGTTTTGTACTGGGTTGGACTGATGCATGAGGAAGTGTGTGTATGTGGGAGGAGAGGGGGAGGCAGGGGTTTCCCTTTTTTTTTCAGAAATGGCCGGAGAACACTAGATTGGGATGGCTTTACACACACACTGTCTTAGTTGGTTGGTCAGGACGGTTTGATCCCAGGGTTAACCCTGATCCTTCCAGGGACAGTCAACTTCAGTTTCGCCCCCTAAACCCCTTGACCTCTTGGGTGGGGGGTGGCGGGGGGGATTTGACCCCTACCACCTTCCGCTCACGCTGGCGATGTCTGAGTGGAACTGTCGTGGCAAGCGACCGCTGGCACCCCCCTCGAGGAAGGACGAGCGAATGTTGGGCGGCTCGAACAACTTCCTCCGGTTCTTGTTCAACTCTGCAACACACACACACAAAGATAAATCAATAAATTAACAGTACATGGGTACATATTTTGGCATGTAACAGAGGTCGACCCATATATCAATCATGGGAAGAAGTCAAAATAGACCTGCCATCCTTGTGTACCAAGGATGAACAAAATAACATGTGGACCTTACAGTAGGTTGCTCTTGCCCTTTTAAGGCAAAACTGTCATTGCCCCTCACATTGTGCTCACAGAAGTACATACATACAAAATGCCAAATATTGCCCCGATATATCTGTTTGTCTCTAGGTAATGAGTAAAAATGCAGAACCTTCCACAGATGTAATGAGTATCACAATTTTTTTCTTTTACAGTGAAAGGTGGCATTTATGGGAGTTGTGGTGCTTAACAAACCAAATATTGCCCTGATATATCTGTCTATCTCTAGGTAATGAGCAAAAATGCATGAAAGTCACAATTTTTTTTTTTTACAGTAAAAGGTGGCGTTTACAGGAGTTGGTGCTTAACAAACTTGCATACTCAAGAACTCTAAAGACAAAAGGCAGGGGAGGACCCGCGCCCCATCCTCTCATTCTCACTTAGACGCTTTATCTCTCTTTCTCAACATGCATTCATATGCACTGTATCTCTCTATCTCTCAATATTTTGCTCTCACTCTCTCTCTTTTCTCTGTCTCTGTTTTTTTTAAATCTCTCCTCATTCTGGGTCTCCATAGTCCATCGGTGAAGATTACAGTAGATTTGTGGTTGGCCCGTCAGGGCGCCACTGACATAAACGCTGGCCCCGAGTCATTTCCTGTCCGAGGAAATAAATTGGACACACACAACCCTCCCGCCCCCCGCTGCCCAACAAAACCCTATCAAGCACCCAGTCCCACATGCCCCCCCCCAAACATTCTGCATCTGCTCTCAGGAATGCAAAAATCATAATAATAATAATAATAATAATAATAATAATAATAAATACTACTAATAATCATCTTTACTTGTAAAGCACATTTCATATAAAGGATGTAGCTCAAAGTGCTTTAGCAGGTTGGCAAAGGAACACAAATACGAAAACTTTATTGTCCACAAGTGGAAAGTTGTCTTCAGTTTCACCATAAATTTCAATACCCCACCTTCAGCCCTGGCCCTGCCAAGCCTGTCCACAGCTGTTTGTCAAGCTTTCTTTTCACCTTTTTTTGCAAGTAACTGGTTGTCATTGTTATTGTGCTCATAGGACAGAGATAGACATGGCAAGCTGACAAGTTATGGTCCAGTAGTGTCCGCGAAATCCACTAGGGCACTGCAGAGATGGTCAGCATTTTCATAAATGACTACCATTAGTAGTGATGGAACCAGAGGAAGATGTGAGTATGTGCGTACGGTGCCTCGCAAGCCTCCCCCGCAAAGTGCCTTTTGCTGTAGTAGGATCTCATTCGCCGGTGTTGACTTTTTAAGTGCCAGCACTTTGCCGTTATTGAGAGTCGCCGCACAGGCCATTATTGCTGGGACCTTTTTATTATTCGTGGACTCTTGGTGGGGGGTGTCCTATTCCGCCTTCAACTCAGCCTCTGCCAAGTCTGTCCACAGCTGCTGTCAAGCTTTTCTTTTTACCTTTTTTTCTTGCACGTTAACTGGTTGCCATTGGTATCATGCTCACACACAACACACAAAAAAGGGGCTTTACCTTGGATGTAAATGCCTCTTAGGAAACCATGGAGACTGTGTTTGCATGTCGATGCAATAACCAGGCAACACTGAGTCGCTTTTCTATCATCCGCTATCATTCTATTCACGGCACAGCTTGTGTGGAGGGCTAAAGTAGGGGACTCCTATTTAGAAGCAGGGTGAGGTAATTTACTAGCGGAACAGTGGTGGTAGGTGGTAGCATTGCAGTGGTGATGCTATTTATTTAACAGCGGAGAATTTGCACAGTGTGTGCTTTTAGGTATATGTGTGTATATGTGTGTGTGTGTGTATGTATGTGTGTGTGTGTGTGTGTGTCTGTGTCTGTTTCCACCTGTCTGTGTGTAATTGTGATTCTGTGTATATGACTATGTGTGTGACTATGTGTGTGTGTGTGTGTATGTGTTTATGAATAAGAGAGTTTGTGTGAATGCATACAGTGTGTGTGTATTGAGAGAGGTTTATTTGTGTATGTATGTATGTGTGAAAGTGAAAAAGAGTGAGAGGGAGAGAGAAACATAAAACAGTGGGGAGAAAGGAAATCGAAGGAAATGGAAAGGCAAAAAGGATGGCAAACAGTGTGGTGTAAATACAATGGAGCGGCTCGTTACCTGAAATTGCCAGCAGCATTTTTCTCCGAGCACCGAAGGTAGTGATGCCCAACTCCTTCAGGTCATGGTCTGTCAGAGTGAGGAACGTCTGCAGATCAATCTGAGAGAGAGAAAGAGAGAGAGAGAGAGGTTAAATGAGGGACAGAGGGAAAAAGGACATGGAAGAGTGTGTGTGTGTGTGTGAAAGAGAGAGAGAGAGAGAGAGAGAGAAAGAGAGAGAGAGAGAGAGAGAGAGAGAGAGAGAAAGAGAGACAGCGAGAGACTTCACATTGTCATAACTGCACTACTAGGTGCATTTTCTCTTTAAATTAAATTCAAATTTGACAAGTCTTTTTAGCTGCATGCAACCTGTGTGTATCAGTCTTTTTCAAAAACCCAAACAGACTTGACACTAATTTCTCACGCTAGGCCCTCACTTTACTTCAGTAAATCTCCATCACTCATCCCTTCGCTGAGTTATGTTGGGTGGTAGACGCTGACGGGTCGAAAACGAGACCCAAAAAAGTTTAATATCCATCCAAGTCTATTTCAAGTTTATTCAGCAAAAGTGAGGTTGAATTACCGAACTGGAACAAAGTTTCAGTGTTTTCCGAGCTTGTGTTTCTTTTTTTTTTGTTCTCCACAAAAGTGCAACGTTGAAATTAATTGTGAAACTGACAGACCTTGCATGAACCCCATACTCCAATGACTGAGTAAGACCAGTGTCTGTGTGCCATTAGGGAATAAAGCTTATGCTTTTGCAATACCATTGCACAGTGCTAAATGGTCACGTTCTCTTAATAAAAAATTAACCCTCTGATCTGACCACTAAGTGCACCCAAGAGCACTATCTTTCATAAGGAACTAAACAGACCTCATGGTGTTTTTGCCAAGTTCAAGAGGACACATTTTACATTTACGCTACAAAGCCAAAAGGCAGTAACTACATGATTTGTCAAAAAGAAGAGTTTAGATTGGATATCGACCTTTATAACAACTCCTTTGTCTTGTGACTAAATGAATTTCTTCATTCCTATTAAGAAAGTACATCACTACCATTATACCTACAACATGTTTGACTGTGCAGTATGACAACTTTGAACAAATTGTTCTCAGTTTCAATGTTCACAAAGTTACTGCACTTTGCGTTTGTAGGGTAGTATAAGTATTGACTATGTGATATAAAATGTGGCATGTCATTGAGCACGTAGAGGTCACCTACACCATGCATTAAAGGATATACTCTAGACACACATGACAATAACTAAGGCACTGCTTTGCCCCTTCTATACCACTGAACAGTTGATAGAAAAGTCATCATCCAAGCAGCCTGGATGACACAGATCAACTGCAATGGCAACTGTCTACTGTCTTTAAATTGTATTACTTGGTGGTACAGTAGCGTGCTAGGTGGCCGAACGACCTACCCTAATGCTGTTCATTTTAGTGACAGCTTTATTACCTTAAACATCACTGGAAAACTCATAGTTTTAAAACCAACGTGTCTAATTAGTTTCACCATCACACATTTACCGTACATCATATTGTTATTGCTCTTAGTGACGGTTGTAGTAGGAATAGTAGTGCTAACTTTGACCTTCGTATTTATTTTTATTTGTAATTCCAACGTCAGCTTCTGTCGTCTGGGTAGAAGTGTTTTAATTCCAATGTTCCAGGGGTTTGCAACTGAGACCTGCGGGACGATGATGGATGGGGAGTTTTATTTAATTTTACCCGGGGTTATTACTGGCCTGCCTCACCTCCTGTTGCTGAAAGACGTCGGTGTATTTGCCCAGTCCCAGCGTGCTGAAGAGCTCGGGCAGGTCGGAGCCCTTGAAGGAGGAGTTGAGGCTGCAGCCGTTGCTGCCTGTGACCGAGGAGATGCAGTCCATGTAGTTGCTGCTGCTCAGGTAGTGTTCCGCTGATGGTGGGGATGGAGGGTACATACACACACACACACACATGCACGCATGCATACACACATGTATACACACATACACATACACATACACATACACATACACATACGCACACACACATACACAAGTCCACACAAATACACATGTACAGACAAACACAGACATATACACACAAACACATACAAAATCAGAGACACACACAAACGCACACAAACACATGCATGAACGCACACACACACATGCACAGATATACACACACACAGACACACACACAAACACACACACACAAGAGAGAGATAAATGTAAATTTCATGTAAAAAAAAACAT
The DNA here is from genome assembly GCA_030347295.1 of Setipinna tenuifilis. Taxonomy (NCBI): domain Eukaryota; kingdom Metazoa; phylum Chordata; class Actinopteri; order Clupeiformes; family Engraulidae; genus Setipinna; species Setipinna tenuifilis. The sequence goes on along the minus strand of CM059287.1, from coordinate 12,836,658 downwards.
ATGTTTAAATCCATTATACACACATGAACCCTACTACATGATGTAAAGCTACACTAAGATGCTCACATACACAAACACACGTACACACACACACACACACACACACACACACACACACACACACACACACAGCCTGACACTGACAGAGGGACGTGAAAGGGGAGTAAGTTATGCTGCAGGCCTGTTTTATTTAATTTGCAGGCATTTCACAAACCCACTCTGCAGCACAAAACATTCAAAGCATCTCAGGGACCGAGGGATTTCCTGCTGACAGTAATGACAGAGAGGGAAAGAGATCCTTGTGCTGTGTGTGTTTATATGTGTGAGCTGTGTGTGTGTGTGTGTGTGTGTGTGTGTGTGTGTGTGTGTGTGTGTGTTTGTGTGCGTGCACGTTCTGATACTAACTGACACCGGCACTAGGAAAATAGTGGTTAGGGGGTTAGGGGGTTTACTACATAAACATATGCAGTACACAATATTTACTGCACAGAAGCATCCATAACAGTGTATACTACCATCTGTTTTTACAATATTTATCATGGACACTTTCAGTCATTCATTCGGCAGACAATATCACTCAATATTATCCAAATGGAACTGGGAGACAACCGTCAAACCATAAAATTGTCTGTTTTACTCCACACTGTAAATGTATACAATATGCTTCTTAATCACTAAAGTACGTTATATGTTGCTACTAAACCAGCAAAGTAAATTGTTTAAGTTAATCTGTGAATTTGCTGTATTATAATGATTATTTTAATTGCCTTCAGTAAAAGTAAAAAAGTAAAAGTACATGAAATTTCATGGATGTTTTTTTTTTAACCTAAAGTGATGGCGTCAACCAGCACTTTCTGATGCAGATAAGTGGGTGCATGTAAAGTTCAGGCGTTGTTCTGCTGACAGGAAGCTGATACTCACCTGTTTTATTTTGTTTCCTCTTGGGACTGATGGCGGAGGAGAACTCGCCGTGTGTCGTGAGCCCAGCGCCGGGGCCGCCACCGCCTCCGTTGCGCTCACGCCAGTTGTCCGAGTCGCTGCCGTTTCCCAGGCCCTCTCGGCTGTTGGAGCGGGACAGCGACAGGGGCGATCCCTGATGGATGGAACACAGGCCACTCACTGTTACCATGGCGCCTGGTCCACTGCCCAGTGGTCAGTCTTTAAGGATGTGAGGTTGTCATTGCTTCCCCACGCTTTAAACCACAGACGACTCTGAGTTTTCTCTCTAGGTATATATACTGTGTATAAATAGAACCAGAAATAATTCTGGACAGGGGAAAAATAAGATTTATCTGCAGTATCCTCAGGCTTGGTCAGCAACATACTTCACCAATCTAGGCCAAAGACATGCTAAAACTGCAATATCCCTGCCTAAACCCAGACAGTGTACAGACCACCTACAATATCTTTCGGGCAAGCCACACATAACCCTGATGTACTTTTTACAGAGTAGCTATGCAACACAACAAAAGTAGTATTGTAGGCAACAATTTGAACAATATTATTATTAACAATGGACCCTTCATACGACTCCAGACAAAATTCCGACATGCTAGTCTTGTTGTTGGACTGTTGGTCATGACAAATTCAGGGCAAAATCGGGCTGAAATCATTTACTGTGAAGCGAACATAACATAACATAACATAACATAACATAACATAACATAACATAACATAACATAACATAACATAACAGGCTCTCATGCTAGGCTTATACGACACGTACAGTAGTTGTTTCAGCTATGCTAATCCTAGAGGTAGCTGACTCCTTGAGGGGTGTTTTGTCGGTAGAGGTTACCTCATACGTGGTGCACATGGTTGGCTTGTAGGACACGTGGTTGGCCCTGCGCAGCTCCTTGATGGTCTCGGCGGGCATGGACTTGGAGAAGCCCAGGCCACTCCAGGTGTTGGTGGGAGTTCGCACCTCCGTCACCACAGGCTTCTTCAACATGGCTGCCAACACAAAGCAAAGGCAAACATTAGCCTAGAGTGTGATGTGCCAGGTTGAAGAAGTGATAGATTAGGTACTATATACATACACACAAACAGTGCAACACGCTATCTGATGCTAGTCTTATAGTGTTTATAGCAAATGCTCCTTTTCAACAGTGTTGAAAAGTGTGACTTTCAAATAGGCTAAACTGCAATGTACAAGGGAAAGACAGTACTCTTGTGGTGGCTAGCGTTCTGCTAGAAAGTTATGGAGGTCCTGTAACATCAAATTCACCAACTTTAATTAGACTAAGTACTCCTTTTCTCTCTCTGACGAGTCCATACGCCAGTGAAATGACCACTCACATGACAGGCATTCAGACAACCAAACTGTCCTAAATTTCGAGCAACACTGTCCCACTAGCTGATGATAAGTGAGTGGAATTTTGGGAAGAAAGGGGGCCTCATTATGTGGTCAGTGCAAGAATGAGTGTAATTGCTAGCTTATAGGCCGTCACGCTCTTATGGGGGTCTGTATAGGCTATAGGCTACAACAACATCAGGCACTGACGCCAATGTTAGAGACACACCATACACAGAGACTTCCTGGGGCCTTTCATCTCCACTACCTTCACCTCAGTACCACAGCCAATTAGAAATCCACAACAAGGGACGTCTGAAAACCTGAACCAATCACAGCCAATAAGCAGTCTTACAACAAAAGACGTCTAAAAACCTAAACCAATCACAGCCAATCAGCAATCTACAACAAGAGACGTCTAAACCCAGTTTCTTGGTTTTCTTACACTTCCGAAATAGAAGTGTAATGATACGGTGTGCGGAGCCAGACAGTATTTTTTTTTTTTTTAGAGGGGACCGGGCAGTGCTGCTGTGTCTCATTCTTAGCTAAGAAAAACAGACTAAACATCTCGTGTTTCCCAATTTGTACCCCGGGTTGCCTCTCTTTAAAAGGGCGAAAGGAGAAAGTGAAAGGGGGGGTACAGGAAGGAGTGCTGATCTGCTTGAAGTATTTTGTGGAAGTTAGCGGATGTAGGTTTTACATACCTTTGGTCGCAAGCAACTTTTTCTGCTCATAGTCGAATGCCTAGAAAGAAAGAGGGGGGTAGAGAGAGAGAGAGACAGAGAGAGAGAGAGAGAGAAAGAGAAAGAGAGAGAGATTTGAGATTTTAAATGTGTTCTTTATTTACAATAAGGCTCAATCAATTACACTTTCACAATTACAAAAGAAGATAAGAAAATATGTCACACTGAATGCATAAATATATACATGCATAAAGAGAGAGAGAGAGAGAGAGAGAGAGAGAAAGAGATGGGGGTGGGGGGGGGGGGGTAGAGAGAGAGAGGCAAAGTAAGGGAAAGAGGGATAAAGGGAGCCATCAGATGAAGTAAATTGTTTACAGTTTCCTAGACAGGGGGTTAAAGAGAAACCTGGCACACATTTTCCGAGCAGCTGGCTCGTGCGACAGCTCGACAGACGAGCGCAAGCTAAACATCGCCTCATTCTGTCCAAACTGCTTAACGTGCGCACACACCGAGGGAGATCGCATTTCCTACCTCGACAGAGACGCATTGCAGGCCAGCAGTGGTGGTGGTAGGTATAGCGGTTGGATAGGTGTGTGTGTGTGTGTGAGTGTGTGTGTGAGTGTGTGAGTGTGTCTGTGTGTGTGTGTGTGTGTGTGTGTGTGTGTGTGAGTGTGTGTGTGTGTGTGTGTGTGTGTTTGTCTTTGTGTGTGGTTTAAATGGAGTGAGTATGTGTGTGTGTGTGTGTGTGTGTGTGTGTGTGTGTGTGTGTGTGTGTGTGAGTGAGTGATGGGTGGAGGGTCTTATAAGGATCCTGCCAGGTTTTTTTTCCACACAGGCAAAGAAAACCATAGCACCAGTAACCCACACACTAACCCCCAACCCCAACCCCACCCAAGCCATTCAAAGGCTAATGCTAGCATGTTAACGCCAAGGCACATACAGGAAACACATGACACTCCACATGGCACGTTTCCTCCAGATGCTAAGGAGGTCTTGTAAACGTGCCATGTTAAACAGCTCAATTCAAATCATAAGTACATGAAGATGTGTGCGGACAAGGCCCATATTTACGGTGTCCAGATCGAGGAACAGGCTCTGCATTGTGCCAGAGTCATCGTCTTAATTACTTTATGCCTCTGACTCTGACTGCTACTAATTTCATCGCCCCCCCAGCCCCCCCCCCGCCCCCATTTTGAAGTCCAGCTGGTCTTTCTGGTATGTGAGGAGGCCAGTAGCTCTGGGCGGTGGTAGAAGGTAAACACAAGAAGGGGCTCTAGATGTCAGGCTTGTTGTGGGAAGTCTCTAATTACATATGCAGTTACAGTTTTACGCTTGTGGATGTAGGGTAAAGTTCAACACACCACAAGCAAAGGCGAGATTTAGAACTAAGAAATTACAGGCTGTTTTTTTAGGGATAAGTTAGTGAAAGTTGATGTGAAAGTAGATAAACGCCAACAAGCGTTACATGTGCTCCTAGGTACCCCGTATGCCTGCTATTGTGAACCATGTCACATCCCACCAATTGTTTTTCAAATCAAATGTCATATTGAGGTAGTATTAATATTTATACTATATAAGCTACATCTCAATGTTCAGTGTCTTCAGTCACTGTTAAATGCCTTCAGTCACTTTCAAGCCAATGCTTAAGTTTTAAAGTCAAGTTGCTTACTTTAACAGATGTGCATGTGTATTTTGCATTTGTGTGTATATCTTGCAAAATACACGTTTTCCTTGTGTGTGCATGTGTGTGTGTGTGTGTGATAACCATAGTTCGAAATACAGGTGGTACTGGAGGGGTATGCTACCAGCTGATCAAAGACACAAAAAACAGTAATTATATTAATGTGAAATGTAAAAATCTAAACCCTTTTACATTTCACATTTATGTAATTAGGGGGTACAGTATGTCACACCCTGACCGTAACCCTCAGAGAGATAGCCAGTGGTGGTGGGTACCTGCATGTTAGAGAAGGAGGTCTGTGGTGCCAGCCGGATCCGCTCCGAGTTCTGCTGCTGTGCCGCCCTCTCTGCTGCCCGCTCGCTGCCCGGGGCCCGCTTATCCGCCACGGGCCCGTCAGACGCACTCGAGTCCGAGTCCGACAGGAGGCAGTCAGAACTGCAGCGAGACGCAGAAGGAGAGAGAAAGAGAGAGAGAGAGACGGAAAGACAAGGAGAGACAGAGAGAGATGGAGTAGATTGTAACAGAAAAGGAGGAGAGGAGGAAAACAAAAGGATACAGAGATTAGGAGAAAGGGAGCAGGTAAAAGAGAGAGAAGCAAAGGGAGAGAAACAGATGGAGTAGGGTGCGAGGTAGAGAAAAAGACAGGAGAAGAGAAGAATGAAAGGATACAGAAATTAGGATACAGAAATGTTTGTGTGTGTGTGTACGTACTGTAGGTGCCTTGTGGTAGCTCGAGGGCCTGTCTCTTCCCTGAGCTCTGGCACGAGGCGTGTGTGTGTGTGTGTGTGTGTGTGTGTGTGTGTGTGTGTGTGTGTGTACGTACTGAAGGTGTGAGTTCTTGGTGCCCTGTAGTAGCTCGAGGGCCTGTCTCTTCCCTGAGCTCTGGCATGAGGCGAGCATCTGCTTCAGCTCGCTGCTGCTGCCCGAGTGGGAGGGGCTTCGGGGCATCCCCACCTCCACAAACGCATCGTTGGAACCTGATTGGCCACAAGCAGAACAAAACCAGGAAGTGAGATACACTATGACCAGTAAGTTCTTGGATTATTAACATTGGATGTATCATTGGTGGACAGCTAAGACACACTGCAAAATGTGCAGGCACAGATGTTGTCACCTGTGTCTCATCCATTAGAACTTTGATGTCCGGGAAAGAATCAGAACACCTCAGCCTTGATATTATATACAAAAAATATGGTCACAGACCACCTAAGCAAATGGACTCTAATTGTACAATGATACAATTATGTACAATGTATACAGTATATCTACCTATTTATATACTGATATAATTTTATAAGGAGAAAACCTTGAATAACAGCATAGCATTCAAAATATAACAGGCAAAAAGTACAAACCACACACACACTATGACACATACGTAACACACTCGATAAAGTAGACTTTGGCAGGCTTTCTCATTCCATCTCTCTCTTTCTCTCTCTCTCTCTCTCTTTCTTACACACACACACCCACACACACACACACACACACACACACACACACACACGCCCACACATACACATACACATACACAGACACAGACAAAGACACAAGACACAGACAAAGACACACACACACACACACACACACACACACAGACATGACACACACACACACACAAAGAGAGAGTACAAGAGCAGAGAGACAAACACACACATAGCACTGTATAGCACTGACACACACCCAGGCCGTTCCCATTACTCTCCACCCCTACAATAATAAACCAAACGTGGAGCCCGCTCCTGCCCCGCGCGGGGCACGCAACACCTTCGACACTTCACAGACAAGAGCCCACGTCAGCTGCTGCAATTTCTGCAGCTGTCCGGTGCTGGAATAACACCTTTAATTGACTTCTTTTTCGCCCGTGCTCAGGCGAAGAGGAGGGCAGGGGAGAAAAAAAAAGGGATGGAGATGGTTTCTTCTGACCCGACACAAGTGGGGCCAACTCAAACAGCACCACAGCAAGGCCACAGCCCACCAGAAGAAGAGGAATGACTTTCTTTCTTTTCATCTTTCTTTCTTTCTTTCTCTCTCTCTCTTACTGCTTCTTTTCTTCTTACCTTCTTTCTTTCTCTTAATTTTGTGGAAGGTAGCAGATGCTGCACTCTCACTTTCTTTCTCTTAATTATCTGGAAGATATGACAGCCAACACTGTCTGTAGAAGAAAAGGGGGAGGCATCTGGCTGTGGTTGAAACACCCTTTTTGTTACAAAAATAAAATGATTTCCATCATAAATTTTGCTCACAGAAATGAGCTCTTCCCGCACAAGGGTCACGACAGAGTTATTCATACTTCCATTTGTTACCACAGGCAAATTGTGTTTAATGAAAAGGTCGGTATATTTATGCTTTAATTATTTTCCAGAGGTCGACGGTCTAACTCACACAGCAGTTATCTTCCCCAAAAAGGGTCAGCAGATCGCTCTTTGATGACCGTATTTTGACGTGATTAACGTGTTTGGCCCTTTTCGTCATATTTGTTGATATATCAATTACAAGTAATTAGATTCTGATGACTATTGATTCTGGTGTTTTTCCGTAAAAGCTTTCCATGAACCTCAAGCAATCAGTGTACGCTGACGAATTTATGGAGGAGTTTATTATAATAAAATGGTCTGCAGCGGGGGAAGGCTGAAATTAAACGAGACCGAATCATCACATAATGAACTCAAAATAAATACTGCCATTACTACATAATGTCGCTTTTTCTCCCTAATTTGAGCCAGTGTTTTGCGAAATTGGCTGTTTGTGGTTTTGATGTGGACGGCTGTATTTAAACTAGCAGGAGGAAAGGCACTGGGCCCATATGACTGAATCCATAGTCTGGGCCCAAAGACAGAACGGCTACAAAGCTATGCTATTAAGGTTTTACAAAGCTTTGTGTTTATGACAACATAAATCCTTACAAAAGGCAATGTTTCTGTCAAGACCTTCCAAAACTTTATGACAGAGATTTACGACAGAATTGACAGGCATTTGATACGGTCCCATGGGCAATTTTACACTAATTTAAATCACATTACATGTAATGTCCGTTTAACAAATCAATATTCCTCGAAGGTGAATATTCCAGTGATGATACGCTCAGAACTGCTCTGGATTTCTTTTAGCTGGACCAGACCACACACACACACACTACTATGACATATCCATTATGTGTCTGTTAGACAAGTCTATTATGTGTGTATTATGTGTGTTTATTATGATATAGGAAAGTTGGGGCGTTAACCATGGTCAGGGCTGGGTTTGGTCTAGAGTGTGTGTCTATTATGACATGTCTATAATGTGTCCATTACTGTAGACAAGTCCAGTACGTGTGTATTAGTTGTGTTTATTATGTGAGGAGTCCACCTGGAAAATGGGCATGGTCACAAAATGGCGAAACTGAGAAAAATTTCAAAAGTTTGATCTTTAATTTGAGTTTATTAGTAAATGCTATTTCAAAATCCTTGTAGTCTATGGTTTTGAAAAGGCTGGGGTTTCAATACACTTACCAACAGGGGGGGGTAACTTCAAAAATGTGATTTTGTTGACGGTGCCTGTTTTTCCCGTGGACTGCTCATTTATGGAATAGGAAGATTTTGGGGCATTTGCCTTGGTCAGGGCTGGGTTTGACCTGGAGTGTGTGTTTATTATTTATATTAATTATATTATTTTATATTTATTAAGAGTACAGAGTGACAGTAGAGACCAAGCAGCAATGTTCCAGGTTAAACAATGAAGCCAAACGTTCCACACTTCTACGTTCTACGTTCTATGTTCTACAGTTGCAATACCTCACACGTCCATTGGGGGTTGGCTGCAGAAGTGAACAGCTTCCAATACACTCCCATGTTAAAAAAAAAAAAACAATTTTCACAGCAAAAATAAACGTATTTAAAGCCTGGTCAAATGTTTTTGGCATGTTTTGGTAGTTTCGGTAACTCTGAGGGTTTTTTTTTTTTTTACAATCCATTAGTTTAATCCCCAGATGATTTACATTGACATTCATCGAATCCTCATCTGCTCTGTGAGAAAGTCTATGCGTGACGTGACAGAGGGTTTGTCCAGTTCTCCTGTATACAGTCTATGGTTAGGTCGTTGACGTTGGTCAGGGCTGGGCTTGGTCTGGAGTGTGTGTGTCTATGATGACATGTCAATTATGTGTCTGTTATGACATGTCTATTATGTTTGTATTATGTGTGTCTATAAAGTACACAATAGGGAGGGGAGAGTACTTATTCCGGAGTAAGTACTCTGTTGGTTCCTGTAAACTTTCCGGGAGGCTGTCCATTCCAGAACTGCCTGATGACGGAGACACATGCCAACTGTTAAAGGAACAAAAATGTTCAAAAAAGTTCTGGAAAAAAAGTATTGGAAACGGGCTTTATTATGTATGTAATAGGAAGGGGAGAGTTGGTTGCATTTGACTTGGTCAGAGCTGGGTTTGCTTTGGAGTGTGTGTCTATTATGTATTATGTATGTAATCTGGAGGTCAGAGGTGAAAGTTGGGGCGTTTGACTTGGTCATAGCTAAGTTTGCTTTGGAGTGTTTGTCTATTATGTATTATGTATGGAATCTGGTGAGGTCAGAGGTGAAAGTTGGGGCGTTTGACTTGGTCAGAGCTGGGTTTGCTTTGGAGTGTGTGTCTATTATGTATTATGTATGTAATCTGGAGGTCAGAGGTGAAAGTTGGGGCGTTTGACTTGGTCAGGGCTGGGTTTGCTTTGGAGTGTGTGTCTGTTATGTATGTAATCTGGAGCTGAGAGGTGAGAGTTCGGGGCGTTTACCTTGGTCAGGGCTGGGTTTGTTCTGGAGTGCCTCTGAAGAGCAGTGGCTACTGGTATCTGACCGGCACTCGCTGTGGACCGACCGGCACTCACTGTGGACCGACCGGCACTCGCTGTGGACCGACCGGCACTCGCTGTGGACCGAGGGGCACTCGCTGTGACTGGCACTCAGCACCTTATCCGCCAGGGCTGCTGCTGACATCCTACTGTACACAGAGCCAGGATGCTACGGGCACACACACGCACACACACATACACACACACACACACACACACACACAGACACACACACACACACACCCCTACATTATTATCATGCACATAGATACTGACATGAAGAACGACCAAGACACGGTGAAAGAAACGGAGACAGTGTACAAATGACAAGAAACCTGCAACACCACAACAAGTACACATCTCTGAAAAAAAAAACATAAATACACACAAATACACATCTGTCATGAGCAGCAGGCACATCTATGTGTGTGTGCATGTACTGTATGTGTGTGTGTGTGCTCGTGTATGAAACGCTGTGTATGTGTGTGCTGTGTGTATGTGTGTGTTTGTGTATGTATATGTATGCGTGTGTTTGTGTGCTTGTGTATGTATGTATGTGTGTATGTGTGCGTATGTGTGTGTTTGTGTGCTTGTGTATGTATGTGTATATGTGTGTGTGTGTGTGTATGTGTCCATATGAGTATACCTTGACATGCCCATTAAGGGGTGCCATGGCCTTGCTGCAGTCGGGCCCGTCGCTGCCCTGGGGGTCTCGGGGTGCCAGGCCGGGGGGAGGGGAGGGGGTGCTGTGGGTGAAGCCCTGGACCCCCGACAGCAGGATGTTGGTCAGGGTGGCCTGGGTGGCCGGGTGGATGAGCAGAGGGGACGAGAAACCTGCAGTGCCACATACAAATACACACCTTTGGATATAACACATCAATATACACAAATATGCATATGTCATGAGGACCATGCACATCCATGTGTGTGCGCGTGTGGGTGTGCTTTGCGCTTGTGTATGTGTGTGTGTGTCTGAGTATGCTGTATGTGTGTTTGTGTGCTCTGTATATGAATGCATGTGTGTTTGTTTGTGTGTGTGTAAGTGCTCTATATCATATGTATGTATGTGTGTGTGTTGTGTGTGTGTGTATTGTGTGTGTGGGTGTGCTCTATATGTGTGTGTGCTTTATATGTGTGTATGTATGTGTGTGTGTGTGTGTGTGTGCTCTATATGTGTGTGTGTGTGTGTGTGTGTGTGTGTACTCTATATGTGTGTATGTGTATGTGTGTGTGTGTGTATGTGTGGGCTCTGTATGTGTGTGTGTGTATGTGTGGGCTCTGTATGTGTGTGTGTGTGTGTGTGTGTGTGTGTGTGTGTGTGTGTATGTGTGGGCTCTGTATGTGTGTGTGTGTGTGTACTCTGTATGTGTGTGTGTGTGTATGTGTGGGCTCTGTATGTGTGTGTGTGTGTGTACTCTGTATGTGTGTGTGTGTGTATGTGTGGGCTCTGTGTGTGTGTGTGTGTGTACCTGTGTTGCTGGAGGGGCTGGAGAGCGCGCTGGACCAGAGTGTGGGGCTGGGGGCGCTGGAGGTGGGGGTGGGGGGCTGCAGAGGGCTGATGGAGCTGTTGAGGGCGTTCAGGAGAGAGTTCTGGGCCGAGCCCACCATGGACGCCGCAGAGGGGCCCAGCAGACCTGCAAAGGACCATGGGATAGGTGTCAGAGACGCACAGAAGTACACATACGATTACTGCCACAGCTCCCACTCCTTTGTTGAAACAATTTTACTCTTCTGTTTTACCGCCTGGTATTTTTCCCTGTCAGTAACTGACAAAAACAAGCTACACTGGATAGTTACCATGGTCAGCACAATTGCTGTGCAACAAGTAAATAGTAGGGTAGTTAAAAAAGGACAGGATATAAGGGAAGACATGTTACATCCACTACATCAGGGATATGAGTTGCTGTCATCCAGCAAGAGGCTGAGGTTGCACTTTTTCCACACAAATTGAGCCCGCAGGTCATTCATCCCCACTAACATTGTACTGTTGAACAAGAAAGCACTTTAATTTTCACTCTCTTATTTAACATCATAACATACACAATAGCACTTTACCATACTATGTAAACAAGGGGTGTATATGTTTACCCTGTCTATGTGTATACTGTTGCTTGCCCTGTCTTGTTTAGTAGTGAGCTGCCTTTCTTGCTTTGTTTTGTCTAGTCTCCTGTATTGTCTAGTCTGTATGGCACAAAACAAGTTTCCACAAAGAAAAAAATAAACATTTATCTACAGAGAGAGCCAGAGCAAAAGAGGTATCAGTACCACACCCATGGCACGTGAGATGACCCTTAGGGGCCAAAGCGACATAGGAAGGCAGTCAGGGAGCTGAGGCACATGGGACATAGGGTATGTGAGATAGCCTAACAAAACTAGGGTGCTTGGGATAGCCCCTTACAGCCCTAGGATTTATGGGATACCGTTTGGAATCCTAGGGTACATAAAGTGGCAGTCAGAAACCTAGGGTGCATAAGACAGCTCTCAGAGAAGTGAGATTCTTGGGATAGCGCAATGTTTGTCAAAGGTTTTCAAACCAAGGACCACTTTCCCCCCTTAAAAAACCTCAAGGACTACTCTTCCCCCCATCTGAGGTTATAAGGGCTACGTAAATGCATGAATTGGTGGTATGGCATGAAGATGATATACATGTTGTTTAAATACACTGTGCATAGCATAGGCAACCTAAGAAACATGGAAAAATAAATGAACACAACTGCTCACGGACAACTTGGGATGTCTTGCGGACCACCAGTGGTGTGTGGACCACACTTTGAAAAACACTGGGATAGCAGTAAGAGACCTCGGGTAAATGGAATAGCATTTGGGAATATTGGGAACATGAAATACCCATCCGAAACCCACTGTCCATGGCACAGGCATTTAAAAAAAAGTTTCCGAGCAGTTAGAGACCTGGGGTACGTCAAATAGCAGTCAGCTAAAGCAAAGGCTCATGGGAATGCTTTCAGTACAACAGCTGGCAGAGAAGTGGGGAGCATGGGAGGGCAAGAAATGATGGGAGACCCTGCGGAAAACAAGCATTTAACATTTCATTTAAAACAACTGAAGAAAAGAAGAAAACAAGTCAAAAGGACAGTGGACAGTGAGAAACAGAACAAGAATTATGGGATACCCTTAGGACATGAAACTGCTTAGAGACGACAGGCCGATAGGATATTTTCCCTCCAAAAAAGTCTTTTAAGATTATGAAAGAAAGTAGTGAACACTAAAGAAACTCTTCTGAGGTCTGCAAATGGCCATGTGAGATTGTTGGTGAAAATGGGATGTCCTTTGGAAAAAAGCAGTATTTGTCCCAGAAGAAACACACGGATACATAAAAGAAAGACCACAAAGCATTATGGGATATCCCATATAGAAATAGGCACTATGGTATCTCCAACAGTGATCCTAAAGAGTGCAAAGCAACATGGGATATAGGATATCTTTTCTCAAGCAAAGGAGGCTGGGAGATCTCACAGCAGCAAGTCATTTTATTTGAAAGCACACAGTTTAATAAGAAGATAAATCCTGGCTCATGCTGGCATTAGGGTGGGGGGGTGCAATGGCTCAAAATAATGGACAGTGTTTAAGCTGACTAAAGGCCTCTTGCCAAAATACCTGAGCAAACTATTAAAGAGAGAATTGAAAATATTCTCTCAGAAAAAATACTCTCCAAAGAGCCAAAGACCACAGGACACTGTTCTTTCCCAAGGACCTTACATACAAATTCAAGGAGACACCACAGCCTCAGAAAATAAAAGTCCAAGATATATTGGCTATACCTAAACACAGTGGTTAAATTGGCTTTTGTAAGAATGGGGGAGTCCTTTCCAGTGGTCAATATCTCACTCTATTGTATTACTTTAAGTACTGTAGCAGAGGGAGCTCATCTCCGGCTGGATGTATTGCCAAAACGAGGAGGCAGAGCTGAGCTCCGGAGGGCTTTGGCCCAATTTAAACTCTGCCTATATATTTTAAAAGCCATTTTCACTAATAAGTCTATCTACCTTTTGCACTAATTCAGATGATGTTCTGAATGGATGGGACAAATAGGTGGCTTTTACTCTGTAAAGCCCCAAAAACAACATTAACTTTTGCACACCTCTAAAGAATACAGGTGTGTTGGAGATGGTCTAACTATGGTCTAACTTAGGGAAATAAAAACTGCACACTGTCCATTCCGCAAGCAGGATTTATTGACAGTGTTTTGGTCATAGACTCTAGAAGGTGTAGGTCTATGATCGAAACACTGTAAACAATTCTTGCTTGCAGAATAGGCAGTGTCTGCAAGAGTTCTTACTTCAGTTTGTAAGGCTCAACAGTCCACCTGTATAAGTGAAGCATGTAAGATGGTGCTGTGTGCTGCACCATCTGGTGCTGTGTGCATGTAAGATGGTGCTATAATAATAATAATAATAATAATAATAATAATAATAACCTTTTACTTGTATAACACAGTTCATACATACAAGATGCAGCTCAAAGTGCTTTACAGTTTGGCAAGGTCACAACAAGACAGACATTTCTTGCAGTCCAATGGCATCAGAGCAATTGAACACAATAATGAAATGGCGCAGTCACATAATGACGCAATGACCCGTTAATTTCATGCTCTTGCGTGACACAATGATGCAATATGTCTTACCCAGGCTGGTGAGACCCAGGCCGGCAGAGGCCAGGATATCCAGTCCCACGGGGGGGCAGCTGAGTGGGGGTGGTGGGGGGGCCGAGGGGCTGCTGGTGGGGGTGTTGGCGGAGGAGGGCGAGGAGCAGGAGGAGGAGAGGGACGTGCTGGAGGAGGAGGGTGATGTTGTGGCCACACCGCTGGACTCTAGACCCAGGAGGAAGCGTCGGGCCTCGTACATGTTGAGGGCATTACGCTCCACACTCTTCACGATCACAGACTGGGAGCATGGAGACAGACAGACAGACAGACACACACACACACACACACATGCATACACATGTGTAGACACACACACACACACACACACACACACACACACACACACACACACACACACACACACAATGCACTATTTTAACATACTTCATCAATCCTTATACATTAATGCCTGTAAGTAAATACTTATGATCATAGTTTAAACAGTTAATACTATTACATAAAGTACTTGTAGTCCAATATATTTTACTTTTGTATCTAGTAATTCACTTATATGTGTTAAACACCTCCACATCAATGATGTTTAACCCCTAACCCACTAGAGGGTGTTTCATGCCAAGACTAGCTTTAAACCCTTTCACCTTATATACACCTATTGTATGTAAAACAATGTGAGAGTGTTTCAATTAGGGCACTAGATAAAGAATATATTATAAGACCATAACAGACAAGCCCAGAGACAAGATGTGGAGAAGAGAGCAACCTTGACTTTCTGTCTTTCTCTCGCTCTCTCTCTCACTCACTCTCTCATTTTCTCTGTCTTTCTGTCTCTCTCTTACACACACACACACACACACACACACACACACACACACACACACACACACACTTGTATTAATATCTGGAATTATAGGGTGTGTGCCTGGCCTCTAGCGCACTTATAATTTCTCCATGTCAAAAAACACGACCGCCAATCAACAGGAAGAAGCGATGAATAGCTGCTTCCTCTCACAATTGCTTCAAAATAAGAGCCTGGGGTGCCAAGGCAAAGAGAAAGAATGGCAGCTGGCCTCACCAGGACAGATCGATTACCCTCCGGCCCGACGCAGATCTATGTCAGCGCCTGTAAGATTACAGGCCTGTTGTTTTACGAAATGACGGTCTTTCTGCTTCCCAGGATGCCTCTGGGTCTCGTGTGGTGTCCGAGTTTCGCAGTGGGGTTTAGAGACCACAGATAGATCCACACGCAACACTGCTCTGCCATGTGGTAGACCTATATGAGGTCTGTGGCTCTGTGCACCAGTGTGTGTGTGAGAGAGTTTGCATGTGTGTGTGTGTATGTGTGTGTGTGTGCGCAAGTATATTGCAAGTGTGTATTGCTTGTGCGTGTGTGTGTCCACGCGTGTGTATGCATGTGTGTAAGAGTATGTGTATGTGTGTGTGTGGTATGTTATAGTTTGAATGTTCAAATGTAGGAAAACATTTGTCTACGCTTTGGCCACAGAGTTTAAGCATGTGTGTGTGTATAACTTCTGGGTTAATGTGTTTTTAGGAAAGGTGTTATGTGAATAAATGTCAGTACGGTTAAGATATATGTGTACCCGTGCGTGTGTGCATCCGTGCCTGTGTGTGTGTGTGGGAATCAGCAATGGAAATAGTAAAGAATGAATGTGGCTGGTAGATTTCCGAAACAAAACTATGATTTTCTATTGAGTGGCTGGTAAATTTTACCATTTATTTCTTAGTGGCTAGTAACTGTTCACATTTCGTAAGGTTGATTTCCACTCCTGTGGTGTATGTGTTTTTACTGTATGTGTGTGTATGTATATGTGTGTGCGTGTGTGTCTGTGTGTGTGTGTATAGTGTAGTTACCTTGCTGGGTTGTTTGGGTTTGTGTTTAACACTGTGTGTGTGTGTGTGTGTGTGTGTGCGTGTGTGTGTGTGTGTGTGTGTTCGTAATGTTTGTGCGTGTGTGTGTGTGTGTGTGTTTGTACTGTGTGTGTGTGTGTGTGTGTGTGTGTGTGTTTGTACTGTGTGTGTGTGTGTGTGTGTGTGTGTTCGTAATGTTTGTGTGTGTGTATGTGTGTGTGTGTGTGTGTATAGTGTACCTTGCTGGGTTGTTTGGGTTTGGGTTTAACACTGATGAACACGTCCAGCTGCTCCATGAGCGAGGTGATGAACTGAGGGTCCACTTCAATGTCCTCCTTAATGTCAAACATCAGCACTAGGGGTAGACAACCCTACACACACACACACACACACACACACACACACACACACACACACACACACACACACACACACAGATTTCAACACAATGCCAAATATCAATACTAGGGGTAGACAACCCTACACACACACACTCTCTACTTCCTACTTCCTACTTCCTAGCTACTTCCTCATCAGTAGGGGAGAGCCGTGACGAATGAAACACTTTTTACTTAACGGTTATTTTCAAAGACAGTGAAGCAAATTAGATTTATTTTGCCATATGATCATCAACATACAAGTGTATTCTATTAGTTACTGGTGTAATTTAACACATCCGATAAGAAATCACGTTCATTTTTAACTTTGAACGCAAGGTGTCCTTTGTTACAATCGTCCCTCATTGTCGGCGCGAATGAAACTACCAGTAGGTAATATTTTGCTTACCGATGTCAAAAACAGTCTGGCGGAGATAACGTTTGAACGCAGTAACGTCACGACACGAGATTCCACGGGGTTGTTAAGTCTTGCATGCTGAAGGTGCTGATGACATATGGGGCCCTATTTTGCCGCGGCGCATTGTGCATTCGCGACATGCGCATGCTGTCATTGCTATTTTGTGCCAGCGCAACGTTCATTTTTTCAGGCAAAAAATCACGTTGTCTAGATAGCAGATGACATTGCGCCGTGACGGGCGGCTCAGCGAAAAGAAGAGGTGTGGTCTGGCGCAAAGCGCACCAGATGCTATTATGAGGACGTATAAACCATTTGCGCTTTTGATTAATAAAAAGGTGCTTTTTCGTCACTGGCGCATTGTTGAAAAGCTATTTTAGAGGCGCACAACGCTTTGAACCCCGATGTACCTGCTGCTGCGCCAGAGAGGCGAGCTGAACTGGCAGAAAAGTTGCAACATGTATAGCCTGTATAGCTATGTATTTGTATGTTTTAGTAAGCAAACATGCACAAATAATGAGAATATAGCAATGTTGTGCAGTTTATGGCAATGTTATGCAGTTTATTTACAATTTCTTTTGTCGTTTTAAATAAACAGCGATTGCAATGTTCTGTAGTTTATTTACGATTTCTTTTGTCGTTTTAAATAAACAGCGTGGCAAGTTGTAAGAAATAATATGGACAAATCATCAAAAAGAAAACTAGTGGACTAATGGTTTGATGGACCTATACCTTCCGTTTATTTTTGATGTTTCCTTTGAGTTTAAGGCTTTGTTTCCCGTCTTCTAACGTTGTTGTACCGCTTTCGGCGCACAGCGCGTTGAACCCCGATGTACCTGCTGCTGCCCCAGAGAGGCGAGCTGAACTGGCATGTATTTTTATGTTTAATAAGCAAACAGGCACAAATGATAAGAGTATAGCAATGTTTTGCAGTTTATAGCAATGTTCTGCAGTTTCTTTTGTCTTTTAAATAAACAGCGATTGCAATGCTCTGCAGTTTATTTAATAAACAGCGTGGCAAGTTGTAAGAAATGAAATGCACTAATCATCAAAAAGAAAACTAGTGGACTAATGGTTTGATGGACCTCCACCTTTTATTTTTGATGTTTCCTTTGAGTTTAAAGCTTTTGTTTCACGTCTTCTAACGTTGCCGCTTTAGGCACTGTTCCAAAGTTCTCTTCTTGCCAAATGAGGACACAATTATTGAAGATATTTCCTCCCATACTTCTATGACCCGCGGAGGTTTGGGGGGATTCTTTCCATCCCCGAATATTAACTACTCACGCGCTTTTACTTCAAGCACGAGCAGATCGGTCTCCTCCACCGACAAGCTCCTCTCGTCCGGGTAAATCCGCCATCGTAATAGCAAAAGGCTATGGACAATGCGCCCGCTGTCTCTTAAAGGGAATGAGAGTATAAATTCTCATTGGTTAATTGTATGTTACGCCCAAAACACACCCATGACTAATGAAGTAACTTAACCCAACCCTTTTGAACGATGCGCCTGGCGCAATGTTCGCTTTTTCCGCCGTGAAAATACCAAATTGTGTCGGGAACGCCCCCAAAGCAACTTGCGCGACAGACTTTAGACAATGCGCTTATGATCGTAAAAATAGAGCCCATGATGTTTCAGATGTGTATTGTTTTTGAGAAAATAGCTGTGTTTCTTACGTCCCGTGTTTCATTCGTCACGCCTCTCCCCTAAATCATAAATGTATTGACACACATCTGTCTGGATGTCAGTTGGCTATCTGTCTGTATGTCTGACTGTTTGTCTTTATGCTATTTGTTATCTTTCAGCCTGGTGCCTTTTTGTCTACCACCTTCTCTGTCTGCTTTAATATTTGTAGATATGTTTACAAATGATTTAATGAATAGAAATAAAAGTGTAAAAGCAATGGTTAACAAATGATGAACAGTGTTAAGTAAAGAGTTAACAAATGCAAAATAAATGCTTATTATGAAGTTCTTATCATAAAAGGCCACCCTGTGTTGATAAGGGTGATAGGGTCTGACAAAACCTGCGTATCAGAAGACCTCCTCTCTGAATACTTTTGGTTCATCATTGCTTGTTTTAAGTATCATATGAGCCTACTTCTATACTTCTATAAGATAAGATGAGTATCATATGAGTCTACTTCTATACTTCTATAAGATAAGATAAGTATCATATGAGTCTACTTCTATACTTCTATAAGATAGTCCCAGTTATGCACATTACGCCAAAAAAGAGTTAGTGCCCTCTGACTCCTGGAGCTAAAACAGGAACCACTTAAACTCTTCTGGCTCCCCTGTATCTAATTTTGTCAAGTTCTGTCAGGACCACTTTAGTCAAAATAATTTAGTAATATGCAATTTACATTTGGCAGTATGGCAGTGTTCTGAGAGACCTCTCCTGCCCTTCCTTGTGCCAACAGCTAACAGCTTAGTTTGACTCTGTGGCCTGCCAGAACTAACACTACACCATGCTTGATTTGTGGTTCTAGTAGTTTTTTTGTCCAGTGCAGGGGTTTGGGGCACCATCCTGTCCCTGTCCTGAGATGTCCAAAGAACGTGTGCCACAGAGCGCGGGTACAGTATCGCCGGGCATTGCCACGCCAACAGCCGACCACCTTCACTACTTCTCAATGATAGTAGTCTTCAAGACCAGTCTTGGTCTCGAGACCATCTTTTTGTGGTCTTGGTCTTGATTGTACTCTTTGTTATGTTTACATTATTATGTTTGTCATCATGTCTCCCTGTCTTCCTGTCTTATTTATAAGATGTTTAACATTCACTGTGGGAGCCTAGGGAGCATTGCAATTTCACATTCTGTGTGTGCAACCCGTACATAAGGTTTTTGACAATAAAGCTGACTTTGACTTTGATTCTGTCCGGTCTTGGCAGTGTCTTGGCCTTGACACTCTACGTCTACGGTCTCGACAGTGTCTTGGACTCGGTTAAGGCGGTCTTGACTACAACACTGCCGCCCGTCGTAAGGACGGCCCACTGAGGTGGCGACAGTGTGGCATTTCGGCCCAGGCGTGCTGGCTGCACGGTCGGCTGCCTGTCGGAGGGGAAGCTGGGAGAAAAGTAGGGCTCCAGCCAGCATTTCATTATAGTCATGTATAAATTTGCCTCCAGATTATTCCTGTGGTGAATGTGCGGTCGGGACTATGGTCCTTACAATGGCAACTGTGTGAGTGTGTGTGTGTGTGTGTGTGTGTGGGTGTTTGTGTGTGTGTGTGTGTGTGTGTGTGTGTTGGGGCGTGGGGTGGTGGTGGTGGTGATGGAGAGGGAATGCTTTTTCTTTTTCTGTCACTCTCTTTCTCTTTCTGTCTCTCTTTCTTACACACACATACTGTCATGCTATCTTGGTCTCTCTCACTCCCTTTCCTTCTCTCCCTCTCTCTCACATACACACGCTTTCTTCCAATCTATCATGTTTGTTTTTCTCTCTCTCTCTCTCTCTAATTCTCTTTCTCTCTTTTTAACTCTTCCTGTCTTTTACAGCAACTGTTTGTAACTCTCTCTTCATTCTCTGCTGACTGTCCGTCCGTCCGTCTCTCTCTCTCTCTCTCTTTCTCTCTTATTGAGGGCGGCATAGCTGTGGGGAGGATAGCGATCTGCACATCATAATTACTTTGTTTTCCAACAGCATGGGGGGAATGTTCTCCACTTGTGTGTTCCAGACGATGGTCAATGTTTATTCTATTTATCTCTTTCCTTTCTCTACTCTCTCTTTCTACCCCCCACTCTTTCTCTCTCTCTCTACCTTTCTCTGTCTCTGCCCATTTTGGCCCCCTGTGCCTCCTCTCCTTCTCTGCCTCTCTGTTCAGCGCCCCCCACTACCACCACCACCACCACCGCTCTGTCTCTCCAGTGTCCAGTCCATAACTCCATAACTCCCCGGCCCGCTCCTGTTGGCAGGAGGCCAGGGTCTGTGGGGAGGACCACCAAAACATCACCAGCCATACTGAGTAGCTAACTTTTATTATGGCCTCAGGCCGGAATGCAGAGAAGAAGGAGAGGAGAGATGAGAGAAAAGCATAGGAGAGGAGGAGAGAGGAGAGGAGACAGAGGAGAGCAGAGGACAGGAGAGGAAAGGAGAGGAGAGGAGAGGAGAGGAGAGGAGAGGAAAAAAAGGTAAGCTGGAGAAGAGGAGAATACAGGAGAGGAGAAGAGGAGATGGAAGGGAGAGGAGGCCAGGGTCTGTGGGGAGGACCACCAAAACATCACCAGCCATACTGAGTAGCTAACTTTTATTATGGCCTCAGGCCGGAATGCTGAGAGGAGGAGGAGAGAGGAGAGGAGAGCAGAGGAAAGGAGAGGAGGAGAGAGAAGAGAGCAGAGGACAGGAGAGGAAAGGAGAGCAGAGCAGAGAAGAGAGTGGAGTAGAAGAAGTGAGAAGAAGGACAAAAGAAGTGGAGATGGATGGAAGGGAGAGGAGGCCAGGGTCTATGAGGTGGACCACCAAGCATAACCAGCCAGGGGAGGAGAGGAGAAATAGAGAGGAAAAGAGGAGAGGAAAAGGAAGAGGAGATGTCTGTGGAGGGCACCACCAAATACAACCAGGGCTGCTGAGTGGTTCCTTGTTATTATGGCTTGGGGCAGGTAGAAGACGAGAGAAGAGAGAGGAGGACAGGAGAAATAAGGAGCGAACCAACTATACATTTCCTGAAATTCCTTCAGGATATATAAAGTATCTCTACTGTACTCTACTACTCTAGTGTATACAAACACTGCAAGAAGAATGAAGAGAATAGCATGGTGAAAAAAGAGGTAAAATGGAAGAAGATTATAAAGGCAGCGAAAAGGTCAAAATAAAGTCAGAAGAGAAGAGAGTGGTTGACGTGGAAAAGAAAAAAACAATTAAAGAGAGGAAGATGGCAAAGAAAAGAAGAAAGTAGAAATAAAAAGAGGAAAAAGTAGAAAATAAAGAGTGTGGACAGACTGAACAAGAGAAGAGAGAACAGAAAAAGATTAAGGATGGGTAAAGTGAATGAATGATGGAGTGGGTGGAAGGAAGGAGGAAGGAAGAGAGAAGATGAAAGCGGAGAACGGTGGAGACTACCAGACACAATCTGTGGTATTGTCCACCGTGTTTTCCCTATGGCATGGCTTCTGAGAAGACAACGAGCAGACAGGGAGGAAGGAAAGAAGAAGAAAAGAGAAGACTAGGAGGAGAAAAAAGGAGGAGAGGAGAGGAGAGGAGAGAAAGAGATGACAGAGTGGACAGACGGATGAGGGGAAAGGAGCGGAAAACATGAGGTCAAGGATAGGATGGAGAGGATGAGAGGGTGTGGAAAACAAAGAACAAAAAGGATAGAGGGAGCAAATAGAGGAGTCTAGATGAAAGGAAGGGCAGGTTATTTATAGAGCATATTTTCATACACAGGCAACTAAGAGCTTCACATAAATAAAAGCAAATGGAAGAAAATAGGCTAATGGGGAATATCCAACATTAGACACTTAAAATAGTAATAAAATAAGTAAGGGCAATTAAAGTACAAAGTACATGAAGTACTGCTGAAGAGAAAATAATGCAATTAAAACAAGGGACAGAAAGAAACAGGAAATGAAAGTTAAGTGAGAAAAAGTAAGTGGAAAAGGCAAAGGGCTGGACAAAGGGCAATAGAAAGAAAGCAGACAGACTTAAGAGATGCTATAGATAGATAGATAGATAGATAGATAGATAGATAGATAGATAGATAGATAGATAGATAGATAGATAGATAGATAGTCTAACTGTCAATAGAGTGATGCCTAACACAAATTAAAAGGGATATATACAGTTTTAGACACTTGTGTAGACTAAGACAAAAAATGGATTGCAAACAGCGAAAGAGGATGCAGAAGTGACAGTAACTCCAGAAGTGTACTCTCTCTCACACACTTCACACACAGGCAACTATGTGCAAAGCAAATAACACCATAATAAAAACAAAGAGCTAATGGTAAAAAATATCCAACCTAGGACACTTAAAATAATGACGTAAGGCCGGGTAATTATAAAAAAAAGTACAAAGTACATGAAGTAATACCCAAAAGACTATACTGCAATTAAAAGAAGTTAAAAAAAGAAAACAGGAAATGTGAGATGTGAGAAAAAGAGAAGGCAAAACAATAGACAGGACAAAGGCCAGCCGACAGCTAAAAGGGAAGAGAAACAGAGAGGAACAAAGGCCAGCTACATTCACATTTACACAGTTTCTCTTCTGATCAGATCAAGAGATCTAATCCGATCGTCTGATCCGACATGGCAGTTACAAAAATGATATGATGCGTTCCAATAGCCAGTGTTGCATGCAGGTAGCAGTTTAAGGACGCTACTTATTGCTGGATGGACCTGAACACGTCATATAGAACCCCCGCCAGAATAAGTGTATCCATGGCGGCTGTAATATAATACACCACAAATGTCCCAAAATACTAATATAAGATTCTATAGTATCTGTAGTATTCCTATAATATCTATATAATAAAATGTCCCAAAATGCTATAAAATTCTCTAGTATCCATAGTGTTCCCTATAACATTTCTATAATAAAATGTCCCAAAATACTATACAATTCTTACAGTACTGTATAGTATATTTCCCCAGGGTGTTCTATAGTACTGCTACCATCCCTGTATAATACTTCTATAAAGTCTATAAAATATAATACTTTCTATTAATTGTTCTCTATAGTGGTCCTGTAGTACAATGTTATATTGTAGTAAAGTATAGTAAAATGTCCCAAAATACTATAAAATTCTATAGTATCTGTAGTATTCCTGTAATACTTCTATAATAAAATGTCCCAAAATACTATCAGATTCTATAATCAAATGCCCCAAAGTACTATACAATTCTTACAGTACTGTATAGTATATTTCCCTAAGGGGGGCTGTTGCTCTCACCATGAGGTACTGTCGGGCCAGGCAGACGGCGTCGATGGTGCCCTGCACGTAGACGGTGGACTTCTTCTGCAGGCTGGCGGGGTCGGGGAAGTGGACCTGGGCGCCGCTGCGCTGCATGACGTGCTTGAGGTTGGCGGCGTTGCGGCCCATCATGAAGAGGTGGTGCTGGGGGGCGATGTCCAGCTGCGTGCTCACCGTGATGGCCCCTGCCAGGCTGCCCGCCAGCTGCTCCAGCAGCACCGCCGTGCCACGCTAGAGAGGAGGAGGAGGAGGAGGAGGAGGGTTAGATGATGCACACACACACACATACATTTTCGAACAAACACACACACACACACACAACCACCGTCCCACTATACAGAGGAAGAGGAGGAGGAGGAAGGTGTTAGATGATACACACACATATATACACACAAACACACACATACACACACATATACGCATTCACACACACACACACACACACACACACACACACTGCCGTGCCACACTAAGGAGGAGGAAGGTGTGTTAGATGATACACACACAAACACACAAAAATATATACACACATACACACACACACATACACATTCTCACACACACACTGTGCGACACTGCAGAGGATGAGGATGAGGCGAGTCACCATGTTTGTAATGATTTGTTATTGTAAGGTTTCCATTTACTGCTGCTGCCAGAACTTCCAATATAGAACATTGCAGACAAAAATATCGCAGGTTGTGAAGTATGTCATGTTGTGAGACACTGTTGTACAATCAGATACAATGCTGGAAATGTGACATCACGTCATGTCACAACAAATTTGGGGCAAAATCAGGATGATATTGTGTAATGTGACCAGGCCATTACAAGATACACAAACACTCACTCACACACACACACACACACGCACGCACACACACACACACACAAACACACACACACACACACACACACACACACACACACGCTGCCGTACCCTGCTAGGACAGGGAGGAGGGTGATGAAATTGTGTTCAAGGATACACACATAAACACTCTCTCACACACACACACACATGGACACACACACGGACACACACACTGCCATGCCACACTACAGAAGGAAGAGCGGGGGGAGGGTGAAGGTGGGTTAGAGGATACACACACAAAATACACACACACAGACTTACACACACACACACTACAGAAGAGGAGGAGGCGGTGGGTTAGAGGTGGATTAGAGGATACACACACACTCACTTAAACACAGACACACACATACCACCGGGCGAAACTAGAGAGGAGGAGGACGAGGAAGATAAAGGTGGGTAGTTAGAGGACACACACACACTCACACACACACACACACACACACACTCACACACACACACTCACACTCACACACTCACTCACACACACACACATACCGCTGTGCCTCACTGCAGGAGGAAGAAGATGATGATGGTGACGAAGAAGGTGTATTAAAGGATACACACACACACACACACTCGCACACACACACACACACATACAAGGACACACAAAGACACACACACACACAGAGCCCACGTGCAGATTATAAACACACACACACACAGACACAAAGTGATTCTGTATTCCTCTGACAGACTCAGCCCTTTTCTCCTTTAAAAGTGCTGTGATTATTTTTATGATGTGTTTATTTTTATGATCTGTTTAAACTTTATTTCCCCAGGTGGGCCACTAAGGTCACATTCCTCAGGCTGGGCGCGGGGCTCAGGGGGCTCCAGCCACACACATCCTTTTACACTCTATCTCTCTCTCTTTCTCATCCCTCCCTCTCTTTCGTTCTCTATCTCACTCTCTCTTTCTCTCTTATCCCTTTCCCTCTCGGTCATCCCTCTCTCTCCAGGGCCTCCTTCTCTTTCCCTCTCTGCCTCTCTCTCTCTTTCTGTCTTTCTCTCTCATCCCTCTCTCTTCAGGGCCTCTACCCACACATCCTTTTACACTCCATCTCTCTCTCTTTCTCATCCCTCTCTCTTTCCCACTCTGTCTCTTTCTCTTTCCCTCTCTGTCTCACTCTCTCTTTCTCTCTTATCCCTTTCCCTCTCTCTCATCCCTCTCTCTCCAGGGCCTCTACCCACACATCCTTTTTTCTCTCTCTCTCATCTCTCTCTCTCTCTCATCTCTCTCTCTTTCTCTCTCTCCCAACCCTACAGGGCCTCTACCCACACATCTTTCTCTCTCTCCTCTCTTTTTTCTCTCTGTACATCCCTCTTTCTCATCCCTTTCTCTTCCGTCCTTGTCTCGTCCTTTCAGCCTTCTTCTCTTCCTCTCTCTGTCTGTCTCTCTCATGTCTATTTTCTTCTCTTTGCACCCCTCTTTCTCATCCCTCTCTCTTACATCCTTGTCTCTTCCTGTCAGCCTTCTCTCTCTCTCCATCTCTCTTCTCATCCTCTTTCTCTATCAGCCCCTCCATCTTTCTATCATCCTGCTTTTTTCTTTCTCTTCTATCCCTCTCTCATTTTTCTCATCTACAAATATGTCTCTAAATCTATCTCTTTCTAATACTGTCTCATTCGCCTGTCTCTCTGGCACTGTTCTCCTCCATCTTTCTCTCCCTCTTTTTCTCTTCCTCTGCCTCTCTCTCTTCATCTGCCCATGTCTCTCTCTGTCTCTCCATCTCTCTGTCTCTCTGCCATGTTTCTTTCTCTCTCTCCATCCATCTCTCCATCTCCTGGGTCTGTGTCTCCACACATCCTCTGTCTCTCTCTCATCTATCTCTCTGATTCTCTCCCTCTTCCTCCATCTCTCTCTCTCTCTCTCTCTCTCCCTCCCTCTCTAGTGTCTCCTGGGTCTGTGTCTCCACACATCCTGTCTCTCTCTCATCTGTTTCTCTCTCTTTCTCTCCATCTCACTCTTTCTCCATCTCTCTGTCTCTCTTTCTCTCTCTCTCCATCTCTCTCTCACCCTCTCTCTTCAGCTCTCCGTCTCTCTATCTCCCTCTTTCTCCATCTCCCTCTCTCTCTCTCCCTCTCTCTCTCTCTCTCTCCCTCCCTCTCTCTCTCCCTCTCTAGTGTCTCCTGGGTCTGTGTCTCCACAGTGGTGGTTTTGGCCAGTGTCGGCCCTGTGCTCAGCGCATACCTCTCATACCCAGCAGCCCACAGCCGGCTCCAGCCCTGCGGCCCCCTCCGCCACACACACACACACACACACACACACACACACACACGCACGCACACACACACACGCACACGCATACTGTACACACACACTCACACACACACATACTGTGAACACACACACTCATACATACACACACGCACACATGCATACACACACACACACACACACATACACCAACACTTTCTCTCTTGCGCTCTCTCTCTCACATGCACACACGCGCACACACACACACACACACACACACACACACAAAGACAGACTTACTCACACACACACACACACACACACACACACACACACACACACATCCTCCCAGACTCCGGAAAGCCAGCGTGACGGCAGTGAAGGCCAGGAGGGTAAGTCAGGGATCTGGGGCAGCGCTCACACACGGGGTGGCATGGCGAGTGGGAGAGGATTGCTTTGTGTGTATGTGTGTGTGTGTGTGTGTGTGTGTGTGTGTGTGTGTGTGTGTGTGTGTATAGTATGTGTGTGTGTGTGTGTGTGTGTGTGTGTCTGTGTGTGAATGAATGTGTAAGACCTTGCGATAGAGGATGCTGTTCCCCTCATAGTAGATATTATTTGTTTGTTTGTTTATTTGTTTGGGGAGATGGATTTGTGTGCTTAGACACTTTTGTATGACTAACTGTGCAAGAAGGAGAGCAGATGTGTGTGTGTGTATCATAGTTGTGTGTGTGTGTGTGTGTACGTGTTTGTGAGTGTATGTGTGTGTGTATGTGTTTGTGAGTGTGTGTTTGTGAGTGTGTGTGTGTGTATGTGTTTGTGAGTGTGTGTGTGTGTGTGTGTGTGTGTGTGTTTGTGTATCTGTGTGGGTTTGTTAGTGTGTGTGTCTGTGTATCTGTGTTTGTGGGTGTTGGTGAGTTTTTCTCTTTACCCTTAATATATTAAATATTGCTTTTGGTGTACAAACCCAACTTTAATTCTGTCAGCACTTCTTGGTTTAGTATGTAAAGTGTAACAAATTAGTGTTTTTTAAAATAAACACATGTATTGTTTTTTATTTTCTCTTTTACCTTAATATGTTAAATATGTAATGCCTTTGGTTATTGATAATGACTTTATTTTACTGAAACAGTCAGCACTTCTTGGTATAGTATGCAAACTGCAACACATTAGTGAGCTGGGCAGCATAGAATGAGCATTCTAATATGGAGGTATTTTAGTAGCAAAAGTCTTGTACACTCGTAGAACTAAGTTGTGTACTTGTACACAAAATCCACAGATGTGTGTCATAACATTTGAAGTCGCAGAACCTTTTTTCTACCCTACATATACAACATAGAGGTTACAAGTGCACAAATTCCTTATTGCAAGTACACAAATCCCATGCTACGCCTCACAAATATATTTTTTTCTGCGCTCATGGTTTTGCTACCAGCCTGGCATCATACATGGTGCAAAACACCTGTATATGAAAAACGGGAAAACTGTGTCTTGTGGGGAGATAGACAAGTACAACGTAGCAGTTACACCATTACAAATTCGTCATTACAGGCTTTCAAATCCTGTTCTGTGCACCACAAATGAAAAGAATAGCACAGTTACAGTTTTGCTCCTACCACTGTAGTATATCTGGTGCAGAACACATTTGTACACCTGTGTTTCATAATTTGAAAACATGAAGAAATTTTGTGCACTTGTAAACCATCATCTGAATGTATGCAAAATAAGTTTTTCACCTGCACACAAATCACTAAACACAAGTGCTTGAATGTGCTGCTACGAGTCACAACTTACTAAACACAAGTGCTTGAATCTGCTGTTACGAGTCACAACTCACTAAACACAACTCTGAAGCTACGGGTCTCAGTTTTGCACCATGGCGAGTGAGATATGTGGTGCAAAAGTAATTTGTGTGATTGAGCCAATGACTATACATTTTGGGCGGGAACTGTCGAAAGTCTGGCCAATCAACATTTAGCCTTTGGGGAGCCTTTTGGCCAATCGACATGACGCCTAAACCACAAGGGAAAAAAACGGAACCCCCCCCCCCCCCCCCCGCAGAGAAGAGAGATCGCAAACCATGGCAGAGGTATGATTTCCATTATTATTCCATATCCTACTTTTGTAGATACACAGATGTTGTATGTGTACGTCAGATGTATGTTTTGCAATATTATTTCGTGATATCCTGCTTTTGCACATATACACGTAACAGTTCATTTGTTCAAATCAACACAATATGCCCACTGGATTCACCGTTTCGTATCGCCTAGCCTGTCTGGAAAGACCACGTTAGCATACCTGTGAACATCTTAGTAACAAAATCAGGGGTTACATTTGGTTGTCAGAAATTATGGGTGAATACCATAGACTGTACAATGACAATATTGGGGGGGGGGGGGGGGGGGGGGGGGGTTGTTGGTAGCTATGCATTAGCCAGCTATGGACATCACTTGCAACTGGCCCGTTTTAGCTTACCAGAGTTATCGTGGTTGATATACACTGGAAGTTTTGGATGTGTTGTAGACCACAGGTTTTAGTGGAGTGTATTCTCTTAATTAAACATTCTTTTACAGTGCTGTGCTCAGGGGGTGAGTTATTTTGTTCCCTGTATGGAATTCAACGCAAACAATCTATAGCTTCATATAACTTCGTGTTAAATGTTAACTGGTAAAACGCTATGAATGCTGAAGCTGCAAAAAATGACATTGTTCTGGACCATTTTAAAGAAATGCCAGTCAACCCATAGCTCTGCTATTCAAGGTTGTAACACCGACCAATGTGGCATATGCTAACTGAAGCAGACAGGTATATGAACCTGAAACGGGGCTAAGGGTTGATTTGGAATATTGCTTTAAATATTTTATGTGCTTAAGTCATTGTCATTTTGTTGTCTTTAGTTCTTCCCAGTTGTATGACTTGTCACCTTTTTTACCTCTTACCTGATGCCCCCCCCCCCCCCTTTTTTTTAATTTAGTGTGCCCAGAGCAGCTCTGACAACTTGTCAAGTTTTAGGTTGGTTGGGAGATGCCCATGGATGAATGAAGGTGGAGGTGGTCCACAGCATCAATGTGTACATCCAACAGCATCAATGTGCTTCCGGACCATGCATTTGGCTAAGCACTACAGTACTTCCGATGACTTCAAGCAGGACTTGGAAATGTGCCTGGCCTGCAATGACTTTGGGGGCCTACTATAGATGCAGTCATTAGAGCATTCATAACATTTGTTCCATTTGGGCTAGGGTCTTCCAATACTGGAGTGTAAACTGACTCATGTTAATGTCCAATTTTA
Organism: Setipinna tenuifilis; assembly: GCA_030347295.1. Lineage (NCBI taxonomy): Eukaryota > Metazoa > Chordata > Actinopteri > Clupeiformes > Engraulidae > Setipinna > Setipinna tenuifilis. Next base: position 12,806,631 of record CM059287.1, on the reverse strand, counting down.
TAAAATTCGATTTTCAATGTCACTGTGAAATTGATGCTTAAATAAAAATTTGACATTAAATGTGAGTAATTTCCACCTATTTCAATTTGGCTGAACTTCAGACTTGACTATCTGGTTTTATACATTGCACAGCAAACCTCAACCTTAAAATGAAGACACTTGGGCCATCAAATCAGACATGGCATTTTTTTTTTTACTTGAGTCATTGATTCAGTCACACAGCTACAAAGGCAGAAAATGGGTGTCAAACATTAAACTGTTATTGAATGCAAGTTTATTATTATTATTTTTTTTTTTTTACCAAATGCAGTAACTGTTTCACAAAGGGGTACAGCAGGTGCAGTCTCACAAGTCCTTAAACATGCCCTATGCTGTGCATAAACTGAACAGCAGCTACATATAGGTCAGCACCCATGCTTGGGGAGGGTCCAAGGGGGTCAACAGCTGCATGAAGTCCAGCTATTTCATTGGGTGTAAGAGTGGTCAGTCTCCGGCACATGGGGGAAAAAAACCAAAATTATTACAAAAAATATTACAAAATACATAATATTCTTTACTGTAACACTGCTACTTTATTCAACCTTTAAATAATGTTTCCAAAATCGTCTGTGGTTCACCAAGTTGTAACAGGGTAAGTGGCACTTTAGAATTCGCTTTGCAGCCCTCCATGGGTTATAAGCCCACTATTCAAGTTGATAAAATGCAATTGATAACACATGATTTAAAACTTTTTCATTTGATTTTATACGCAATGCCATATTGAATTGCTTCTACATTGAGACTATGCTGATTTACTTACATAAATCCTTTTCAAAAAGCTTAACTTGGCTTGCTTTGTTGATAAAATGAGCAGACTACATATTATTCTAACCTGTTATAAAGCCGTCAACACACCACTGTTTCACTGCAAGGCAGACTAGCCTATTAATACTCTCATACTCACTTGCGGAGATCTGCCAGCCTGTGTTCTTTGGTCCATCATGAAAAATAACCTGGAGGGAAAAGGGAATGGATCACTCGATGCGTGCGGCGCAGTTTCGTCCACAACAATGCCATTTTTTACAGGTTCAGCATTCATAGCGGTTTGCAGTTAACATTTAACACGAAGTTATATGAAGCTATAGATTGTTCGCTTTGAATTCCATACAGGGAACAAAATAACTCACCCCCTGAGCACAGCACTGTAAAAGAATGTTTAATTAAGAGAATACACTCCACTAAAACCTGTGGTCTACAACACATCCAAAACTTCCAGTGTATATCAACCACGATAACTCTGGTAAGCTAAAACGGGCCAGTTGCAAGTGATGTCCATAGCTGGCTAATGCATAGCTACCAACAGCCCCCCCCCCCCCCCCCCCATATTGTCATTGTACAGTCTATGGTATTCACCCATAATTTCTGACAACCAAATGTAACCCCTGATTTTGTTACTAAGATGTTGACAGGTATGCTAACGTGGTCTTTCCAGACAGGCTAGGCGATACGAAACGGCGAATCCAGTGGGCATATTGTGTTGATTTGAACAAATGAACTGTTACGTGTATATGTGCAAAAGCAGGATATCACGAAATAATATTGCAAAACATACATCTGACGTATAGGTGTATGTGACAACATCTGTGTATCTACAAAAGTAGGATATGGAATAATAATGGAAATCTTACCTCTGCCATGGTTCGCGATCTGTCTTCTCTGCTGGGGGTTCCGTTTTTTTCCCTTGTGGTTTAGGCGTCATGTCGATTGGCCAAAAGGCTCCCCAAAGGCTAAATGTTGATTGGCCAGACTTTCGACAGTTCCCGCCCAAAATGTATAGTCATTGGCTCAATCACACAAATTACTTTTGCACCACATATCTCACTCGCCATGGTGCAAAACTGAGACCCGTAGCTTCAGAGTTGTGTTTAGTGAGTTGTGACTCGTAACAGCAGATTCAAGCACTTGTGTTTAGTAAGTTGTGACTCGTAGCAGCACATTCAAGCACTTGTGTTTAGTGATTTGTGTGCAGGTGAAAAACTTATTTTGCATACATTCAGATGATGGTTTACAAGTGCACAAAATTTCTTCATGTTTTCAAATTATGAAACACAGGTGTACAAATGTGTTCTGCACCAGATATACTACAGTGGTAGGAGCAAAACTGTAACTGTGCTATTCTTTTCATTTGTGGTGCACAGAACAAGATTTGTGTGCCTGTAATGACGAATTTGTAATGGTGTAACTGCTACGTTGTACTTGTCTATCTCCCCACAAGACACCGTTTTCCCGTTTTTCATATACAGGTGTTTTGCACCATGTATGATGCCAGGCTGGTAGCAAAACCATGAGCGCAGAAAAAAATATATTTGTGAGGCGTAGCATGGGATTTGTGTACTTGCAATAAGGAATTTGTGCACTTGTAGCCTCTATGTTGTATATGTAGGGTAGAAAAAAGGTTCTGCGACTTCAAATGTTATGACACACATCTGTGGATTTTGTGTACAAGTACACAACTTAGTTCTACGAGTGTACAAGACTTTTGCTACTAAAATACCTCCATATTCTAACCCTTTTGTTCCTGGTTCAGATTCAAATAAACACTTATTGCCATGGCAACTTCCTTAGAATCTTCACTGACAGAACTTTAAACTAGAACTTTCAAACTAGAATGTTCAGTTGTTTACCCAGATTTTGCTCAGTCTAATTTGACACTTCAAAGAGGACAGCTGTTTTACAATGAGACTCTGTGTTTTTTTCCGCTGCTGCCTGCCAGTGCCTGAAAAGGACTTTGGTGATGATGTGTCATCATCAAGGGTCAAGGTGGACAGCAACAGAAAGAAGGTGAAGAAAGGTGAGAGAGCCAATCTGAGCAGGAAAAAGCTCAGAAAAGAGGCTAAGCGCTTGAAGAAAGAGATGGCAGACAAGAGAAGGAAGGAGGTGGAGATGGCCGTCTTTGAGATAGAGCAGGAAGTATCCCTGAAGGATGTACCTCTTCTAGCTGAGGGGAAGGAGAGAGCTGGAGAGAGTGTGGTGGAGGGCCTTCAACATGGCCACATCATTGTCCACCGGGCCATGGTTCACGCGAGCCAGGATAGCCAGGATGGAAATCCAGAGGCTGTGGTGATGGGTTTAGCTAATGCTAACGAACAGTCTGAGAAGGAGGAGGCACAGCCTGTGTCTGGCCACACACTAGAGGAGGAGAGGAGGGAGAGACTGCTGGGCTGGTTTGACCGCAGGGAGGCAGCAAAGAAGAAGGCTGATGCTGTATCTAGTGTCACCACACCTGAGTCTGCCCATCCTAACTGGTCATGTAAGTATCATACCATCAGCACTGTCCCTTTATCAAACATCAAACTCTCCTCATCTCCAGAATAGAATTCCCTGTATTCTTACACTTCAGATATGGGTCTGGTGTAATATGTCTGTGAAGATTGTCATTCATCCAGGTCATGTTAGTCCAATGAGCTAAGTTGTAAGCAACTGGACTTCTCTTAGTAGCTTAAAAGCTGTTTATGTAATACTGTTCAAACTAATTGCTGACTAACTTTCATCATGTTGTATCTTTCAATAGACCAGCAGTCTTCCCTGGACAACTGGGAGGAGGAGAGGAGGCTGCAGCTGCTGGCCTGGTTTGATCGAAGAGGGCTGACTGTCCTCAAAGCAGCAGTCGCCCAGGCTGCAGAGAGCTCCACCTCCCTGGACAACCGAAACGGAAGACCTCAGCTGGCCGAGGAAGGCAGGAAGAGCCCATCTCAGGTGGCCCCTGATGGAGACCGTGGGTGCCCCGCCGTGATCCGTCCAAGGCTGAATGCCGAGAAATACCAGCCGAGAGTCCGCCAGGGTGGGCAGCGGAGGCGTCTCACCCCGCGGGAAAAAGATGTCCTGGAGGAGGAGAGGAGGCTGAAGCTCCAAGCCTGGTTTCAGCGGAGAGGCCTGACTGCCCAGAGAGAGCAGTAGACATTCAGGCTCTGGAAAGCTGCTCTGACTATGGCAGCCATGAGGGGCATGACAACATCCTGCCTCAGTGACTCAGTCAGGGGACTCAAACAGCCTACAGACAGTGGACCTCCAGTGGCTTTACCATCTAAATAAATAATACCTTAGATTTAGAAATATATATTATACATTAGATTGTTTATATTTTAGATTTAGATTTAAGATTATATATTAGATTTTCATGCTTATATTATATTATATTATATTATATTATATTATATTATATGTGACTTTGCATATATTATTATTATTGTTATTACATAGGCTACATTTTTATTAATAAATAATAAATTGCATGTACACAGAATGTTGTTGTTCCTTGTTCTTTTCTTATCTAATAGAGTGAGCAGAAAGTTAACCCCATCACCACTATGCATACAGTTTTGAGGGCTATATCAAACAATACAGACACAGGCCAGATCAATACAGTATTAAAGAGAGGGCCAGATTTCTGAATACTGGAAGCTTCTTTAAATTTAAAATGTACAAACTTTACTAAATATTAATTATGGGCATAGAAGCAGAGAATTAAGAGTGGTGGAGTGAGGGAGAGAGAAAAAGAAAAACAGACCGGCGGTGTGTGTCTGTGTATATATGTGTGTGTGTGTGTGTGTACGCATGTGTGAGTGTGTGTGTATCCTCTAACACAACTTTATCCCCCTCCTCCTTGTCCTACCGTGGTATGGTGTGTGTATATGTGTATGTGTTGGTGTGTGTTTCCACAAATATGCCTACACAAGTGTACACAGGATTCACACACAAGTGTGTACATGTGTCATTTATCCATGCCAATTATCTCATGCGATGTGTCCTTTCCTAGCCAGTGTTACATCAGCTAATGTCACAGCATGACTGCACAGGCAGGACACCCCGTCTGTCCCTCAGTCCAGTCAGACCTCTCCTTGCTTCATGCTAAAGAGTGTTTCACAACCTGTCTGTTTCAGACAATCAGTTTCACAATGTGTCTGTGACATTGTTTGTGTGTGTGTGTGCCTGTTTGTTAGTGTGTTCTTGCACGGGTGTGTGTGTGTGTGTGTACAAAAAAGGGTTTGTCTGCATGTCTATTTGTATGTGTGTGTTTGTGTGTGTGTGTGTGTGTGTGTGTGTGTGTGTGTGTGTGTGTGTGTGTGTGTGTGTAGTATGCATAGGTGCAGCTGGTGGGGATCTGTTTCTGATTGAGCATGAACCCAGTGGATCTGTCCAGGCTAATAGGCCCATCCCAGGAAGATGTCTGATGTGTGTGTGTGTGTTTTGTGTGTGTATATCTGTGTCTGTTGTATGTGTGTGTTTTGTGTGTGTTAGTGTGAGTATCTGTCTGTTATATGTATGTGTGTGTGTCTGTCTGGTCTGTGCGTCTGTGTGGCTGTTTTATGTGTGTGTGTGTTTTGTGGGTGTGTCTGTGTTTGTAAGGGTGTGTGTGTGTGTATCTGTCTGTCTGTCTGTGTGTGAGTATGTGTGTGTGTGTGTGTATTTTGTGTGTCTGTGTGTGTGTGTGTGTGTGTGTGTGTGTGTGACTCTCACCTTGACAGCGGCGGCGTTGTTCTGTGAGCCCCTGACCACCCCGGTGGTGCCGTAGAGGCGTGAGCGCTGCTTGAAGCTGATGGAGATGCTGTACGTCTGAGCGATGTGCTGGATGGCCGGCGAGCTCGGGTCCGGGTTCATCTGCACCATCACTGGCAGCTCGAACATCAGAACCAATGGGAGCAGCTCCTGTGGAAGAGAGGGCGGATCCACTGCTGTTACTCAAGGTTTTTGTGGAGTCGTGATTGGACAAGGGAGATGTCAGTCAACTTGAAGTTCTGAGTGTAGGTGTTGGCCTGGGACAGTTGGGAACAGGTGGTGTTAAGGTGGCCGGATCAACTGCTGTCACTCAAGTATTTGTTTCAGTTGTGATTGGACATGGTAGATGTCAGTTGACTTGAAATTCAAAAGAGTGTAGGTGTTGGCTTCAATACATAGAGCTGCTGGTGTTAAGGCGGCTGTGGTAAGTAAAGGGACTGGATCAAGTGCTGTCACTCAAGTGTTTAGTTGCGGTGTGATTGGACAGGGTCAATGTCAGTCGACTTGAAGTTCTGAGTGTAGGTGTTGGTTTGGAACAGATGGGGGCTGGTGGTGGTAAGGCAGCTGTGGTAAGTTAAGGGGTTTGAAGTTAATACTGCAATACATCACCAGCTTTACAGAGAAAATTGTGGTGTGCCTTCAAGGTCGGATTCAAGGTTATGGAACAGGATGAAAAGTAGCAATTTTTCAAAAATGACTGAGTGAGAGAATAAGTGTGCTGAAATAAGATGTCCACCCTGGCCAAGGCATCTCATTTTAAATCTCACCACAAAGTCTTACTGATCTCCACTTAAATACATCTTTTGAAGAAATCCAGCAATGAGAACACACGCTGGTGAGTCTAGCCACAGAATGAAATAATGAATTGGATTAAAAGAAGAAAAATAATATTTATCGTATTACAAGTGATTAACACCAGCTCTGAAATCAGAAAGACACATCTGAGAATATGCAGATGTTCAATCTCTTGTTTCAATTGTAAATCAATTTCTCATATCTTTCAGCTGTTTTTTTTTGCTGAATAACACACCAACACGGCTACAGTTGGAATGTTTTTGTTGTTTTTTTTTAAATGGCTTTTTATGGACTTTAGGAGATCATCTAAGAGCACATGGAAGTGTGCGAATGGATCCCAAAAGTGGTTATTCAATTCACAATGGCACCATTGTATATTAAAATTTAGCCATTTTGGATCTTTACCAGTGTGCGTACTCTATTTGTTTTTTCTGTTGGTCCAATATCTGTCCAGCACCTGGCCTCACTGATGAGAGATGTCTTCACATTGAGTCACATTTTTTGGCCAATTTGACCAGTTTTTTTTGACCTGTCAGTTGAAACCTTGCTGATGCTACTGTTTTTAGTCGACTGAACAGTAAGAGCTGTAATTCAGTTGTGCGGACAATTTGTTCGTTTAAACCCTTATGTTTCAAAACATCCCCCCCATCCGCACACTTGTACTAGAACAAACACGAAACCCAGCATCGGCATCAACAACGACCACAAATGGAACTAAAACAACGTTGTCGAAGCGTCGCCCCTATGCCGCAGTCCCACCGCCCCCATTTCGCCGGCGTCTCTTCGAATATCCCTCTCGCAGCGGCAGTGGCAGCGAGAGCGAGGGTAAACAACGTGAGCCGCCCAGCCCTTGAAAAATGCCCTGCTGATCAGTCCCACATGTTGTGAGGCCCATGCTTACGTTAGCATTTTAGCCGTCGACCGGAGAGAGAGAAAGAGACAGAGAGAGAGAGAGGGAGAGAGAGGGAGAGAGAGAGAGAAGAAATAAAACACTGTTAGCCCCCCACCCTATTCTCTCAGATGTGGTCGGAAAAGAGGCACCTCCTTCTTAGGATAAAATGGGAGGCTTTCATTGGTCAAGAAACAGGAAATGGGCCATCAGTCAGGCACCTCTGTGCCTGCGGGGCTGGGAATTCCGATCATTCATCTTGCCTGTGTATTATTTTTCCACTTTTTTCCCTTCCCCTTTCTTTCTTTTTTCTCTTCCTTTTCATTTCCATCGCTCCTTCATCTCACTGTCCAGGTTTAAATATAGTCTGACCTCCCCGCTGAGATGGTCAGTCAGCAAGTCGGAGCTTCTAAAAATTGCTCGTTCGGTATAACGGGTGTGTTTTATTAATAAACGTTTCGGCGCGGCAGGCGTTAAGTGTGTTGCGATGCGAGGTTATTTTTATGTGCTAAAAGTACACACACACACACACACACACAGACCCAGACGTCTGAGCCCCCGGAGTGACCTCGGGTTGAATCAATAATCGTGGCGTGTTTCGTTAAAAACCCTCCCAACGGGATTAACTCAGACAAACACATTAACGAAATGTTCAGTGTGTGTGAGTGTATGGCAGTGTGTAAGACTGATTGTGTGTGTGTGTGTGTGTGTGTGTGTGCTAGTAACATGTGTCCATGTGTGTCCGTGTGTGGGTGTGTCTCCGTGTGTGCGTGTGTGTGTGTGTGTGTGTGCTAGTAAGACGTGTCCAGTCCACGTGTGTCTGTGTGTGTGTGTCCGTGTCTGTCCGTGTGTGTGTGTGTAGACTTACTCTTGCCACCATAGCGGCCTACGTGCCAGGGAGAGCATGTGACTGCTAGAATGTGAGGCGAATTTCTAAACTGCTCTCTCTCATTCTGGCATGCCATGGCCATTACCAAATAGTGTGTGTGGGTGTGTGCGGGTGTGTATGCATAGGTGTGTGTGTCTGTATTGTGACATGTGTGTGTTTCTCTAGCATTAACGTGCAGAGAATGTGTGTGCATGCGTGCGTCTTTGTCTGTATGTTACCCCAAGAGCAGCCAGCCAAAGCCCAACAGCACAAAGAACCCTTGTACATTCCTGTAGTCCAACATCAAATACAACCTGTGTGTGTGTGTGTGTGTGTGTGTGTGTGTGTGTGTGTGTGTGTGTGTGTGTGTGTATGATCCTTCACCCAACAGCACAGAGAACTTGTGTGTGTCCATTTAGTCCTACAGCCCGGAGAACATGTGTGTGTATCTACAGCACAACAGCAACAAGAACCCTTGTGTGTGTACTGGGGCAATCCTAATAAGATGGTCTAACGTCTAATGTCTGATGTGTCGGGAACACCTTGAGGATCTACGTAAAGGAATATCTCCAGTCACACACATGTGGAGCAAATCCAACCTGTGTGTTCCTCTAATGCAACAACACAGGGAACATCCAGCATGTGTGTGTGTTTCTCTAATCCAATGCGTGTGTTCCTCTAATCCAACAACACAAGGAAGGTACGTGTGTGTGTTCCTCTACCCCAACACCACAGGAAAGGGCTGTGTGTGTGTGTGTGTTCCTGTAATCCAACATCACACAGAAGGTATATGTGTGTGTGTTCCTCTGGCCCAACAGCACAGAGAACGTGTGTGTGTGTGTGTGTGTGTGTGTGTGTGTGTGTGTGTGTGTGAGTGTGTGTGTGTGTGTGTGTGTTCCTCCACCCCAACACCACAGGGAAGGTCTGTGTGTGTGTGTGTGTTCCTGTAATCCAACATCACACAGAAGGTATATGTGTGTGTGTTCCTCTGGCCCAACAGCACAGAGAATGTGTGTGTGTGTGTGTGTGTGTGTGTGTGTGTGTGTGTGTGTGTGTGTGTGTGTGTGTGTGTGTGTTCATCTGGTCCGACAGCACAGAGAATGTGTGTGTGTGTTTGTTCCTCTATTCCAACAGTACATGGAAGGTATATGTGTGTGTTCCTCTGGCCCAACAGCACAGAGAACTTGTGCGTGTGAGTGTTCCTGTTGCTGGGCTACGTTCTCCTGAACTGGCAAAAGCAAAATCAAGGTCACATGTTCAATACCCATGGAAAACAGATATATTCACCGCTCTCCAACAAGACATACCAGTAAAATGCTGTCAGGGGCTTTTGCATATGAGTGAATTTGTTATTTAGGCGTGACTAAAGATGACTTAATGGAAAAGTAATGTTAGAGAATAGCTGCAAATGTAAATACAATAGTAGGTGGAAACGGTGAAAGCGCAGCAGCAGCTTCTGTGATTCTCCTAGCATGAGCTCAACGCTCAGGACTTTCCCAGAGAGAGAGAGCTGCTCAGACACAGACACAAGAGCTTGTGGCTGCACGGCACCATGAGTCACACAATGGATGGCAGCTGGAGCTCTCAAACATCAAAGGTTCTCTGCCAAAAGATCCCAGTAGTGTTCTCCAGTGGTAAAAAGATTCTCTCAGAAGCAGACTTCTTTCCCCCACAGGTTCCACTGCAGTAAAGAGGTCTCTCAAAAAAGATGTTTACATGAATCATTTCTGTCCTTGGGTCATACTGTACTCATAATGCTGACACACAGTGTGGTTAGTGCTATATTTGGCTGAGGGGATTCCTCTTAAACATCAAAGGTTCTCTAAAAGGAACCCACGAGTGTTCATAATTAGTGGAAATCATATACGAAAAGATTTCTCCTTAAGCTGAAGAACAGGGTCCTACTGCAGTATGGATGGATAACAACTTCACATCCTCAGAACTCCAGTGAGCTTCTAAGGTGAAAGGTGTTCTTCAGAGGTGACTCCCCGAAAAGCAAACTGTAGCAGTATACTGTAGATGCATTACAACCTCAAATGAACCCTTTCTGTCCTTGTGTCAAGCGGCACTCACAGTGACACAATAGCCCCGTTTATATGGACACCTTTTTTGAATCCGATTGAATTTAATCAGATTATTAGAATTCTACCGAACTGTTTATATGAGCCTCAAATAAAGAGATTTGCGTTGTAAACCACCTATTTTAATCGGTTTGAAAATTTAAACGGTTTCATTTGAATCCGATTATTTGACTGTATATATGGGACGTTTTTAATCGGTTTCTGTAAATAAAGAGATTAAAAGTGAAATTTTGTGTCCATGTAAACGGGGCTATTGACACAAACTATGTTTGGTGGTACATCAGATGGTTCTAGTTTGGCTCAGGTGAGGCCTCTCAAACATCAAAGGGTTCTCTGCCAAGAACTCACCAGCGTTCTTAAGTGGAAATCATATGATGAAAGACTTTCCTCTGTGTAGGAGAACATGCCTTTTTTCACTACAATATGGATGAAGAACAACTTCACAGTCTTTGTTTTTGTCCTTTTGTTATGCAGCACTCACAATGCTGGCACAAATTATGATCGATGGTACAGAAGATGGTTGTAGGCACAATGCTGACACAAACAATGTTTGGTGGTACACAAGATGGTTGTAGTTTGGCTCAGGGGAACCCTGCATCAGACCAAATCTATGTTTCAAAGAAAACAAAAACGCAAGTAGCCACACACTTGCGGTGTGGTGTGAGTAACTACTCACTTCGGTAAAATTATCACGATGCAAGCCAGGACCTCCATCCTTTTGGCTCTACGATTTTTTTTCATGTCTTTTTTTTTTTCTTCTTCCCTTCTTCCTTTCCTACTACCAGCCATGTTTTTACCCAACAGGAACCCGGTCTACTGTGACAGTAATGAGGAAAGTGGCAATGCGTGCTGCTGTCCCGTTGGTTTGCTCTGGTTAACCTGCACTGGTTTGCCTCTCAACTCTTGCTTATTGAAGCCACTTGGCAGCGGAAAGGGGAGTCAGGAGATTTTTCTTCGCTGCCAAAGGAAGACGAGAAAAAAAAAGAAAGAAAGAAAGAAAGAAAAGAAAAAAATGGAAATGAAGGGTTGGGAGTGGAATTTCCAGCAGTAGTCACGAGAGATCGACAGAGGGTGAGACAGAGAGAAAACAAAGAGAAATAGAGAGAAGGGCAATAGCATGTGAAAAAAATAGAGAAAGAAGAACAAAGAAAAAAAAGAAATACAGAGCAAATAAAAAAAATAAAAACAACAAATTACAAGAATGGGAAGGTACAGTAGGTCAGGACACAAAAGAGACAGAAGAAGAGAAAGAAAGAAAAAAAAGACAGAAGGAAATCAGAAAAAAAGGGAAGAAAGAAGAGTAAAGAGGAATGGAAAAAAAGAAAAGAGGAGAGAAAAGTGGCCTACTGTTCTTCAGGACATCAGATGGAGATACTCTCCACCTAGCATGAGTGCAGTCTCTTCTTTTAGAGGGAAATCCCTCATTTTGGAGCTACTACTCTTATTAAAACAAAGCCCTGTGATTTTCTGGGGGCACAGTCTCCCCATCAGTGCCCACAAGTGGCCACCCCAGACGGGGAGAGGGGAGAGGGGGGAGGGAAGAGGGGGGAGAGGGAAGAGGGGGAAGAGGAGGGGGAGGAGGGGAGAGGGGAGGCCATGGTGCTACTCTGCTGGGTGAGTGTGTCTGTGTTTTTCTTGGTCCTGCTCTTGGAGAGCAGGAAGCACGTGTGTGCACCTCTGAAACTCGAGCACAGACCCTGAACAGCAGCAAGCAGGGAGAGAGAAAGAGAGAGGGAAAGATAGATAGATAGAGAGAGAGAGATGGAGGGGGCAGTGTGAGAGAAGAAATGACAGAGAGAGAGAAAGAGAGAGATGCGGAGGGGGGGGGGGGCAGTGTGAGAGAAGAATTAATGAGAAAGAGAGAGACAGACAGATAACGAGAGAGAGACAGAAAGCGTGAGAGAGAGAGATGGAGGGGGCAGGGTGAGAGAAGAAATGGCAGAGAGAGAGAGACATGCAGGGGCAGTCTAAGAGGAGAGCTGATGAGAAAGAGAGACAGACCGAGAGAGACAGAGAGAGAGACAGAGAGAGACGGAAGAGAAAATAGAGATGGGGCAAGCAAGAGGCAGATAATGAAGATAGGGATGGACATTAAAAAGAAGAATGTCAGAGAGAAAGACAGGGGGTGGGGGGTAAAAATGGAGAGAGGAAGAGAGATGGAGAGAGAGAGAGAGCTTTGGTTTGGCTGGTGGCAGTGGCTGCCATTGCAACATGTGTTCTGCATCAAACCTCCAGCACTGTCAGTGTGTGTGTGTGGGTGTGTGTGTGTGCGTGTGTCTGTGTGTGTGTCTGCATGTGTATATGTTTTGTGTGTAAGAATCAGAGACAGTTTACTCTCTCTGTCTCCCACTCTCATACTCTCTCACTCTCTACCACCACAGAGTTCCCAGGCTTTTTTGCCCACTCTTCCCAGCTGCATTCTGGGAAGTCTGGGGCATTCTGGGAGTAAACAAAAGGAGGTCTGCTGCTGTTTTAGCTTCCAGGGGAGACACAAATGAGTAACTGTGTCGTTGTTTTGGTACTGTTTCTTCCGTAGTGTCAGACTGCCAATGGCAGAAATATTGCAAATCACATTAACAATGTTATGGCTAGTGACTTGAAGCCCATATGTCTTTCTTTCTTTTTGGGGGGAGGGGTTTGTGGCAACACCTCCTGTTATACTTGGGAGCCACCAACAGGGGGCAGGACCTGTGATAGGATGAAAGTGTGTGGAGGAGATGGAATGTTTATGAGGCAGTTGCCATGGAAACGCACAGAGGAGATGCATCATGTTCTGCCAAAGGTGAGGCAGGGAGAATGAGAAGCCTGTGTTCCCACCTAGGGTAGATAAGATAGACCCCCATCACACACACGCACACACACACACACACACACACACACACACACACACACACACACACACACACACATGCTTGATATCTCTCTCTCTCTCTCCCTTTCTCTCACACACTCATGCACACACACTTGATTGCTCTCTCTCTCTCTCCCCCTCACATGCACACACACACACACACACACACACACACACACTTACACAGGAGTTTACGACCAGCTTAGCCCTAGAGACAAAACTCAGCTTTTAAATAAAACATCATTAATCACCCACCAGTGGAGATACCTGGGCCTTTTAAACTCTACTTTCAAAGTCCCGTTGCAGACCTGACGTTTAACATTTTACACTCCATAATAGGCTCCATAAGAGCCACAGTCTCATTTCTGTCTGACTAGCGCTGCTAATGTAAGTTATGGCTGGATTAAGACAAAATCAGGGTCAGGTGTAAGTACTGTACATGTGGAGACATAATCACAGGATTAACGTTCAGCGGGGGCTGCAAGGCACACGATGGAA
>CM059287.1:12778114-12788114 GCA_030347295.1 Setipinna tenuifilis | reverse complement strand
ACTGTATACAGACGTTAAAAAACAGATATACGATATTCTCATACATGCGTACTTTATATAAATATATACATTACACAGTCGTATACATTACACACACTTACTCCACAGGAATGAACAAGCAGACGGATGTACAGAAGTGGATCCTCAGTTTTCGTACACATTGACAAACATACAGTAGGTTCTTTACCATACATACACACTCAAGACACAAGATTATACGGACATTTAAATGGCTATGTAACACTTCATGCTACTGCTGAGTGCATGTACACATGCATACAGCACACACACACACACACACACACATACACACACACACACACACACACACACACACACATGCAAACACACACACACACACACGCACACACGCAAACACACACACACTCACACACACACACACTAGGGTGAACCAGGTTCAAAGCCAGGTGGGGTGACTTCTCCTCCCCTTCACTGTACCCACACACACACACACACTCACCTGGTTGCTCTTCTCGGCCTGGTTGTTGCGGTTGGAGTCGGGGAAGTGGATGTGACAGCCTGTCTCCTCCATCACCTTTTTGATGTTGTTGCCGCCCTTACCGATGACATGCGAGTGCTCCGTGTGTGACACATCCATCTTCAGGGTGACGCGATTACTCTGGGGAGGAAACACACACCTACATATAAACACACACACATAAACGCACACACACACTCACACACATAGTCGTACACATACATAAATGCCCACACACATGTGTGTGTGAGTGTGACATTGGAGAGAGCTGGGGCAATGTGCCAACACAATGTAAAAAAACATGTTTGTGTATGTAATGGTGGGTTGGGGAAAGGGGCAATGTCTTGACAGCAAAACATACATTTATGAGAAAAGAAGGCAATACCTCAACCCCAAAGCCAATATGTAAATATGTGGGGTTTAAGCCCATACAAAAGGATTCAAACAAAAACCTCCACACAAAAGCAACTCCTGGGATTGAGACTGGAGACTGGAATGGGGATTTCTGATGCTTGATGCTCGGGATGTGGGCAGTTTGAATTCTGCTTGTTTACTCTTGCTTGTCTTCTTAGACAATTATCTGCTCAGAGACATACAAACATGGGTCAGGGGATGCGGTGGAATGGTTCTGTCATTTTTCTGCCACTCTAAAAGGAGGGGAAGAAAGTCAAACATTGAGAGAGCGAAAAACAGAGAAAGAGAGAGGGAGGGAGAGAGAGAGAAAGAGATAAAAGAAAAGTGGCAAGCATGAGAAACTGAGAGATAGACAGGCAGAGAAAGATAGAGAGAGAGAGATAAAAGAAAAGTGTTGAGAGTGAGAAACAAAAGACAAAGAGACAGAAGACAAAGAGACAGAAGACAAAGAGATGGACAGGCTGACAACATGGGGGAGACAGAGAGAAAGGAAAAAAGAAAGCGTAAGAGAGAGAGAGAGAGAGAGAGAGAAAGAAAGAAAGATAACTTCCTACCAGACAAGACTAGACAGTAGCCTATCCTTGCATCACCAGCGTTCTACAAGCAGACAGCCATGCTGTGGTTTTTTGGTCATTTTTTCCAGGATTGGGGAAAAAATAAAATAAAACACAACATCCGAAATCATCAACTCAAAGGGGAGACATAATTTACTCAGCGACTTCAACCTCTGAGCCCTTTTTTTTCTTCACCGAGGGGAAGAGAGACCATTTTTTTCTCATATTTATAACGGATCCGATTACAGGGCAGTGAGGTCAAGCAGGACTTGGGAGGACCATTACAGTCAGTCAGTCAGTTAGTCACCAGTGGACACTAGTGTGGACGCTATCCCAGAAGGCAACAGCTGTGCACGGCCTGGGGGTTGTTTATGCCCCCCTCCTTGCTCATGTGCTGGTTTGAGTTGTGTGTGTGTGTGTGTGTGTGTGTGTGTGTGTATGTGGGGGGGTGATCTTCAGACCGATTGGTCCACGGGGAGCCGGTGACCTTTGACCCCTGTCACCACACACAGTGATTCGCTGCTGTGAGCCGGAGGAACGCCATGTGGGTGTTATGTCAGAGGAGAGCTATGAGGGCCTGATAGAAAAGGGTGAGCTACACTAGGGACTAATACAAAGTGAAGCCCTCGTAAAGAACAAGGCCACTTAGCTGAAGGGGCTTAAACAGTGTTGAGCATTAGATTATCGATTAATCAACATAATTTATCACATGTCATGATGCTACTATAAGACAGTAAAGCCTTGTGTGTTACAGGAATCAATCAATCAGCTGATCGACAGACAGACAGACAGACAGACAGATAGATAGATAGACAGATAGATAGATAGATACAGACAGACAGACAGACAGACAGAAATATAGAGTGCTGATTATGGGTGGGGGTTATAAAATATTTATTACCATATGGAATGTACTACTGCATATGCAACTGCCTACACAGTCAAGCCTTTATAATGAATTAGGTAACCTAGCAAAACAAAATCTCCAAGTCAAAACTAGATACCATAGCCAAGATACCACAAATCACATCAAGGCTATTATGGGATTTAGGTTTACTTACTAGGAATGCGAGAGAGAGTTTTGTGGGAGTTTTCTCATGTGTACTGTACCTAAATTACTGTGCCTTATTTCGCATTCCTTACATAGTGAGAATACCTGGAGGAGATCCAGCTTGTAATCATTTAGCCGTGTGTGTAACTAATATGTGTAATATATGTCATCTGCAATATTACTTATGGCCTTTTTGTTCCAGCCCTCTCACCTAAGAGGGCAAAGGTCATTTCCTGACAGGCAGGAGAGAAGACACCTCTACATTCAGCAGAGGGCCTCCTGGTGTGGACCAGGAACTGAAGCTAAGTTGTGTGTATGTGTATGTGTATGTGTATGTGTATGTGTATGTGTATTTGTATGTGTACGTGCACATGTGTATGTGTGTTTGTGTGTGTGTGTGTGTGTGTGTGTGTGTGTGTGTGTGTGTGTGTGTGTGTGTGAGAGAGAGAGAGAGAGAGAGAGTGTGAGAGTGTGTTTGCACGTGTCTATGTCCATGTGTGTTAAAAACTTAAACCTGAGGGAGATTTATAGGCAATTCAGTGATTTAGAGAGGCATGATTAGGGGTTAGTGTTTGGGGGCGTGTGTGTTTTTGGGGTGTGTGTGTGTGTGTTTTGAGGTGGGGGTTGGGTTCTTAAAGAGGAGAGCAGTTGGACAAAAACCAGGCAGGCACACAGCTTAGGTGAGGTCCATTATTATGAGAACGGGACTACTAGGAGTGGCAACGATAATACATAAAACAGATTAAAATGCACGTTCAGTGTCAGTGGCTGTCTTGGATGTGTGTGTGTGTGTGTGTGTGGTGAGTGTGTGTGGGGACTGACCTTAGTGTCCAGAACAGACATGATCTTCTCCTTCGCCTCCTTTACGTCATCTCTTTTCCCGCTCACTTTAATGTGGGGGTCTGAGAGAGAAAAGAAAATGGAGGACAAACAGAAAAAAGTAAGAAAGAAAGAACAGAAAGAAAAACAGAAAAAAGAAAAGAAAAAGAAAGAAAGAATGGAAAAAAGAAAGAATACAAAGAAATGAAAAACAGAAAATAAAACAATTTAGTTACAATAACTAATACCGTTTTCAGTCTGAGTTTGTCACATAATGATCCATGATCTTGGGCCAATGGGACAGAGATGGAAAAGTTCCCAAAAGCTGGAAGAAAGTGAAGCAAAATGGCCCAGCTCTGATAAAATATGAGAGCCTTTAGACTTCATGTAATATTATTATTGAGCATACCATGTGGGTGTTTGTCCTAGCGGGGAGGAGTGTTATGGTGGGGAGAGGCTATTTGACTAGCATCTGGCCCATTTCATATCAAAACAATGTCAGTTTATTGGCTCCATCCACAGTTTGTGCTTCTCCTTACGGTGCAATTGGCTACACTGCCCTGGGCCCTGTGTGCGTGTGTGTGTGTGTGTGTGTGTGTACGTGTGTCTGTGTCTGTGTGTCCATGTGTGGGTGTGTATGAGTATGTGTGTGTGTGCTTGTGTGTGTGTGTGTCTACTTATGAAGATTATGTGTGGGTGTGTATGAGCGTGTGTGTGTGTGTGTGTTTCTGTGAGAATAGTCTGTGTAAATGTGTAAATGTTAAAATGCCTGTGAAGGCATTGTGGATGTGTGTGTTATATGTGTGTGCTTCTGTTGATATGCACATATGAGTGAATATAATAATATGCAAGCAGAATGAGAGAGTCGTTCTGTATGTGTACACGTATGTGTGTGTGTATGTGTTACTGTGCATATATGCACATGTGTGC
Organism: Setipinna tenuifilis; assembly: GCA_030347295.1. Lineage (NCBI taxonomy): Eukaryota > Metazoa > Chordata > Actinopteri > Clupeiformes > Engraulidae > Setipinna > Setipinna tenuifilis. Next base: position 12,783,847 of record CM059287.1, on the reverse strand, counting down.
ATCTATGTGTGTGTATCTATGTATCTATAAGAACAGCATGTTTGTGTATGTGTGTAAATGTGCGTGTATCTGTCTGTCTGTGTGTGTCTATGAGAACAGTATGTTTGAGTTTGTGCATGCATGCATGTGTGTGTGTGTGTGGTATGTGTGTGCATGTGTATGTGTGTGTGTGTGTGCGCCTATGAGAACAGTATGTTTGAGTTTGTGCATGCATGCATGTGTGTGTGTATGTGTGTGTGTGTGTGTGTGTGTGTGTATGTCTATGTGTGTGTATGTGTATGTGTATGTGTATGTGTGTCTACAGCTCCAGAGGTGCCAGACAGAGCAGAGTCTGTGCCAGCTGGCCTTCCTGTCCATCAGTATAACACCATGACGCTTCCTCTCCATGGCGTTCTAATCCATTCGGCTGGCCTCTGAGCGCCATTATAACTCTGTGTGTGTGTGTGTGTGTGTGTGTGTGTGTGTGTGTGTGTGTCTGTGTGTGTGTCTGCCCTAATCCATTGGGCTGGCCTCTGAGCCCCATCATAACCCCACGCTCACACACATCATATCCCACACTGAGCCACCGGCTGCACTTGGAGAACACATGGTGCAGTGCAACACAACAGCTAAAGCCAAAGTATTCACTTGTGCACTATGGAGTGGACTTTGTAGGGAACTATCAATGACTAAGATAAGAGGAGCCTTTATTGCCTCTTAAAAAGAGAAATTTTCGTTTACATGCACTTCAGTAGCCTCAATTTGACTGGGATATTATAGGTGTCCCGGCTTTGTATTTGCGCATGTAAACACCTTTTTCTGAATTTAGTATCTCGAATAAGCCGTTATCCCAGTTTCTGAAACTCCAAAAAATGTTTTCATGGCATGTACACACACCTTATCCCGAATACTGAAAATTCTGACAGTGCTGTCTGCCCACACACAGGAACGTGTTAGAACGTTGTTGTTGGTAACCATATTACATGTATAATAGAAAAAGGAGCAAGACCGGAGCACTCCATTTACAAACTTTTAATGGCGCAGAAAAAACGACTGACGTTTCGACGCCACTGCGTCTTCTTCAGAGTCCAGCACCAGTCGAGGTTGGAAGCGCATCTGACTCCCAGTTACTGTTGAACCATATTACATGCTTGTAGAGAGAATACTTTAATGAAACACTGTAATAAGAAATCGGGATACTAGTGTTTTTCATGTAAATCTGGATATTGACAACCCCTATCACTCTGTGGTCATGTAAACACCTTATCCTGATATTGATCAAAACCGGGACAAGCCTAATTTTGGGATACTTAAGTGCATGTAAACATAGTTAATATAATAACTTGCACCCTATACATACAGTATACTGTAATGCACTTTATGATTGAGTGACTTGGTACGGCCCCCTTCGGCCCTGCTCATTCTGTGCCTAATTGACCAACTAGCTGCAGGTTTTTAGGGGGCAGATTTGCCTAAGTGCTGATGAGCTGTGCCAGCTGTCCCATCAGCTTTAATGGGCTACTACCACTCCCGTTCTGGGGGCCATCTTTATTTTGACTTTTGACACAACAACACAGCACTCGGAGCATCTCACTTTCAACAACATGCCTGCATGCATTACTGATAACTGACTTTGACCGATCTCAGTGTGTTTGCTTTGTTTGAAATTTACTTATAAAATATATTTTGTGAAAAATCCAACCTCTCGCCTCACTTGAAGGAACACATATTTACCAAAAAAAAGCCACATCTATGGCCTCTACGATTGAATTACACCGTCTTACTTCTGTAACTTCTGTCAAATAGTCCACATTTTTTCCCCGCATGTGAGTAAGATAAGTGACAATGTCACTCGCGGTCGGAAGTCCAGTAGGTCACAGTGAGAGTCTCCACTGTTTTACCCCAAAAAGTGCTGAGGGGGTGTGGGGGGGTGTAAGATAGGTCACCTTGCCAAATACAGAGCCGTGAAATGACTGTGAAATGACTCCCTGTGTGTGTGTGTGTGTGTGTGTGTGTGTGTGTGTGTGTGTGTGTATGTGTGTGTGCGAGTGAAAGGGAGAATGAGAATGAGAAAAAGAAAGAGAGAGAGAGAGAAAGAGAATGTTCCACTGTCTCCAGGGTTCGTGCCTGAGTTCTGGCCTGTGGACTCTGGTGGAATGTGTGATGATGGGTTACAAGCTGCCAGAGAAAGAGAGAGAAAGAAAGAGAGAGAGAGAGAGAAAAGTATAAGGGCAGAGAAAGAGAGAGAGATATAGAGAGAGGATTTAAGAGCATATAGAGAGAGATAGAGAGAGAGAGAGATAGAGAGAGAGAGAATTTAAGGGCAGAGAGAAAGACAGAGAGAGAGATAGAGAGAGGATTTACAGTAAGGGCAGAGAAAGAGAGAGAGATTGAAAGAGAGAGAGAGAGAGATTGAAAGAGAGAGAGAGAGAGAGAGAGAAAGAGAGGGAGAGAGAGGATTTAAGGGGGAGAGAGAAAGAGAGAGAGAGTGAGAGAGTGAGAGAGAAAGAGAGGGAGGAACCAACAGAGAGAGGAAAGCCATGCTAAATTACTGTCCAAGGGAACTTCGCCGCAAAATCCGGCCCAACACGGACGAGGCTGATTAAATGGGGGAAATCGCTCCGGCCGTGGCCGAGGTTCCGGATTGCATTCCGGGCCGTTTTCCGAAGGAAAAGCCACTGTCGCTCTCTCACTCCCTCTAGAACCTTTTCTCTCATTCTCTCTCATTCTCTCTCTCATGCACATACACATTCTCTCTCTCTCTGTCTTTCTCTGTATTTCTCTCTCTCCCTCTCCCCCCCTCTCTCTATTTCTTTCTCATTTCCTCTGCAATTTGCTTGATAATGGCCCTGTAACATGATGGTGTCTGTGGCCTGTTTTGAGTGTGTACTAAAGGTTAGCCCCTATTTATGTAGTGGTGTCATGAGGAACTTCATACAGCAATAATAATAATAATCATAAAAATCAGACCAAGAAGCATGCTGAGTATTCTCATACAATATACCAATAAAAAAATGAGTCATTCTCAAATACAGTACGCATTAGGAAGAGAGGAAAAGACCAATAAAGAGAATTGAGAGTGATGAGTGATAGTGTGTGGGGTTGAAGAGAGAGAAAGAGAGAGAGAGAGAGAATGATCACAGAGACAGTATTGATCTTTCTGTTCCCATCTGACTTAGTTTAAAGTGAACTGAACTTAATAAAACTGAATTTAATTTACAGTTTTTCTCAGTCGCTTTGGTGCTTTTCTCAGATCAGAAAGTAAATTCTCATAACTATTAGTTCAACCTCCACAACATTTAGTCATTTGTGCACCTCATAATAGCATTTTCTCCTTCCTCTGAACAAATTGCCAATGCTTTTGGACATGTGTCAGTTGCTTTTATACAATACAATGTTGTTTTTTAACATTTTCATTTGCTTATGTCATGTCAGTCAAAATGAACTATACTTGTGGATGCTGAATAGTCATTCCCAATAAAACTAATAGTCTTAGTTTTATTGCTTGAGTCATTACATACAAAATTGTTGAACTAGTTATCAAATTCTGTCAAGCAAATTTTATACCTTTCTTTATATTTTTTTTTGCTGGAAATGTCTCCTAAATTGAACAGTTGCTCTCAGGTGAACTTAAACTTTCACTTACAAGGAGGTGTGTGAAGTATTACAGTTTTTCTCAGTTGCGTTGGTGCTTTTCTCAGATCAGAATGTAAATTCTCATAACTATTAGTTCAGCCGTCACCAGTATGTACAGGTAAAACATGTCTTGTATGTATACTCTAATGTTCAGCACTGTAAATGGTCTGCTTTGCTGCAGCAGAGTCATGCAGGCGGTGGATTTGCCACTCCAGGAGACACTTTTCTCGCTGCATTGCAAGGGATGATATCCGTTGTGATGTAGATGAAAATATATGGCTAGACAGACAGGAACGTCTGCATGTGCCAGAATGATTTACCTATTTTCAGTTACAATATGTACTGTTACGTATGTTGTTCACATTTGTGCACAGCTCTACCAAAAGGGTGTTTCTTATGTTTGTTCTAAATAAGTGACTGTATTGTATTTTTCTTTTGCACAATGCTGTAGAATTGCAAAGAGCATATACAGTAAAAATAGGAAATGTACGTATTCAGTGTCTTGTACTCACTCCCCTACTACGTAAAATGGCTGTACAGGTAGTGTATAGTGCTGTCTTGAGCATTTTCAGGTAGTGTCAATGAGTTCTAACCTTTTTTTCCTGCATTGGAAAACACTAAGAGAAGTAATTGTCATAATGAAAACATGACAAAGCCATTTGACTATCTTGTTCATAAACATGATGTCAAGACTTCTCATTTTGATGACACTGGCAGTTTCATTGACATGAATACTTGCTTTTGAGGAATTGACTATCCATTTTGAGCAAGTGACTTGCTTTTGCAGGTTATCCACTAGGTTTTGCAGTTTGCACTAACTGTTTTGAGAAATGCACTAAATGCTGCGCAAATGTTAATAGTGTTGTGAGAAAAGTACCAAAGCGACTGAGAAAAACTGTAATTTAACTCCACTGTACTGAAATTGACTGGAATCATGCAAACTATACTCAACAGTTATGATTTTAACTGTATGGAATCCAAGTGATTTAAAGACTGAATTGAATCGAGTTAAACTGAGGTGATACGGTAAGTGCCTAAAAATATCAATGAGCAAGACAGAGTAAGTAATATACAAACACAAATATAAAATACAAATAATATTATAGAAAAAAACTATAACAAATATCATAGGAATACACAACTCTAAAAAACGATAACCAAACCTCTAAGTCTTGTGTCAGAGTTCTACAGCGTGACAGTATATCAAGCTGATAGCAGACTTCAGCACTGTAAGTTGTAAGGACATAAAAAATGAAGAGCCCTTTTCAGATTTGAAATACCACACAGTCCTTCCGACGAGGACGACAAGCACAACGACCCGATAACAGACCGCTAATCTTCCTATCTAGCCCGACTCTGGAAGCCCAAACCAACCATGGCTGCATCTGTAAGCATGACCACAGTCATAAACTGCACCGCGACTCTTGTCCTCAGCCAATCATCCTCAGTCCTTATCGCTGACCACCAAAAAAGTGGTAGGAAGTCGTTATCTTGACCTACATTCACAAGCAGCCGCCACTGGCTGAAATAGTTGTGAATGTGGTGGACGCACCACAGCTGTACACAAGAGGAGGGAAAACTATTCAAACTGACTTTCAAAAAATCACATTGTCCGAGGGAAACGCCCTGCAGTATACTAACCTACTGAAGTACTGATTACATATTTTGGTTGATTGAATAATGAGTTAATGATGCTATGTTTTCCTAATCTGATTACATACAAGGCTGGGTTACACTTTATTTTACTGTCCCCTGTTACATCATTTAGATGCAGGATAACGAAGTGTGTAACAATATGTAACAATATGTAGGCTACTTATACTGTACAATAGAGTTAGAGTGTACAGTGTAAGTACATACTATTACATATTGTTACATGAAGATGCACTAAAAATGAAAATGAAGTGTTACTCAACATTGGTTAAACTAAAAAAAAAAACAGTGACGGGGGAAGCCAGGATGTCAGAGAAGCCATAAGTGTTGATACACTTAAATATGGCTGTCTATAAATTCTGTTTCTACTGTATGTATGCAGTATGTTGAGTAAGGGTCATTGTTGTCCAAAAATTCGTTATCAACAAAGTAGAGGCAAAACCAAGCCAAGTAGTGGTAAATGAC
>CM059287.1:12765614-12773114 GCA_030347295.1 Setipinna tenuifilis | reverse complement strand
AGCTCACAACCACATCACTCCGCTGGAACGCCTGGAGAGGCAGTAAATAAGATGTCGTGTGTGTGTTTGAGTGTGTGTGCGCGTATTTGAGTGTGTGTGTGTGTGTGTGTGGTGTGTGTGTGTGTTCCTGTGTGTATGTGTGCGCGGGCATTTTTTATGTGTGTACGTGTGTATCTGTCTGTGTGTGCAAGAGTGTGTCTGTGTGTGTGTTTGCCTGTGTGTAGTGTGTGTGTGTATGTGTGTGTGGTGTATGTGTGTGTCCCTTTGTGTATGTGTGCACAGGCATTTTTTATGTGTGTATGTGTGTATCTGTGTGCGAAAGTGAGTCTATTCGTGTGTGTGTTTGCCTGTGTGTGTGTGTGTGTGCGTGTGTGTTTGTGTGTATGTGCTGTGTGTATCTGTCTGTATAGTGTGTGTGTGGTGTGTGTTTGTGTGTGTAGTGTGTGTGTGTGTGTGTGTGTGTCTATGCTGGAGGGCTTGGCTGGGCTGTAAATATGGAGCTAAGCTGAGGGCTGCTTGAACACTGGTTTTGCCATCAAGACGGCGTGTGATTCATTACGAGACATGATCAATGGAGGGCAGGCCAGCAGGGATCTTACACAATAAACACAGCGGGGGAGGGGAAAGAGAAAAAGAAATGTGTGTGTGTGTCTGTGTGTGTGTGTCTGTGTGTGTATGTGTGTGTGTGTGTCTGTGTATTTGCACATGTATGCACATGTGTGTGTGCATGTGTGTATGTATGTACATATCTGTGTGTGTCTACATGTGTGCAAGCATGTGTGTGTGTGTGTGTGTGTGTGTGTGTGTGTGTGTGTGTGTTTATGTGCTCTGAACAGATGTTACTCAGCAGCTCTGTGCAAACACAAACAGCCCTCCAAATGTTACTCTATTTCTGACCAATAGCAATCCTGAGATCAGAAAGTCATACAAGTCATGTCATAACTGATATCTCTCTCATAACATCACACACACACACACACACACACACACACACACACACACACACACACACACAGATTTACTCTGGCTGTCAAGGGTCCGGCCAGGGGTTAAATTGGGATTGGTTATGTGGGGGGGCTCTGCCTCGTACCCGCCCTTGCCCCCGCCGCCCTGCCCCAATATACTTTTTGGAAAATAACCCTCTAATTTGATAACCATGTCATATTGCACATTATATGTGATGTAGGTGTATGATATACACCTTACCTATGTGTTGTAGGCCTATGTGTGTCTTGTAATGTCCCTTTACACATTATGGCAGTTTGAACAGTGGCGGCTGGTGGGGAAAAAAATTGGTGGGGCACATCTTGAGCATATGTGTCCTACCCCTAGCCTCCCCCATAAAATTTTGGATTACTTAAATGCAATTTCCTGCATTCTAGTGCATTTTGGGTAGGCTGTTTCACATATCAAATGGAAAATCCATTCTGATTCAGCTTACTTTGTCAGTTGCATCACCTTGATAAATACTTGTAAAATGACAATTGCAAAGTGATACTAAGTGATACTAAGGCTACTTTAGAATAAAATGCTGGGGCATTGACAACGAGCTAAACAATGACCCACATCGGAGACGGTTTGGATCATCTTTTTGTGAAACTGAAACAGTACAAATAAAGATAGAATTATTATTTTTTTCTTATTAAAGCAAACACAACTCATGAATTAACACTTTAGAATTAAATAAAATCATAACGTACAGATTGTCCTCGTAGTTCAACGACTCTGTCCTAGTCAAGCCAAGCACGTAGCGCAGAAAGTTATCATTATATGGAAACGGGCTGAAAAAGGCTGCTACGACATCCTCCCTCCGAGTTTCTCTGCCGCGCGTTGCCAGAGCTGCGCTGTGTGCCTGGTGCATACGCAGGTAAAAAGGGGAGACGGCGTAGGCCTACGGGGGAAGTTATAAACAATTCACAACGCTGAAATAAAAGCCCAAAAACCTGCAAACCATGTCTTCTGATTTTTTTAAAAGCGAGCTCACAAAAAAGAAACCCCACAGTCCCTTATAAAAAAGCGGAACTGGCAACCCAACCCACGCAGCGTTCCGGAAACCAGAATCTCTTATCGCAAGTCTGTTCTAAATAGTTTTGACAGGTCGTCTTGTTATCAGGAAAAAACTATGATCTATCCCATAAAAGTCATGGGTTTATTGATTAATAAAACAACATTTAATTATTCAGAACTGAAAATCGTGAAAAGGGTTTTGTTGCTTTTGATGTGCATGTGATCCTCATATGCCATCCGCTCCGAGCTTATGTGCCAGGGCTCAGCCCCGGCTAGCCCCGGCCCAATTTAATCCCTGGATCCAGCCAATCACATCTGCTGTCAACACACATGCATTTCTGCAATGATGACATGGACACACACACACACACACACACAGCTCATCATTATCTAAAATTTTGACTGACTTGCTTACCCATCCAACATTACCCACGCGGGCACATACACACATTAGTACACACACACACACACATACACACACGCACACACACACACACACACACACACACACACACACACACACACACACACACACACACACACACACACACACACACTAATACCCCACACACAGACGGACTGCTTGGTAGCTTTAATACTGACCCAGTCCATCCTAAGGTCTGCCTGCCTGAGTCCCTTCATTAAGTCAGCCCAGTTAGTCAGTGCCTGCCAACGCCACTACGAGGGAGATGGATACCAGAGCACTGGCATACCACAGTAAGACTCAGTGTGTGTGTGTGTGTGTGTGTGTGTGTGTGTCTGTGTCTGTGTGTGTGTGTGTGCATGCGTGGTTATGTGCCTGTGTGTGTGTGTCTGTGTGTGTGTGTGTGTGTGTGTGTGCTTATGTACGTGTGTGTGTGTTTTTGTGTGTGCATGCGTGCGTGCTTATGTTTGTGTGTGTGTGCTTGTGTGATAGTGAGTGTTAGTGTGTGTGCATGTGCGTGCTTATGTGTGTGTGTGTGTGTTTTTGTGTGTGCATGCGTGTGTGGTAATGTTCGCGTATGTGTGTATTGAACATGCGTGTGAGCGTGAGTGTGTGTGCATGCTTGTGTGTGTGTGTGTCTGGTTGGGCCATTCAGGCTGCCCAAATGGCTACTTTTCAGCTCAATTGCTGTTGCTCTGCTGGAGAGCCCCATGGGTCACTGACTGGCAGAGCTCAGGGCAGGACTGTGTGTGTGGGTGTGTGTGTGTGTGTGTGTGTGAGTGTGTGTGTGTGTGTGTGTGTGTATGTGTGTGTGTGTGTGTGTGTGTGTGCTTGTTTGTGTGTGTGTATATGTGTGTATGTATGGGGTGGTCTGTGTGTATTTGTATGGGGCAGTGTGTGTTAACGTGAATGTGTTTAATGTGAATGTTAAAGTGAATGTGTGAAAATCTATTTGTGTGTGTGTGTTCGTGTGAGCAGATGTGTGTGTGGGCACGTGTGCATGTGTGTGTGTGTGTGTGCACATGTGTGTGAGCACATGTGTGTGTGCACGTGTGTGTGTGTGTGCGTGCACATGTGTGTGTGTGTGTGTGTGTATGGGGCGGTGGGTTGTGGGAGGCAGGACAGGAGAGCCCATCTGGTTCTCGCTAAAATACCTCACATTGCTGCACGGTCTCAAAGTCACCGCTGGACATTTGGGCAGCAAGAAAAAGACAAATAAAAATGTCGTGGGAATGTGTGTGTGTGTGTGTGTGTGTGTGTGTGTGTGACCTGGGTGTGTCTGTTCTGTGTCTCTGAGCTTTGCTTGTGTTGGGTTATGATAGCATCTCATGTTAATCACACCAGAGAAGAGTTTGACATGACTGCGGTGGGTTGGCCTGATGCCGCACGTGTCTCTGTGTGTGTGTGTGTGTGTGTGTGTGTGTGCGTGTGTTAACAAGACCATGTGGGAATGTGTGTGTGTATTGTGTGTATGACCATAAAAGTGTGTTGGTGCATGTGTGTGTGTACTGATGCATTTGTGTGTGCATGTATGTGTTTGTGTGCATGTGTGAGCGTACGTACGTGTGTGTGGGTGTATGTGTGTGTGTGTGTGTGTGTGTGTGTGTGTGTGCATTAATGAGTTCATATGTTTGTGTGTGACCATGAAGGTGTGTCTGTGTATGCGTATATGTATATGTGTGTGTAAGAGCATGCGCACGCTTGTGTGTGTGTGTGTGTGTGTGTGTGTGTGTGTGTGTGTATGTATGTGTGTGTGTTATGACGTGGGTTTTAAATGGGAGTAGGAAACCTCCTCCCCCTCCTCCCCAAACCCAGTGGAGTGAGACTGAGTCTCTCTGGGGAGGCCCTGGCCCAGCCCCCCACTCCTGATGTTTATAGCAGTTACTGCTCCACTAACATGCCAGCACTCTGGGCCACGTGAGTCTTCTGCTCAAGTCAACAGCCACCCCCACACACACACTTTCCCTACACACTCACACACACACACACATTACATTACATTACATTACACTTTGCAGATGCTTTTATCCAAAGTGACTTACAATAGAGAGGGAAACACACACATACACCGACAGACACACCGACAGACACACCGACACACACACACACACACACACACACACACACACACACATCAGGAATCCAGCTGCAGAAAGCGACAGAGGTTACAGGTGGCGTTACTCTTTCTGTACAAACACTGTCAGACAGGAGGCTTAGTAAATACAAATACAATAACAGCAAATACATGGTTCATAAATTATAAAAACATACATAAATAGTATTTGCTGGACACCAATTTAGTCACAACACCAATTCAGTTAGTCTCACCGCTGTGTATGTAAATTTATTGTTTGATTGCATCCCATCAATGCATCTTAAGAAGAAAAGACTTCATGTTATTTCATGTTATTTAGGTAAAGAAACTTCAAAGCGTCTACCCTAAATCTTCTAAAAGATTTGCCCTAAATTCATTACCACCCATGTGGCAGAACAGCAGTTTGTGAACATAGTTAACAAAGAAGCTGACAAAAGTATCAAGGGTGAGGAATGTCAACCATCTGAGTCCGATATGAGAACCATTAATCAAGAGGAACACTAATCTCACCCTGACTGACGGCGCGGTCTGGACTCAGAACCTAAGCGACATCCACGGAAAAACACGGCACTTAAGATTCCAGCCCCACCCGCACCTCTGTTGTCATGACAACCGTTGTTCATGGACTTTTTTTAATACGCCCCGGCATTCAGAATCTGGTTTTTACAGTATGTAACCAAGGCCGACTAGGCCCATCCATCTTTCTTGACTTTGAAAGAGGAGGACAGCGACTGAGGACTGAATAAGGTGCATAAAGAGAGACAGAGAGAAAGAGAGAGAGCAAAGGTCTCTGCATAAAAGTTGGTGGGACCTTCGATTCCCGCTTCTGCGAACAGTTCCTGGCATCGTAAGAATACCGGGAAGTGTGGCTGCAGTAGCCTAGCACGTCACCATGGCAACAACAACTAGCACGGTTATATTGTAGCCATGAGCCGTGAATTGGAGAAGCAAAAAAACAAACAGAATCTGAACACAAGGAGAGAGAATGAACGAAAGATAAAGAGAGTGTTAATGAGGCAAGAGGAGTAGGAGAGAAAGAGAGTGAGAGAGTGAAAGAGAGAGAAAGAGTGCCTGGCATGATCTTCTGCACTCCTGAGTGTTTTTACAGCTGTTCCCTCCACTGGTTGAGCAGCCATAAATCTCCTAGTGCAGCCACACGGTCACCAAGCCAGATTGGCCCGGTCTTCACACAGCTCAACGTGTAATTGGTTGATCCGTCAGCAACTCCCCACCAGATTGGCTACTGCATCCGCCACTCGGCGCTAAGACGGAGTAAATCATTTTACCAACATTAATGTATATTGGCTTAGCAAAAAAGCAAAAAAGTCAAATGTCAGTTAGGTCCCCTGTGGTCTCTCTACGCTGGGATGGCATTTTTCAAAAAGGCAATTTCGTCCAATCGCAAGAGGGCAAAACAAGCACTGAAAACATGTGTGTGTGTGTGTGAGAGAAGGCGGAGCCTGACCGAAAGACAAATCAGAGGACACACAGATGCTGCTGACAGTGTTTACAGAGGCAGAGGCAGCTCAGGAGTGGGAGAGAGAGAAGGAACAGAGGAACAAAGAGAGGAAGAAAAAAAAGGACAAAAAGGACAGAAGAGAGAAGAGGAGCAAAAAAAAAGGAGATCAGCAAGGGAGCAGTAAAAAAAAAAGAACGAGAAAGAGAGGGAACGCCAAGGAGTTGTTGGATAAGATCGAAAGGCATGAAAGGGAGTGAGGTGAGGTGGGGTGGGGTGGGAGGATTTCAAGAAGAAAAGAAAAGAGAGAGAGGGAGAAATAAAAGAAGAGTAAATAAAAAGGAGGGGAAAATGTGGAAAGGGGGAACCAAAGGCAGTATGTCGAAATGGGAAGTTGAAGTTGAAGTCCCTCAGGGTTTTTTACATTCCATCCGCTCATCACTTGAACTGATCTGTACCACAGTACCTCCTCTCCATGCCCTAGAACCCGCAATTCTGACCTATCAAATAAACAGATTCACCACAGCGCTTTGGGATTGGTCACACGGATGCCCCGATCTGACCAATCATTAACAGTCCTGCCACAACACCTTTTATTGTTCCCAACAACCACCAAATCTCACCAAGCAGATCGTTCAATTGGTCTCACAGAAGAACCACACACCCAACGCAAAGGCACTAAAAACAAGCAATCACACCAAACTAGAACCTCATTGTTGTTGTTGAAACTGTTTGGCGACCACAACGGAACTTGTTTATAAGTCGACTAGCAGACTACAATCTTTTGACAATCACAGTAAAACCACTTTATACCAAAATTGCCATGATGACAAAGACCTTATTCTCATCCTCTCAACAACTACACTACAGTTCTTCAATAGTGCAGAGAAACCATTTGATAATCATACTCCAACTTCATCTGACCACAGTACACTTGATGAGGATACTTTAACTGACTTCTACCATCTACTGAGGCCAGAGATTGTGATGCATCCACAAACTCTCTCTCGCTCTCTCTTTTTCTTTCTCTCTTCCACACACACACATACACACACACACACACAGAAGAAGTGATCGATTGTGTGGTTATATAAAAAGTGTAAAAATTAGTGTCATTACTGAAGCATGTGTTCAACCCCTCCCCTGAGACACAACACACACAACCCTGTAAAACACACACTCACCCATGTAAAACACATACTCCCTGTAGCACAAACATGTTCACTCACTCACTCACACACCACACACACACACCCATAGCACCCGCCCCCCCCTCACACACACACACACACACACACACCTGTAGCATACCACACCACAAGATGACCATATTTCACCTTTGACCTTTTAGAGCCTGCCAATGTTAAGCACAGTTAGTGTAGTTTGTTCATCACCTTTTACTGTGTGAACGTGTTTAATGCGTCAAAGTCAAGTCAAAGTCAAAGTCAGCTTTATTGTCAAAAGCCATATGTACACACAGGAGTTTAAAATTGCAGCGCTCCCTAGGCCCACAGTAAA
>CM059287.1:12735614-12753114 GCA_030347295.1 Setipinna tenuifilis | reverse complement strand
TGAGTGAGAGAGAGTGTGTGCAAGAGAGAAAAAGAGAAAGACAGAAACAGAGAGAGAGAGAAATCAGTGTAAGAGAGAGAGACAGAGAGAGAGAGAGAGAGGGGCAAGGGGGAGTGAAACAGAGAAAGAAAGGGAGAGTTGGAGAAAGTGCGTAAGAGAAAGAGAGAGACAGAGAGAGAGAAATAGGAGGACAGAGAGAGAGAAATTTTGTGTGAAAGATTTAGACCCATGGGTCAACCCAGTATGAGGTCAGTCCAGGAAGCACTCAGTTTACTCACAGAAACCAGCCAATCACCATGAGAGTTGTGAGAAAGATTTCGCAATATGCGAAAAAAGAATGAGAAATAATTAAAATAAATAAATAAATAAAAAGTAATGAGTTTAAGATTCACACACCCTTTTTTCTCTCTTTTTCTCTCAGAGGCCTTGGGAAAAACCCTGACGATTGTTTTGGAAAAAAACCACAAACGTCAGTCGAAAAATAGCTCGGGTGAACCAACGCGGCTCAAAACACAGTCTGGCTCTGAATGAAGCGCAGAGCCGAGGGAGAGAATGAGAGAGGGAGAGAGCCGAGTCATTGACCCCCCCCCCCAACCAAGGCAAGGACAGGGGTTAGCTTGATACTCCAAAGTCTTGGCCAAAGTGCTTCCATATGATCTTGTTGTCGCTGGAGACGGATTGGGTTTCATCGAACGGCGATCAGAAAACACACGCCGCTCCTTTTCCCGTTTCTCGAAAAGGCCTACGCACTCTTTCTCTCTCTCTCTCTCTGTCTCTCGTTCGTTAGCTGAGGGTTCTTGTCCTCTGCGGCCACTTTACCTCCCCGTGGCCTTGGGGCACGTCCAGGCGAGGGCGTGGGTGTTACGGGGAGAGGGGGAGGGGGCCAAGAGGGGGGAGAGGGGGGAAGAAAGCAGCCGAAAACCCGCAGGAAACGACTCGAGTCCCATTTTCCATTAGTGCACATGGTTAAGTGACACACAAGACACGGAAAGGGAGTTTCGCGACCCACGCCATACCAAATGTCCTGGACAATCCTATCAGACCTGCCGCACTTGTGTTTTTTTTTTCTTTTACATCCAAAAATTCAGAGCACATGTGAAAGCATTTTTTCCCCCAAAACGTCCAAAAGGTCGAGACATTAGTGAGATCTGAGAAATAAGGAACGGCTGAAGAACTAGCTCTACAGCACTTTACAGCCATATGCACAAAAGGGATTTTGTTTCACAGGTCAAACTTTTAGTGTAAGCAGGAAATAAAAGAACTGGAGCAGTCTCAGGCGCAAATTACTATGAGGCCAATGTGAGAAAGATTAGATTTCATAGCTATTTAAACTCATCATCGAATTTGTCTGAATTATGAAAAGAATCAGGCCCAATGTTGGCCCTTTCCTAAGAAGTGCCTGCTGTGTTTACCTGTAGCACACAAACTAAACCCAACAGTCTTCATATTTTCTCCCAAACCTTCAGTCTCATAAAAATGAGGCCATTGTTGAAATTTAAATCGAGCTCCAACATTCCTCGAATAAAGTTCCAAAAATGAGAGGCGAACGTTTGCCGGGGATGATGAATGATGTTTATGACAACCTGACCATGTAAACCACAGTGTTGTACTTTCCACTTGGACCCCTCGGATGCTCCGCTGCTTGGGTGAACGTCCAAAGCCACACTGGCCCGCCCCCAGCTCGGACCAGGAAGACACAATGCAGAGAGGCCCAGGACAGGACTGGCCAAGAATTCCGTTTCTCGCCACTTTCGCCGGCTTGCAGCTGATGGTGGGCAGGCATAATAGCATGTGCATCCACACACATACACTTACTCACACACTTACTCACCCACCCACACACACACACACACAAACACTCACTTTTACACACACACATACGCACACACATACAGACATCTACTGATTTTTTATCCTTGCTCAGCACCACAGTTTCTATATCATATCATTACTCCTGGTGGTTTGGTAAAAATCACGTCTATTTTGGTCTGCCCCTTCTGTCGACAATAACCACTTTGATTACCTAACAACTGAACTGTGTCGTGTGTTGTGTGTGTGTGTGAGAGAGAGAGAGAGAGAGAGAGAGAAAGAGAAAGAGAGACAGAGACAGAGAGAGACAGACAGTCATACAAACAGAAAAAAGAGATGGAGAGAGACAGAGAAAGAAACAGACACAGTAAGACAGACAGACAGACAGACAGACAGACAGACAGACGGACAGACAAAGAGATGCAGAGAGAGAAAAGTGAAAGAGATTTAGAATGACTTGGGGTGAACGTGATCTAAAACATTAAGACACACGGGGTTCAACCAGTATGGGGTCAGTCTGACTCTCTGTGACTGCAAATACACAAAAAGTTAGAATGAAATCCTTTCTAATGTTATTATGCCTTTATGTAGCAGTTTTCTATTGGCATCAGTGTCAGACTGTATGCAGCAAAAAGCTGTCAAGACAGAAAAAGTCATCTGGATCGGCCTATTGCTGCTGTTAGAGAATATTAAACAAAAACATATAACTTCCTTCAATCTGTCTGTACATTCTGGCCATTCACTGCCTTTGCAGAACTTTAAACTCACCTATCAAAACCTCACCCAGAGCTGAGAGGTATGTGAGATCCCCCCTGAAACCACAGAGAGTCCGTGAGCACTGACTTAGAACAACAATTCAATGACGGCAAACCCAGCATCATATTCTTCCTACCTCCCCCAGCCCTTCCACCTTCCAACCCCACCACCACCCCCCTCTGCTCCATCCTTGAACCAGCCACAGCAAAAGGCCTTAGCACCTACAGTCAGATGGTCCAGGGATTAGCTGCTATTTGATGGAGTGAGAGAGAGAAAGAGAGAGAGAGGGGAAGAGAAAGAGACAGAATGAGAAACAGACATAGAAATATAGACAGAGTCAGTAAGACAGACAGAGAGGGAGAGAGAGTGAGAAAGAGAGGTTTGGGCGGTACCCCGAGAGGTTCAGTCTTGCGTTCGCTGGGCCCCTCTGAAATCTCAGGGCACACAGCTAGAAGGTAAACAGGGCTGAATCCCTCCATTGTGCGGCCGGCCCAGCACGCTCTCTGGCGTGGCCTTGGAAGAGAGAGCGAACGAGTGAACGAACGGATAAACGAACGACTAGGCGGGTAGGCCGGTGATCGTCGGGAACTCCATTGTTGTCACTGAAAACAAACGTGCTCTTTTTTTAAGGGGGGGGTTGGGGGGGGGGTTGGCAGCTGATCTGGTGACTGAAATGGGAGGTGATGGGGGGCAGGGGGTCGAGCTGGTGAATCTTAGCTCTCTACTGTGGAATGCTGAGTCAGCTCGGGGGGTGGTGGGGGTTGCGCTGTGTTCAGGTAGGGGTCGGGGTTTGGTGTATTCCAGAGACACAGCTGGAGCCGTCTGAACCAGGTGCACGTCAAGGACACCTACTTTAGTGTCTGTCTTTTCAGTGAATAGCAAAAAAAACATACAGAATAAAATCCCTCTTTAAACACAACCATACCTTGAACCCCACCCCCCACCCCCATCCGCCCCACCTTCTACCCCACACAAGACCTTCCCTGTAGTAAAAATCAAAACTCATATCTTTAGTCATGTTTCAGGTAATTGAACAGCAATTTGTCAAAGTCTCAAGGTCTCTCAGCGACGTTCTCCTTTCACTGTCAGACCGAGATGATTGTTTTTATTAGGTATCCCTTTTCACCTTCATCACGTCAAAAGTGAAGTACACGAAAGAAGCACACCTCAGCAGTGTGTTGTGCATCCGTGTGCTCTCTGCTGAAATTGCAGATTTTTTCTAGAATGCTTCATGTCGGTCTGAGGCTAAAGCTAAAGCTTGGCTTATACTCTCTGCATCGATCAGTGTGCGCAACATCCTCATATAATGGCACTGATTCCCATTTCACAACAGATTCACAACAGAGTGTGTTTTAAGCTTTAGCCTAGTAACTACCAGCCTAGCTTGTTTTTCCTGATAAAGAAAACACTCAACATAAAGGTTAATGTTTGAACCTCACAATACAAAGACTGACTAGAAACCTTTAAGATTTATTCAGTTTAATCCACTAATCAACATACTGTAGATGCAGGCTTGCAATTTGTTTATTAGGCTAACATTTTTAACCTGCCTACCATCACTTATAACGATCTTTTAGAGCAGAGCATTCACACAAGTAGGCTAATATTGCCGCAAATTCACAATAAATACAAACACTGAACCAGAAACTTTAGGATTTATTTAGTTGTATTCACAAACCAGCATAGCTGCAAGCCTGCAATTTGTTTATTTGGCTTAGTTTGCCTTATCCTATTGTCCTACCATCACTCATATTGTCTTTGCTAATGAAAAACACCGTAAATACACAAACTGACCCCGAACTTTTCAGTCGTGCAATTCAGTCATGTTTTACTCCTTTGAAACACAAGGTTTTCCTAACTGTTTGACTACTGTGGTATTATCACACCTCTGATGAGGAGAAGATTGATGCGTGTGTCAAGCGGCAGTATAAAAGGGTCAGGAGCATCGTTGACGCCACAATGTCGCACGTCACGACAGACGCGGTGAGTATAATAATCAACGCTCAAGTCCCCTTTAGAAACGAGAGTCTGGCCATTTTTAGGCTCCTCAGCAAAATCCTCTCCACTCAACAGGCGACTAATTCCGCTGACAAACTACAAATATACGGAGCGTGACAGGACGGGAGCAGCAGTTTATTTGGGAAAGGGCCTGATTGACGTGTGTGAGTGTGTGAGTGTGTGAGTGTGTGTGAGTGTGTGAGTGTGTGAGTGTGTGTGAGTGTGTGAGTGTGTGAGTGTGTGTGAGTGTGTGAGTGTGTGAGTGTGTGTGAGTGTGTGTGTGTGAGTGTGTGTGTGTGTGAGTGTGTGTGAGGCTCAAATCAGCCAGGGCTAACAGCACACGGAGCACAGGGAGTGGAGGCCCTCGGAGCCTCAGGGACAGAGACAGCAGCCGCCACCACACTGCCAGAAGTAATGGTGTCAAAACGCTCTACCTTTCTGGCACAGAACGGCCCCTAGAGTACCCCTAACGACCACCACACACACACACACACACACACACACACACACACACACACACACACACACGCATACACAGTTCCCCACCACACACACACATACACACACAGACGCACACACACACGCATACACACACACACACGCAGTTCCCCACCACACACACACATACACACACACAGACGCACGTACACATACACATACACATACACATACACATACACACACTGCACACCGCACACACAGTTCACCACTCACCACTACCACTCACACACACAAATATACAGTCCCCCACCACACACATATACACACACCGCACACACAGTCCCCCACCACCACACGCACACAGACACAGACACACACACACAGACACACACACACACACACACACACACACACACACACACACACAACCCAGAGCTCTAGAGCATAAACTGACATATTGCTCACAAGGCAAGATTAGGTGAAGAAAAAAAAAACACTGAACAATTAAAAAGCTGTGTGTTTACTTTTTAGGAGTTTCCCCCCTACTCTGGAATGTGGCTGCACTGTCGACCAGGTCCAACTGGTCGCATTCAGGTCTCCCGTGCACACACACCCAGCCCCCAACCCCTTATTTCTTCTCCTACCCCCACCCTCATACCTACCCCTCTACTCTTACCACCTTATACCCCCCACTTACCCCCCTCATCTGGGACACCCCCCACTCACCTGGCAGCCAGGCGGAATTTGTTTACCTTGCGCCAATTAGGTCTGTGAACTCCATCGACCCCCCCCCCAGCCCCCCCTTCTTCACTTCCCCCTCCCCCCCCGATCCAGAGAAGAAAAAAGCTTATTCGCCAGTTCCATTCCAGCTCTCCTCAAAGAATAAAAAAAAGAATAAAAACAGGCACCAGGTGCTTTGCTTGGCTGCCTCCACTTTCTCGAGTCAGGAGTATAGTAGAGCTGTTTATATAATGTCGTGACTTCTGTTGAGAGCACTGGGTCACCAGACTAAGCCCCCACCCACCCACTTCCACCCACTACCCACTACCGCCAATGCCAACACCTCCAATCCCCCAACCCCCCAGAGACACTAAAGCCCCCACCCCGAAGCACTCAGATGGGAAACCCAATCTTCCAGCGCAACCCAGACCAGTCAGCTTCATCCCTCTGCTCTGCCAGTCAGAACCGGCGACGTCTGCCGTGAAAGTGTTTTTTAGGGGGCTATCGGGGAGAAAGATATGCTCGACCACTGAGACATAAAAGCGTGCGTGATAAAATCTCAGCACGACAAGTTGGAGTTTAAAATGGCCCTCTTTGATGCTGGTGAAAGGCTGTTACTGGAGTTAGGCGTCTTGGTAGAATTACAGCCTTTCCCTTCAAAAGGGTTACTGAGACAACGTGTTGATGGGAATGAGTAGGAAACTCACTGTGTTGGCTTTAAAACAGTGACTTTCTCTTTGTTGGCTATCAACACATTGCCTCAGGAGTTTTGAAGGGAAAGGGTGTGATTAAAACAGCAAACCTATCCCTTTCAGAGTCTAATTCCCATATTTAACTCACTTCACCCATAAACACAGTACTAATGCCTCACTTAAGAGAGTCCGCGTTTGATGGCCGTACACGTTTTGGGTGTGCTACTAAGCACGTGCACAGCTGTGTGTTTGAGTGTGACCTACATTTCGGGCTGCTGCTAGACACTGGTGCCAGAGACGTGTTTAGGTAGGGGAAGTACTCTTACCTTCTGGAAGAAATCCTCTCCTCCGTTTACTCTTCCCTCTGAGGCAGCTGCAAAGAAAAGGAAGAAGAACAAACAACAAAAGTTTTGTTTTTTATTTTAAAATATGCACTGGCTGTATAAACTCCAGCTGTGATTAAGTTCCGTGTTTCTGTTAGTATATAGACAAAATATTGCAGTACATTTTCTAATCTTTACTACGGTTATCACCCATTGAAATAATGGTAAACATTTACATAAAGCATATGAAAGCCAGATAAACAGATCATAGAATGTTGATACAAGTATTACGTCACTGTTAATGTTCTTGTCAAAATGGCAGCCATTTTCTTTCAGGTGTTTTAGACACATGTGGAAAGAACTTCAGCAAACTCCAGACCTTAGCGATTTTCCAGTTCCAAAAACAATAACAACAATAACCTTAATTTGTGTAACATTTTTTAAACACAGACTTAAGCTCAAAGTGCTTCCGGATGCTGACGACGGTGACAACATGTCCGTGTCCTCAATTTTCTGCGGGATAAATAAAGTATCTCTACTCTACTTAGGCGACTTACAGTAGACGGAAAGTGTCAGTGACCCTGGCTACATGAGCTCCTTTCTCAGATTAGAGTTTTCAGCAGTTCCAGCCCTTTTCCCCTTGTGGAGTCGCAAACCCAGCAGTTTGTGACAGTCTCAAGACAGCTTGATTTGCCAGGCAAACCGAGCTCCAAGTCACGAGCAAACCATCCTAACCCCCTCATCAAACCTACGCGCCTGGCCAAGTGTGTAGTCTTGCCTGACAAAAAACAGCTCCACAATAAATCTAAACTATATTTTTGGAGAAAAACACCAAAAAGCTCCAGAATGCACTCATTTGGGAACTGAATGTGTTTTTTTGCTGTCCAGACACATTATCCAGGTTTAGCACTTTTGAGGCAGTGGCTTGCATCAAGAGGAAACTAGGAGATGGGTTGAATTTTTTAGTCTATTCTAAAGTTTACAGTGGCAATTAAAACAGAATAAAATTCACACACAACACATAGAATTACACACCAGTATTACATCATACTCAAAATAAGCATTTTACATGAGCGAACACCATTACAGTATTCTGTTACTGTCAAAATTATCTTAAAACTCTCGCTATCAGAGTGCTGTATGTTCTGGAATATTCTACAAAGACTTGTAGCAGTGGTAGGGCCACAAATCCCTATAGCCTGCATTGTTCCGCTAGTTCATACAGCAAAAAGTGTGTGGGAGAGGCGGACATGCTCAACTCCAACTGAACCAGGTCTCTGGGTGTGTAAGTTATGAATGACTTTGATGATATAGAATAGGACATACACTGTAAAGGCTTTCCTTGTTCGTTGACTGAGAGCACAGCACATCAAAGCATGGAAGTGTCTCAGCCCTGAACTGTCCTCACTGTACGAGAAACAGTGCTGATGTGCTCCCAAAGAAATTACTAGAACTCTCTTGGGGAGCGCAAGTTCTTTTCTGCCCAAAACTAAAGCCAGTCTGTCTGTCAGCACTTAAGGTAAAACAGTCTGCCAACCAGATCCTTCCAACAAATACTCTGAGGTCTAGGCTACCTTTGCCAATTAACATTAGGCATTTATTTTAGTGATGTAGTCCCATTTTTTTTTTTATCCCTGTCCATGTGTCAGCAACAAAGAGTGAAATAGCATCCTAAAATGATATAAATAATGAATAAATGTATAGTATTTTAAATGTATTTCAGAGCACGGTTTCACAAAAGGGTTTCCACACATCGCACAAGTGATTGGGGGTGTCTGGAAAGTACTGTAAATCCCAAAAACGAAACAAAAGTAAAAGTGTGCCTAGTCGACATATGAGGTTTCATCTGGTCATTCGCGGAGAAGCACAGAAGGTGCCGCAAGAACACCAAACCCCCATTGCCACGCTCTCAAGGTTGTTTTGGTCCAACGTAGCCTTCCTGAAGCCAAGATTTACATACAGGCTGGTGCCCATGGCAGCCCAAAGCAGTGTAAAATGTTTATTTATAACCAGGGAATTACAAGGCAGTTTTTTTTTTTCGGGGAGCAGATCGGCTGAATATTGGCCCCAAACCACCGGCACCAGCTGAGTCAGTCCTGCAGTACCACAAGCCTCGGATAAAATGCCCCCACAAGACATCTGAACACAGTAATGTGTGTGTGTGTGTGTGTGTGTGTGTGTGTGTGTGTGTGCATGTGAGCATATGTGTGTGTATGTGTGTGTGTTTGTGTGTGTGTCCGTGCGCATATGTGTGTGTATGTCTGTGTGTATGTGTGTGATTGTGTGCATGCATGTGTGTGTGTGTGTGTTCGTTTGTGTGTGTCTGTACGTGTGTGTGTGTGTGTGTGTTGCGGAGGGGGGGTTGTAAGTGTGAGGTACTTTGTTAAAACAAGAGTAAGTCAAAATAATTACCCTGCTGGAGGCTGTATCGACGCCAGACGTGGAAATAACTGATACTGCACAAGGGAAAAAGCCATTAATTTCTCATTTAAACTACTACTGGGAAGTGGTTAAGGTGTGACTTGTGCCAATGTTAAGGAAGAAATATGTGGTTTTTCCTTCACATAACCATTGTTAAGTATTCTTTTTTGGCATTTAAGTGTATTGCATTAATAAAATTGTAGTGATGATGCCTTGGCAGATAAAAAGGATGTAAACATCAATCCAACAAGCTGTCACTAAAACACAAAAGCCCTTCAGTGTAATCTAAAACAATGTGTTTTCCTAATGACCTGTGATCTTTTGTGAAGCAGTTAAAGCCAGGAGAGCAGTGATGTAGTCCAGTGTTTCTTAACCGGTGGGTCAGGACCCAAACGTGAGTTGCGGAGCCATTCTGAGCGGGTCACAAAGCTTGTTGTTACAAACGAAAAGGTTACCATGTCAGATCTTATGCCAGGCCACTACATTAGTTAAAATAAAAAAAATAAATCACAAAGTATTATAAATTACAAATCAGTTAGCTATTCTGTTCAGCTTAGGGGGTGGGGTGTCACCCATTTGGTTTGAAAATGGGGGTGACGCGACTTACTGGTGATTACTGGGGAAATTGTGGGTCCCTAGTACTCCACATCAGTTAAAGACCACTTGGTGTAGTCGAAAGAGACCAGAGACCATTATATTAAATCTTTTTTACATCCCTGCTGTTTTAACAGATTTTCCTGCACAGCAGTCGCTAAACCACAAGGCATTCCCCTGCACCACATGTAGCAGAAGAAAGGCTTCCACAAAAAAAGGTATCTCGAAGAACAACAAATCAATGTTTACACATGCAAAAGATGCTAACCCTCAGGCTGAGCAAGAGTTCAAGAGACTGTAGTTCTGCATCCTGTTGGCTACTTCAGTTGTTTATGTAACCCATATGAATAATTACACCGCATTTACCACTGATTCTTAGTGTACTACACTCACACACTGATTCTTTGTTAGGTTGTTACATCCTTTAACATCACTTGCTGTTAATTGCCACAGATATTTGAAGATACTCCCTAAGGAACTCCCTCCCGCGTTAATTACATTGTTCATTTGGCAGACGCTCTTATCCACAGCAACCTACAGTGGACTAACTACAGGGACAGTTGCCCCTGAAGCAATTTAAGATTGTGGAGGATGCCATGGAGCCTTCATCATGACATCCATATTTCTATGTCTTTACTATCACTATCTTTCTTAAAGCTCTGCTATATAAGCTTGATATATTTCTTACACTCCCTTCTTCCTTGTTCTTTTTGTACTCGACACTTTGATACGTTCATCTTGCATCTTTGTGGCCTTGCTGTTAAGTTTCGTTGTACAGGCAACTACACAATGACAAAAAAGGTCTTAAAGTCTTGAAGTTGAAGTCTTGATATAGTTTTCTAAAAAATATCCCTATCTTTTGTCTATAAAGTGCCTTGCTTAATGGTACAATGGTGTCATACTCACAATCATGTTGTGAACTCACAATCATCTTGTGTTTCCTTTTTTGCAGTTTTTTTCCCTTTTTGCCAAGCTGTCCATTTTGCCGACCACCAGATCACCATCACACCCAAATGCGACTCAAATTCTTCAACAGCATTGAAATGAAAAAGTCAATCTGTATTCACATCTGACTTTGCCAATGCCCTGGATAACACATGCTAACACCATGTGGGTATCAGCTGTGTTTAAAACTGTTGTGTCTTGGCTGCGTTAACACCCTTTAGATGAGTGAAAAAAAAAGCATTCTGCATCTCACAAACAACCAACAAACACCAACAAGCGACAAAAGCAGCTGGTGGTATCGAGCCGTCCTGTCATTGGCAGTCAGAGAGGAGCGAGCCAGTCTGCGGGAAGGCAGGGCGCTCTCTCTCTTTCCCACACGAGCATCTGTCTCAGGCACGCCATGTGTCACATAAGAATAAATCAACCGAATGATGAGGTGTGAAGGCCAAGGCTGAGACCACGTCAGTCACTCACAACGTCAACGTCAAGTAAGTCGCTTCTCTTCCTTTAAGAAATGGAAGGAGAAACAAAAAAACAACAACCAATGACATTTAAAAACCATAAATATGCTTTTTTTTCATGTCATGTAACAGACGTTGTAAATCGTACTTCTGAAGCCTTTATGCCCTGCACATCTTCAGTGTATTCTTGCATGAGGTATACCTCTGCACCTCAAGTATATCTAACTATGACCTCTGCAGGTCACAACATGGATTCTTCCCTAGCTGTCATCTACAGATGCTCAGAGTACAGACAAACAGATAAGATAGATAGACAGGTGGGCGGACAGGCAGACTGACGGACGGACAAGCGGATAGACAGACAAAGAGACAGACAGACAGACAGACAGAACATGGTTGAAATGACTGATTCTAATTTTTTTATAACTATACTGTAATATATAATGTATAATTAAGTATGGTTAAAATTAACTAATAATGTAATAATATATACAGCAAATGTATTAAAACAGCATGTGAAAGTGGATTTTAAGGCTTAAACTATACAATAAAATGTTTTCTGTATGGTCTCGCTATATCATGGATTTTCACCTATCGCGAGTGGTTCTGGAATATAACTACCACGATACATCAGGGATCACTGTACTGGTTCTTTTGCACCTGAGACTAAGAACTGTACCTGGAGCACAACACTACCTCCTCGACCCTGGGTAGCAGGGAAGGCCAATCATCTTTAAGTGCTGCCTGACAGCCCAACCTGCCAGTGGCCACTCCTGTACTGCCATCAATCAACAAGATGGCAGCGTGGCTTGTTGCCAAGGTATCGTTAAGCCCCACCCTACTGTGAAGCATGCTGGGATACAGTCAGGGCTGGTTAGCCTGAAACTCAGCGGGGTATGTTGTGTTTTATGAGAAATCCTGTTATTGCCAGTGATTGCTTATTTTAGTTTTACTGTGGGAAACACCAATGCACATAGTTGGAGCGGATGCTGGGGAAGCAACTATGCTTGAACTTTAAAAAGTTCTGCTCTGTTCTTGAGCTTATCTATCACATATCACTGAGTCATACCTTTTGAGTCAGTGGAAACAGCTGGACTTGCACGCAGTACAGATATGCATACAGTATATTATAGTACACTTACTGCACACAGTACATGCTGTTCCAACTGTAGCTATATTAATCTTAACAACAAGCATGTAAAGTGACTTTGTGTGAGCATTACTGCAAACTTCAGCTTCAGTTGTATGCTTTGAGCTGATCATTGGAAGGGCTACAGTTTGTTGCTGTGCATCAGTTTTTGTTAGTGTTGGACTGAAGCATCTGCCAAATCCCTTAATGAAATGGTAAACATGTGTCAACTTCATCTTTAAAACTGACAGCAGATTGATTCTGCTGGGTAGGAGAAGGAGTTTTTGACACTGTCAGGTAACAACAAGCAGATGAGAGCTCTGTGTAGGGGTCCTTTCAAAACCAGTTGCGTCAGCCTGGAAATACCAGCAACAGCAACAAGCGCATTTATCAAGTGCAAAACCGGTGCAGAGACATATTTGATTTGGCTGGTGTTGGACGGTGCAGAAGAGGCATAGCATAGCAAAGCATAGCGCATGTGGCGTTTCCAATGATATCACTCCTGGACAGGCCTAATGGACAAATGGCTTCAAGCCATCATAGGAGTGAGCGCTGAAAAACAGAGAAGTGAACAGGCTCGACGATTAACTTCAGGATTCAAGCACCACTGGCAAGCTGCAAACTGCAATGGTGTGGTGCATAATTGGGGTTAACAGTGTGGCCAACTGGGGGTATATAGGGAGAGAAAGAGAGAGAGAGAAAGAGAGAGAGAGAGAGAGTTAACACTCCTTTACGATGATCTAACTTTCATTTCCATCAACAATAATAATAATTATAATAATAATGACAATAATAACCTTTACTTGTATAACACATGTCATACAAAGGATGTAGCTCAAAGTGCTTCCACACTGTGGAGAGCTCCACTTATGTCCCCCTAACAAAACAATAACTCTTTAAAAACTAGCAGCCAAACATACCTCATCACATTAAAAAGGTGCAAAAAAGACTAGGAAAGAAAGCCAGAGAGAGAAAAAGACAGGGAAGGAGAGGAGGGGGGGTGGGTCAGAGGTTGAGTGAGATATGGAAATGCAAAAAGACAGGCCTGGCATGGAAACAGCACACAGCAAGACCATAAAGCCCTACAGACAGTGGTGAGGTCAGCAGAACTCACCACCAGGTGTACACTACTACCCACACCCTTCAGGACATTTACAACTAAGCTGTCAGCCCAGAGCCAAGACAATCAATCATCAGGGACCCCAGTCATCCCAACAACTTCCTCTTCTGTGAGTTACCATACGGGAAAAAACTACTACTACTGCCTGAGTCAGCCAGGACTGACAGACTATGGAAAAGCTTTTCTCCTCAGGCTGTTTGTACCCTGAATGAGGACTGCAGGTGGATGCTGAGGACATTACCCCAAGCTCCTCAGATAATGTACCTTTGTATGCATCATTAATACTTATTGACCTTTCCGCATACTTACACAGTGCTACACTGACCTGTACTACAACGACCTGTGTTTTTATTCATACACTTACATGCACATTTCACAGGCGTTAAAGTCAGTATTTTCCTACACACAGTAAGGACACTGTATAATTGTATGTGACAAATGAATTTCAAATGAGATAAGTACTGCGGTGTGAGGGTTATTGCTGGTGATTTCTAAAGGGTGACTGTTTCAGCCAAAAGTGTCTAAAATTGTGCAGTCTGAATTCTCAAAAATTGCTGTTGAAATAGCCATGTTTACAAAACCCTGGAGAGGCATAATAAGGTAATTGCAAATAATCGAGAATTTCCATCAATTTTGTTCCAGAAAATATAGTACAGTGATGAGAGACAATTGCACTGAAATTGCAGTTGGGAGACATCTTTGAACTTGGGTGAATTTTTTTAAGAAAAATTGCAACATCACAAATCCAAAGAGAATGGGGAACATTAAAGGATAATGAGAATCAAATGAGAGGAAACCAAACAACAGACAAGTGCTTGGGTGAAAAGACAAAAAAGATGGATATGAAGATGGTGTAGTGCAGTGGTCCTTAATCCTTTTTTTTTTTACCACGGACCAGTTTCTTGCCAGGCTATTTTTCTGTAGCCTGGTAGTGGTCTGCAGCTCGGTGGTTCAGGACCCCAGGTATAGAGAGAGTCAGGGCTAACAAGCCAGAAAAGAGAGTGGGGTTGGCATGGTAAAGATATCTGAGGTCAGTAATGTTAACTGATGTTCGAAAAAGAGAGATGAAAAAGAACAGATGAGAGAGGAGTGATAAAAAGACACGATGATAAAGTTGCAACGGCCTCAAAACGGTTGAGATAGATGGACAAGAAAAAAAAAACAAGTGAGAAATGAACTGAAGAATGAACTGTGGGCGAAACAGCTTGAGAGAGAGACAGTGACGGAGAGAAAGAGACCGAGAGATGGGGACACAGATGGGGAGAGAAAAAGAGGGAAAGAGAAAAAAAAGGGAATGAAAGAGACAGAGTGAAAGAGAGAAGATGACCCTTCTTGCCAGCTCAAGCCTCACTGTGGTGGGCTTCTGAAGAGAAGAAAAAAAAACTGTGCTGTTGCCTAGCAACACTAAAACAAACTCACAGATGTGCAGTGTTCCATCCTGGTTGGTCAAGGCTCCAACAGCACTGGATATGCTAGCTTTATAATTGTTGGCAAGCACGTCTTCAGCTGTGATGCTGTAATGGATACACGGCATAATGTACACAGAGCAAGGCATGTCCTAATGGTTTTTACAACGGGTAAACAACACGAACGTTGAACACATCACATGTTCACAAACAAAAGCATCAATCGCTCATTTGCAACACAAACATTCCCAGCAGGTCCGCCATAAACATCTCAACTAGACTAAAACGGATCTCCATCTGACACCCCGACGCTGAGGGAGAATGATGCAATAGGCCCACAGTTTCCTTTGCTTCGCTCTTGTGAAATCTTTAAGAATTCCAGCCATTCCTTGCTGTTGTTAAGAGTGGGAGTATGCAACAATTTGCTACTTTCTGAGCCATGTTTTTACAGGCAGTAAAAAGTAACTGGTGTCGTTTTCAGATGAGATGTAGATTGAACATGGTCTTGTGAAGAACAAGTAAACACACCTGCCGTATCCTACTGGCCTTCCAGACTAAAATAATTATGGAAGCGCTTTCCATCCAGCTCCAGCTCTTTGCAAAGGTTGTAATAAGCACCCTGCTGCTTACGGGCCTTATTTAATGGGTGGACCCACTCTCTAGATTTTGTTTTTAAGAGCAGAAGTGCAGCCACCTTTCTCCTTATCTCTTGTCTTCGGCGATAGGGTCCTGAGAGAGAGAGAGAGAAAGAGAGAGAGAGAGAGAGAGAGAGAGAGAGAGAGAGAGAGAGATAGATAGATAGATAGATAGATAGATAGATAGATAGATAGATAGCATTTGCTTATGGTCACAATTGGTTTACTGGATTATGGATTATATGAATGCCATGGTTACTGTCAAAGTAGGCAAGCCTAGGCCAGGTTGAGGGTATGAACATGGTCTTGTGAAGAACAAATAAACACACCTGCCGTATCCTACTGGCCTCCCAGACTGACTGTGTGCATTATGTAGTTCTGTGGTTCAGAGAAAGAAAAACTTTTTGCAGCTTTCTTTAAATTACCAACTACATTGCTAGGACACGTTATTATGCTAGCAAGAGTTATATCGATGTCAACTAAGCTGTTGATGGTGCTGGCAAGAATAGTGTACGTGGGGGAAAGTTCTGACAGAGCAATGACAGGATTCCCTCATAGAAAATAATCACCAACATTATTATTTTTTTGGTGGTGCGGGCGGTGGTGTGTGTGTATGTGTGTGTGTGTGTGTGTGTGTGTGTGTGTGTGTGTTGCGGGGTGGGGTGGGCAGGGGGCAAGTAATTATGCTTTTTGGGTGGCCAGATCGATACTTCCTGACCAAAGCATGCATGTAACTCTACCCAAAAAAAATTCTGGGTTCACACCACTCTGTTTTACGACCTTGATTTGAATAGTTTACACCTATATATGGAGATCTCATTAACAATTCCAGCGACACCAGCATAATGTCATGGTGATACGCTCCAGTGACTCTCTCGCAAACACAGGCATGAGACTGGAAATGTGTCTGTTAAATAACAGAGTCGTCTGGCTTACTTTATTACAATATAGCTGTGAAGTGAGTTTGTCAAAGCACACCTGCCTTAAAAAAATACACAAAATATTTAAAAAAAACGGGGTTAGATTTGTTTTCAGAAATGATGATAAAACAGTCTGTGTGAAACCTGGCGTGAAAAAATGCTCCACAGACCAAATCTCTTCAGTGTGCTGGCACAGTGTGACTCAAGCACAGAAGAATTCACACTGGACCTGGGGGTCCCTGGCCTGGCCTGCTCTACGGAGTCACATTATCCACTAGCACACGGCATGCTGGGAGAGAGAGGGAGGAAAGGGAGGGGGTAGAGACTGAGAGACAGACAGAGAGATGAAGAGAGAACGAGAGACAGTAAAGACACAGTGAAGAGAGTGAAAATGGTAGAGAGAGGGGGATAGTGCAAGAAAGAGAGACAGTGATAAGATAGAGTGACAGAAAAAAAGACAAAGAACGAGAGAGACAGAGAGAGAGAGAGAGAGACAGAGAGAGAGAGAGAGAGAGAGAGAGAGAGAGAGAGAGAGAGAAAGAGGCTGATGAAGCTCATTCCAAAATCATTAAAATGCTGTGCTGCTCTGGTCAAATCCACTAATCATGTAATGCAAGGGTATGCTAACTAGCACCGGAGATGGCAGAACAAAACACTCAGTGATTTTTATATACATTCTCTTGCCAGCAAAAGGGAAACACACACTACACTAGAAAACAATCACACAAGCAGCTGAAACACGGATGAGATGACTCAGACATGAACCAGTAAAACAGAAAATGACAGGGTGGAAAATATGGGGCCGTAGTCTGACACGACCACACGCTGCCATTGTGCATGATTAGATGTGTAAAAACGATGACAAAAAACAAAAACATGTGGCTCTTAAGTCGCTGTCCTTGAATTCATTAACGAATGTATGACCATGATGAAACCAGCAGGCCAGAAAGTGAACCTTCACCCAAATCTGTTTTGTTTTCTGAGTTATGAATATACTGCCACAATTAATCTCTCCCCTCCAGATGACGAAGGAATCTGTGGTGATAAATTTGCCTTTCTTCTCTTTCTTTTCTCTTTTTCTTGTTGAGGGGTAGGGGGGGCAGGGTGGGGCAAGCATTTTGGTCAATAAA
>CM059287.1:12695614-12730614 GCA_030347295.1 Setipinna tenuifilis | reverse complement strand
CAGAGGCAGACTGCATCAGAGTGAATGAGTGCACCCTGGCAGAGGAAACACACTCAGAGCCTGAGAGAGTGAATCACTCGAGTGCCACACACACAAACACATCCTCCTTGCTGGGAGGATGGGCCCTTTGGACGCCGAGCTGGAGTCTGAATCACACATTCCCTTTCAAAAACTACAGTACACAGCAAGGCACTGCCAGGCACTGACAGTGGCATGTTGTCTCCAGTTGTCAAAAATCATTTCTCGACTCTGCAAAGATCATAAAAATAATGCCTTACAAAATACCACAGAGAGCCCTTCACTGAATTCTGTGCCAATATTTTTTTTTTTTTTTTTTTTTTTACTTTCCAGGACCTGGAAAATGTTCCAATTGTGGAAATTGTTTTTGAACTGCCATCTGCAAATCATCTGAAAAATACTGAAAAATGCCATAAACACAAAGAAAAAAAGTCGAGAGTGCCCTGCTATGGTTTTTGCTGGAAGTTCTCCCTGAGAACTTTGCAATATTGCACTGTTTTTAAAAATACATTATTATTTTTGCCAAAAGTCAATACTACCACGCTATAGTCCTTACGCTGTGGAAAAAAAATCACACAAACAACCCAAGGCCATCTAGTAATCTTGTTTCTTTCATTATGTTCATGTGTATGTGTAAACCTGACACATACTACACACTGACATGACTCAAACTGAGCAACAAGATTACTTAACTCAGATAAAATATTTTCTGTGGAACATTGTTGCACATTGCAAGCTTACATCAACTCTATAAATATAGAGATATTTGTGGCAACAAAAATGACTCACTGTACCTTTAAGTTCCCCATCATCTGGTATTGCCATCATTATGGTTCCTGAGCTCTCAGTGACCTGGCAATTACTGCTTAGGCCATCTCAGTCTTTTCTTTCTGTAAGACTAAGCTGTAAGTGCAGCCTTTCAGCTACAGAAGAAGAGCTATCTTTTGGCTCCTGTAAGAACTGTAAGAACAGTTTTTTGGTTTCACTTAAAAAAACAATACTTCCTCAGTTACAGTATGTCAATGTGTGTGTTGCTGAGCCAAGTTCATTACACATTGATACGGACTACAGGAATGTCAAATGGCTAATGTTGCTTATTAGATGTTGTTGGCAGGTTTTGAGGACTGCAAATCATTTAGCCACAACCTACTGCCACAGTTTCAACATGTCACCAGGGATATATTTTCAGATCACCACCATCATCATCATCATATCTGGTCCCGTTATTCAGCGATACTCACAGCATGTTTCCAACTGTGGATCAAGACTGCAGGAAGCGGTTAAGCTCCGATTGTGACTGAGATACTTGTGCCTCAGGAACTCAGGGCAGCACACCCACACAAACACACACACACACACACACACACACACACACACACACACACACACACACACAGCTGGCTTAGAACAGACCTGGCCCCTGGATCTCTTCTGCAGTGAAAAACGGTCAGACATTATACGTAAACATAACTCAGTCAAGCTGTCTTGATGCTTCAACTGAATGAAGTTATGCCAACATTTAGTATCCGATTTATTATACAAGACAACATGATGATGATGTTAATAGTGGTGCTTCTATTTCGATTACGATTACGATCAGCATTTTTTTTTTCTAATTCAAGCTTCAGTTTTTTATCGTAGGACACTTTAAAATAAAATAATTTATTAAACACTTTAAATATGAACTTGATAATATACATTTGACGGTTTTCATTTCCATAACACAGTTAAAGCAACAAGATGACTGGTCTGGAGTTGCACTGGAGACTCCACAAATCTTTTTTTACAGAAGGGAGTCAACTGGCAACTGGCCTTGCGAGACTCCCCCTGGGCAATCCGGCTGAGGCGAAAAGCTAAATGATAAAGTTATCAGTCAAACGCCAGAGGTGAAATGGCATAGCCCTTTTCTTTGACACACTGGGCTGGATTGCCGTCAGTTTGAGTAATCCAAACTAAACTCCCTCCATGTCTTGTCTAAACTCTAATCTCTAATCCAATCAGTGTGAGGCTTCATTGTGTCCACTAATCTCAAAAGGTGGGCAAGGCAGAGACTCCAGCCACGGGCACGTTTGTGTGAGATGAAACAGAGGCTCAGACTGGCGCAGTCTGATGATGCCAAGCACATGGACACATTACATTACACATTTAACTGATGCTCTCATCCAGAGCAATTTATAGTGATTTAGGTACAAGGGCAGTTTGAAGCAATGTGGGGCCAGATGCCTTGTGCAAAGGGCATTTCAGCCATGGATGCCAGTTTTGAAATCTGGTTATTCACTCCCCCCATCCAAGAAAAACTCCTCAGCCATCAGGCCACAGCTGCCCTACACACTCATACATCAGACTCAACTCTCAACAGGTTGCAGACCCTGTGAAAAATGAAGACTGGTCTTTTTTGTTGTGGGGGGTGGTCAACATTATAACCAGAATAAAATTACAGAGAATCATCCCATTCTTTGCTGTGCTACATACGGAGTAGAGAAATGACGGTTGTTATATGGCACATTATCTGTATGAACACTAAAGGACATCTCATGCATTGGTAATAAAAGTATGATAACTAAATGACTAGAGACAGAGACATAGCTTGTCAAAAGGCAATGCAGGGAAACGTTTAAGGGGCCAAGGGCCACTACAAGAAAAAACAGGAAAAAACTACAGCAGTGGTAGTTAGTTCAGTTTTTTTATGAAAGTTAAACTTTTTGTCCTCGAGACCCACTAGACACTAGAATCACCTTTGAGTAGTGACTATAACAAGAGAGCTGTGCTTCAGTGTTTTTAGATTGATTTTGAGGAAGTGAGTTCATTCCTTGAGAGGACACAGCCATCAAAAAGTAGGAAGGACAAGTGAGAGAAATCACTACCACCAGGGCCAGACCAACTCTTCACTACAAATTCTGTATTTCAAATTATTTGATCTCAAGAGATAGTTCCTGGCCTGTACCAGTTGATCACTTTCTGACTTCAGCGGTTTTGGCACAAGGGCCGTGAACAGTATACTTTGAGCTATACACCAATACCCAGTTGGCCTTCAGAGTACATAACAGAGAAGAGAGAAAGGCAGACTGCAGGCGAAGAAAGGAAGACAAGGGTGCAGATAAAAAAAAACATAAAAAAGAATTGTGAGGACATTTAAAAATGAACAACCTTCCCTGAGCTGAGAGGAGCTTCAGTTAACTACATCAGAGTACCCCCAGCATGGGGAGTCTGTGAGGAATGTGATGTTCTCAATACTGCCCGGTAAAACTATACGACATAGCTCGTCAAACTTCATGCCTGGTGCGGGAGACCTTACAAACGTTCGTTTGATTAAGTGTTTACAGATTTACCACTTTTAAGAAACAGAGTGCAGCTGTCAAACAAAAGACAGACAAAATTGGAAGTGAAATGGCTGTCATCACGAAATACTGTGTTTTAAAAGTAAAAGAAGATCTTAATCAGTAGCCTTATGTTGCTCAAGTTGCAGATAGGCCTGCATAGTTAAAACAAAGAAATTGTGTTAAGCAGGTCGAGCTGTATAACACCAGTTAACAATGCCTATGTTCACGGTCAATGGCAAATATTGTGGCCACAATGCTCTTCAGTACCACAATTTACGGATAGTTTATATCGGTAGATAATAGACATATTTAGTGATGTAGCATGATAGACCCTTTCCTGATGTTTGTTTTTTGATAAGCAGGACATGCAACACTTTGCTCGGCTCCACATAGCCTACCTACTAACCTTGTGTGATGTAGGCTGTCTCCAGATATGAATGATTTCATGTCATTAACATGAACTGCTTTATGATATGAGTAGTCTAAACAGGCCTACGGTAAAGTGTGTAGTTCCGTTATTAATTCATATAATTTAATTAATGGAAATTTTTCAACTGTAAAGATAAATTTATCTGAATAAATCGTCTCACTTGTATATAAGTAGCTATTTGTGATGTTTTTATAGTCTGTTGTTGTTTTCGATACGTTAACACTTTTGAATGTTTTTTTTTCATAAACTGAAAGAAGGGATTACCTAGTAACATTATCTCCAGTTTCTTACGGTCCACTCGAAATCTCTCCTCAGTCCACTCCGGGTCAGGCGGGACAGAGGGCCCACCGGTGTCATCCTCTGAGACGGGAAGAGGGGAGTCTGTACTGCGCTCACTGTTGGAGCCCGGGTCGGACTGTTGGAGATATCCGCTCAAGGAGTCGCACTGAGCAGCCATGACTTTAACAAAGCACCGCTCTCTTGCCACAGCGCCACGCACTGTGTTTCAGAACTTCCAAGACTCAACTTCTAGTCAAACTCATCCCTCCTTGGTTTTGCTGGAGAATAATCGTCAGGCATTCTGTGAACCGTATTTATTTCAAGTAAGCCGTTGCCTTTTCGTCTCCACCAAAGCACCGCCCTTACGCTGACTGCATCCAAGTTGGACCGGAGGACAGCATGTTTGCAAACTTCCAAGCTCGTGTGTGCGTTTTAAACTACAGTAAAACCCTCCCCCAAATCCTGAGCGGGTCACGCACTAAGGCCATGCATTACCCTACCTGTCGAGAAGGAGAATGAAGCCGTCATGCAACGCACATGCACAAGGATCTACAATAGAATACTTTAATTGAGCGTTTGCATTCATATTTCAAATATTAACGGACCCCTTTATAGACTAAGTTCAACGGTAACTCACATTTCTTAAAACCTTCCTCTCTGCCACACTTGAAAGATAAGACCTGGAAGATGGATTTACCATAGCATGCCTTATTTCTATTCCATTACACTTCAGGTGGAAACATTGTGCTTTCTCTACTGGCTTAGTTTTGTTTGACACTTTTTGAATGCGGATTTTACACAGTTGTTCATGCAGAAGCTTTTGGAGTCCAATACAGCAAAGAAACAAAATCGACGGTGAAAAAGTCCTTCCTCTCTCTTCTCCCACAATCTGAGCCAACAGATGTGTCTGGTGTCCCTGTATCTAAAACTTACAAAAAAAAAAAAACTTTAACAGCTCCTTTAACAGGATGACAGGATAATGTCACAAATAATGGAATTCTATGCAGAGTGCCAAATTAGTACTTTGGTTTTATTTAGAATATGGCTCTATTTATGGCTCACTATAGCTTTGTATCGTCTACCAATAGGCTATAACATGTAAAAAAAAAAAAAAAAAAAGAATAAGTGCCTTGGCTAGAAATCATGGTAAATGCTGCCACCCAATGGTTTCACAAAAGAAAGAAAACTATCCTCCTTAGTCTGTGGAGATATTCAGTACAATGGCCATGTTGTGGATGAATCTTAAAGATGATGCTATTTTCTAGGTTATAGAAACCGCTGCTGCCGCAAACAAGCACTGCGACTTAAAACGACTTGTGACAGAAGGGGTCACGTGACAAAAGCAATGGTCTCAATGTAACATTCAGCCGAAACAGGACTTTACAAGTTACAGTAGCCTAGCCTACATGGGTGGAAAAACAATAGGTGAGATGATATTTCTTCTGTAAGATGCGTCTGTGTGGGCATATAATGGCATGTGTTGTGTTTCATACGAAAAATGAGTGACACAAGGGGGCAGAAGGTTTAAGACGATGCGTAGCCGGTGTATCCATAACAAAATGGAGGCTGAAGTGTTTGTAGACACTGCGCAGCTGACAGTTCTGCGCGCGAACGAAGCAATGTTTGTTTACATAACATTTCGCATAGCGTGGACGAAATATTATAAGTGCACATCATTTGTCAGACATAGCTTTTTGACAGCATTAGAAAATGTACCCTACGTGACCAACGACTTCCCGATGTTTGTTGTAGGCTAAGTACGACACACAAAAGGTTTAGGCTACATTAACTATGGTTTTATTCTCGTTGGCATTGTTTGCAGAATGACTGATACCGGTGGTGAGAGCGATTCGGTGACTAGCCCGGGAACATCAAACCCAAGAACGCCTTCTTTCGCTCTAGGCAAGGGAGCCTTGGCCGGACGCATTTCCCTGAGCTCGCCTCCTCCGGGCAGGCTTACCACTCTGCGGTCCAGAGACCTCACACTAGGCGGCTACAAAAAGGTCTTAAGTCTCATGGTTCTTTTTGGGCCTTTATGCTAGGAATATAACCAAAAGTAGATTTAACCAAACGTAGTTTTATGTTTTGTGCTATTACAGAATTCAGCAATACACTAGGTTGTACAGTATGATGTTTAACAACACAACTTGTTATATCTTTACAGAAAACATTTGTTCCTAATGTCAACTCTGTGAGAAAGAGCAAAGATGAGTATGTATCAGTTACTATGCGTAAAAGTTAACCAAATAAATGCTGCGATTTTCTGACTCCAGTAACTTCTAACGCACTTTGTCCTAAGACTTCGAGGAGAGACACGCACACCACCTAAAAAGGAGAAGCGAGAAGACAGGCAGAGAGAATCCAGAAGGCGAAGGGAGCGACCTCAGGTCATACAGTCACACTCCATTTTTGAACAGGGTCCTGCCGACACTCTTAGGAAAATAGGTACGCAAACTAATTTACTTCAGATTCAGAGTCACTCCTTATTTGACCCTAAGAGTTTTTTTCCCCTTAAGCTCACACAATAAATAATTGAGGTAAAAAACATTTAACTTACTAACTTACTTAAACACCCAGTTCGAAGTTATACAAACCTATTTACCTGTGAACACATGGCCTTATGATGCAGTTGACCGTTAGAGTATGTTCTCTCTTGATTTTCACTTTACTCATTCTGTCTTACCCTGCCTTACCCGTCACACAGGCAGCTGGGGAAACACAGACATAAGTGAGTGTGGAACTTCAGTCGTGACTAGATGCATGAAAAAGGAGAAGAAAGTCTCACAAGAAGATGAAAGTGAAATTTTACAAAAGCTGCATCGAGACGACGTGAGTTATCGCAAAACACAAGCCCCAGACCCGTCCTTATGACTTAAATTCTATCTTTACACTATTTGAATTACCAGCTGAAGTCAAGATGGCTCTGAGAACAAAGAATGTCATTACTGGTAATGAATTTTCATAATTTCAACATGACATTAAAACCCAATCCAAACTGTTTTTGTAACATACCATACTAGGCCTACGGTAGTAATGCTGTAATAACATTGTTACTGCAAGGCTCATTGTGTCAGGCTATATAAGCAGTATGTTGTTACCTAGTTACAGTGTGAATAAAAACAGTTGTTACAATTACACTCACTGAACCTCATATGACTACTGTTGCATCAAACTCTTTTTTTAATCTTAGTTTTTAGATGACCCTGGCCTGAAGAATGATGAACGACAGAGACCTATTCAGCTTCCACTCTATCAAACAAGCAGTTTTTTACTGGAGTCTACCACCTCTAGTGAGTTTACTAGATAGAAACAGAGGAAAAAATGTTATCGAATAAAACTGAACACACTTGTAATGAAAGGCTTTTTTTTTTTACTTTGCATTTAGCTGACGCTCTTATCCAGAGCGACTTGCAGGGAATTAGGTACAGGGACAGTGCCCCTGGAGCAACATGGGGTTAGGGGCCTTGCTCCAGGCTACTTTAGCCATAGATTAAGGTGCAGGAGAGCACTGGTTATTAACCGTAGCCTACATACCTAACAATAACCCCAATCCTAACCCCTATCCTAACCATATGGTACACTGTAAGTACATAATGTTACACATTGTTACAACCTCTGTTAATTACATTACATTACATTACATTGCATTTGGCAGACGCTTTTATCTAAAGCGACTTACAAAAAAGGAGGACATAAGCTACAGAGATGTAAGAGGACACAAAGTAGGGGCACAACAGACATATGTACTTCTGCATAGGGATAGAGAGAGAGAGAGAGAGAGTTGGATTAGTGATTGTTAGTTATGTTAGTTTGTTAGGAAGGGAAGCAATCTCGGAAGAGAAGGGTTTTTACAAGCTTTTTAAAGATAGGGAGGGATGTTGCTGTTCTTGTCGCAACTGGTAGGTCATTCCACCATTTGGGGACAACCACGGAGAAGAGTTTAGAGTGACCTTGCTTTGTGAGAGGCGATTAAACTCTCAGGTACAGACTGTTAAACTGTACCTCATGATGTAGATACACTCAGAGTGTGACTTACCCCTTCATAAGTGGGGGGTACTACCTTTTGCGGTGGGTACTACTGTTTACGCTTAACATTAGGTACAATAATATGTTGGTACCCCCCCAACCTTGTTATTTCGGTCTCGGTAGGGGGGGCTCTTAATCAGGGGGTACTGTACCCCCCAGTACCCCATGCTATTTGAACTATGGATACACTGTAATAGGCACCATAAAATAAAAAAAAACTGTAACCATAAGTTTTTTGTTTGTTTTTGTAAACAGACAAAGAGGACACACCTACAGAACATACAGCGCCTGTGGGCCTGGGTTGTGTGGGTCCTCAGCAGCCTGCAGTGGGTGACCTCTTTCAGCAGTTGAGCGTCTCTGACCGGGAGGAGCTGCTCTTCATCCAGCTTCCCGACGCCATCCCTGGCCAACCGGCATCCACCAGCACAGACACCTCTGCTAAAAAGGACGGCAAATCTGATGACAAGCATCCCAATAAAACAAAACCACAAGTAAGGTTATTTAATAGGCTTTAGCCCTGTTTTCTTGACAATGCCAATTGATATACTGTACATTACACCTGTTGTTTTGTTATATATATAGCTTGCATTATATTGTTTGTTTTGTAACTGCTGTTTTCAAAGTGGCTAGTGAACAGCTGAGTGTTTGTTCTAAGTAGGTGTTTACTTCTTAGACATGTTCTGCTTTGCTTCATCAGTTAAGCCATACACACATGGGTTTGACTTCTCATTCTTATCATAAAAAAGTGTAATAAAGTTTGCTGCTTAGGCGGTATGTGTTTATTAGGCAGTACTGCATTAATCTCCTAAGTGATCTCCCCTGCAAATACATGGAAGTAGTAAGGAAACTACATGTTTGTCCATTTTTTTGCAATGTGCCACAGGAACCAGTGGGCAAAGAGAGCACACCAGTTCTGGCAGACTTCTCTGAAGGGCTGATCGGTAAACTCCAGATCCGTAAATCTGGAAAAGTCCAACTGGTCCTGGGAGACGTTAAACTGGATGTGTCTGAGGGAGCGGCTTTCTCCTTCTTGCAGGTACCTGCCTCTGCATGTAATAGGATAGCACTACAACCAATCAGAGCAGGGAACTTACCATAGCACTATAGTCACTGCGTGCACATGGACGAGCTGAATCCGATTGGAAACTGATTGGGATCGTATCAAATTCATATGCACAGGCTAAAGATTGTATAGGGGGTGCTGCCTTGTCGCCGTCCTGTTAAGGCCGACTAGCAACTCTTTACATGTGTAGACCGATATGATTGGTTTTACCAGATTTGGGAGAAAACCTACTAAGCTTCAATGGATCGTGGCTAGACTGTACATATGATAGAAATTGTAATTTCTACTGCAAGAATACATCTAGACTCTTGGGTAGATACGTGCCATCCTTGGTTCAAACCCACACTAGTCTCGTGTAATTTCCTGGTCCTACCACCCCGCCTGTACAAGTTAGCCAGCTGTAGCTCAACTGTAGCCCTTTTCTACACTCTATGTAAAGAATTTTGTGTCAACTGCTGCTGTTTTTCAGCTAAACAAATGAATATATCACATAGAATACATTATATAATGAACTTTAGCACAATAGATTTCTTCTCAGATATTTAATTGAGGTTAATAGAATACAGTAGAATGCCCATTAGAATAGAATATCTGATAGGTCACAAACACATTTGACCAGGAGTCTGTTTCGCATTTCCCAAAACTTTCTTGAACTGCAGGTCAATACATGTATAGATATGTATATGCAGGTCAATACAACAATACATGTATAGATAGTAAACATATGTTGCACATAACGAGTTCACAGTGGTCTTTGTTGTCATTGCCATTGCTGAACAGCATTTTAGGGAAACACAGACAAGGGGTGGGGTATACAACAAAGACAGTTAAGTAATAAACGTGGTTTAGTTAAGTCAGAGGTAGTTGTAAACCTACTAGTAGACGACCCCAAGGCTTTATTCTCCTAATGAAACAAATGGTAATGGGCTTCTTCTATCAGGTTTACTACTATCTCTGGGTTAAATAAACCAGGTTCGACACGTAACCACCTTTGCAGCATACCTCCAA
This sequence comes from Setipinna tenuifilis, assembly GCA_030347295.1. Classification (NCBI taxonomy): domain Eukaryota; kingdom Metazoa; phylum Chordata; class Actinopteri; order Clupeiformes; family Engraulidae; genus Setipinna; species Setipinna tenuifilis. Next base: position 12,720,470 of record CM059287.1, on the reverse strand, counting down.
CTTCAACTGATTTTCAATGTTGGAATTTTGTGTTCGCAGCAACTGGTTTCGGTGCGTCTCTCAGACGGCCTTAGCGGTGACATGAGTGTGCTCGGGAATGTCCAGCACAAACTGGTCTGCTCTCCGGACTTCCAGACCCTCCTCCAAGGCGTCAAACGACCCCCAAGCTCCTGCTCTGGAAAGTCCTGACAGAAGGAACTGGCCGTACAGCTATTTTTAGCCTTTTACGTGTAAATACAATATTTAAAGCTCCATTTTTGTACTGAACTATGTGCTTCAATGTATCTAAAAAGACAAGGCATGTTATTTTTTTCTTTAGAAAATGTATGTTTATTGAATAAAGACATAGAATACAAAAACATGGTTCTACTTTCTGCAATGCATGATATGCAGTAATGTTTGACGTTAAATGTAAAAACGAAGAGGTATTCTCACTTAGTCTGATATTGGCTTCCAAAACAAAGCCTTTTACTTCAGGTTTGAGTTTCCAACTCTGAGCTGGTGTTAACAGCTTAATATAGTCACGTTTGTGTGTCTCTGTTGCCCAATGTTCATAACGAGATCAATTACATTGTCTAGCCATTTCCATAGCCAGTATTATCATTTTTCCATTTCATTGACAACTGGATTATAATGGCAAAAGAAAGAAAAACAAACTTAACTGTATTAGTATCATCAGCGAAACCATACCTCTAAGTTTGCATGATGTAGAGACCATCTGTTTATTTTCCCCTTCTAAAACATGTTGCCAACCGTTAAAACAAGAAATATACAGAAATGGGTTGAATATGACAATCAGAATCACCATCACCGCTTCATGTGTGAAGGGGGTGGGGTGGGGCGGGGCGGGGCGGGGTCATTATTTCACAGTTTGGAGTAGTTGTAATGCCTTCAACAGTATTCATATACAGTTATAATGACACAAACAGATACCTCCCTTCTGTGGCATCAGTCAGTTTTATTAAGAACGGAGGTCAAAAAGCACCTTTAGAAGTTTTTTAAATGGACACCTGGGCTCAGGCCTTCTTCGTCTTCCTTGCAGTAGTTTTTGTGGTCTTTTTCGTCGTCTTCTTTGCTGCCCGTTTCTTTTTGGCCACTGCCTTTTTTGGCTTGGCGACTACTTTGGACTTGGCCATCTTCTTGCCGGCCTTGGTGGCCTTCCTGCCAGGCGCTTTCCTCCTGATCAGGTCCTGCCTGCCGATCTCCACCATGTGCTCCTCCCACCTCTTCATCTCATTCTTGTAGCGCACTTTGTCGTCCTCTGCCAGCTGCACGTACGCCTAGACACCGATGTTGAGAAGAGAGGTCAGTCAAGCTGCTGTTTATTTAGATGAACAGGGTAAATACCAGAACTAATCAGGTAAAATAATAGTGAAATAACAGACATGAGAAGTTAATGTCAAACGTAAATACAAAAAAGGGAGTTGATGTCAATTTATTTTAATTTGGCATTGACTGACTCTACTAAATGCATCTCTGTTCTTGAATTAACTCTTTGCAAGCCCAGTACATGTATAGGTCATATAGCTGGAGAGGTGAAATGTGGCAATCGGACTCACTTGTTTCTGCATAATGGAGAGTCTTTTCCAATCGTCCTGCAGTGACTTCAACTTGGTCTGTAAAATAGCAATTTTGTGTCTTCTTTTAGATATTAAATGTAAACAATGCAGCCCCCACCACCACAACAATCATCCAACCTATGAGTGGGCCTGACATCAGCATTGTCACAAAAAAAAAAACATCTGTTTACTAATAAGGACTTCAACTTTAGCTTCATTAAAACTTGAGTACTGAATATGTTTAAGGTAGCAATCAAGCAGAGCCATTGCTTCTAGAATACATATACTTACCATAACATTAATTCCTCGTGCTTCTTCAAAATGCTCTGACATAAAAATGTTGAAAGGCAGTCGTGGCCGTTTAGGCTTCCCCAGGCTGGTCAGCTCCTAGGCACAGAGAGGGTTAAAAATATATACAGATAGTAATGCAATAACAAAGACCCTTTTCAACATGTGGACATTTACTAGAACCTCACCTAGGTCCATCAAGTTGGACAATGTATAGAATAACTGAAAAAATCATTTCAAACAACAGAAAGAGAATGGTATCAGTGTATTCTTATTTGCGTTTATACAACATTCCTAAATAGGCTTCGCAGAACTGTAAGGGCAGAGGGCTGTGTGTAAGGTCAGGTCTTCAAGCATCTGTATGCAAGAAGCCATAGTATGACCAAGTGTGACATTTGCTACCAAGAACAAGAATAAATAAGAATTAAAAAAAAAAACAATACATAAATGATGATGTTACTGGCTGCAGTTATTACACTGTCAAAGGATTTTTAATACTACACTCATAATGTAATAACCAGCCAATAATGTAATAAGTTGTAATCCAAAAAATGATATTGCATTATTGAATCGAATTTGTATTACATTATTACATTGCGTAATAGCATTACGCTATTGGCACTGGCAGCCATGTTTTTGCCCATTATTACATTTTGGGTTGCTACAAGGTGCACATCATATATGATAAGCAGCCAAAACGTGGATGCAAATCGGCAAAGCTAGTGCGTGTGTGTGTATGTGTGTGTGTGTGTGTGTGAGCCTAACCCTAACCCTAACCCAACTTACCCTCTTCATCTTAATGGCCTTTCTTTTGGCTCTTTTCTGCCTCTGCTCCTCCACAAGGGCCTGTGACTGTGCTGGTGTCAGCTGAGCCTTGTATCGCTCCAGCATCACCTTATACTGGTTCCTGTCAGCTAAAGCTGCCTTCTCAAAGGGCTAAGAGACAAATGTTTTAAGAGAGCAACATTTAGAATATTCAGCAGAGCATATTCACAATATAACTGCAGAACAATACATTGGAGTAGAGCAACACATTAAACTACATCATGTGTCAACAATAGTTGCACTTTGTGCAGATGCATTATCATTTGACTGACTGACTGACTACATACCAGTAGACCTAATTCTGTAGTACAGGGGAATACTATTTCATAGTAACATTTACTGAAGTAAATATAATAAACTTTGTAATAAGTGTATTTAGTTGTGGCATAGGACAGGAAAAGCATTTCAGTATTTGAAAGAATAAGACAGGTTTAGTGTCCTGTGTACTCTCAGTTTAAATGTACAATATAAAAAACAACTTACTCGTTTCTGGTCAGGCGTTAGTAGCCTCCATCTTGTAGCAATCTTTTTGATTACTTCCATGGATTTAAAATCTTAAAATGACACAGTTGGGCATATTTTAAGACAAGATCTGATGCTGATCTATCAGATACACTACTATTTCAGTCACATAACATAGTCAATTTCATTACAATACAATCTACAGTAAATGTATAACTTCTATGATAAAACCCAAGAGACCCTGTATTCACTACACATTCATTAACACAGATGAATAGTCCTGCTGACAAAATGTTACCCATAGACTTTAAGTTTTACCTGGATGCTGTCTGACAACTTGTGGCCGCTGTTCTTGCACATATCTCATGTACCCATTGAGTGGTCTTTTGGGCGGACCGCCCGCAAATGTGGTAAAGGGTTTAGCTGCTCTAATCGCACGTGTGCCCCTGAAAACAATTTACAAGTTCACGTCAACGTCTTGTTTACACACCATCTCCACACACCCCCAGACATTCCATGAGCTAAATGAGTGAAGTTCGCCGCATTGCTTTTAATGACATGTGCTGCCAAACAGAGCGTAATTTCTTACACAATCTTGGTTTTAAGGTCTTGGTCTCGCAATAAAAGGAGGCGTAACCGGGCGCAACATTAGAGCATTAGTGTATGCAGAATGTACCTGGCTAACGTTACACTGAGTACACTGTCAAGTTCATGCAGTCACAAACCGCAACTTAAAGTTTCCTACTGAAGAATAGCATTGCAAGACATCATAAAAACAACAGCATTATCTTCCACACACAAGAAAGGGTTAGCAACTTCTTCCTAACCTCACACAGAGACGGTCTACAAGCTATATTTACTCCTTCTCTGTTAACTTACCTTTCAAGACATGCACTTGAGAACAGACCAAACGATTTTGTCAGAATATTGACACCAACTGCCATCAAGCTCAGTGGAGCCATTTCAGTAGATAACGTACAACACCACGATGCAAACGAACACCAAAATACAAAAACCTGTTTATCAAACTTTGATTGAAACTACGTTGTTCTGCATAAGGCCACCATCCCACCTCTCTAGCATGCAACAACAAGGCGCCTTATACAGCACGATTGCATTATGGGAAATGTTACATTTAGAGTAATGTATTGTGATTGGCATTCGCAACTATACTTTCGTTATCTTCATGTAGAACCAGTGGTTTAGAGACATGCGTTATACTAATGCTTCGAAAAAGGGCACCCAAAAATAGAGCAGTGTAGTGTAATGTTTTCTGAAAATGCTTAACGCGTGCTTTTAAATGAGATAAAAATAATTTCTTTGAAAAAAAATCAACCAAGAAGAGGCTTTTATTTTGACACACACAGTACAGTTAGCAGCTAGCCTGCGTTAAATGATCACCCTGCGGGTGGACTAGCTAACCCACTGTTCACTGGTTCCTCATCCACTCAGGGATACAGAAAGTATTGTGCACCTTACAAGCAATAAGATCCGATACTTGTCGACAGTACTGAAAGACGGTACAGTAACGATACCATGGCTCTGAAAAGAATACAAAAGGTAGGTGATATATTGGTGAATAGAAACATTAAAAAAGCAAGATCATAGATAGGTGAACACTCTTCCCTAGCTAGGGCTAGCCAACGTTCATGAAATAGCCAAACCGTTTTGGATATTTGCTTACATCAGTAGTTTGGTAATTGTTGGAATCAGTCAAATGTTTTGTGAGTAACCTGTTTATGCATCAAGAACTTCATGTATTCATGTCTAATTGTTTATTTTGTAGTGTTAACTTTGAAATGCTAACGCTAGCTAGCTCTGGTGTAGGATGAGCCCATGTTAGCTTTTCGTTGTAATCAGCGTTATTTCGTGGTTTTTGTGTTATTTTGAGATTTTCAAGACGACTTTGTTGTTTGAAAGCGAGATTGAACATACATCTTTTAGGATGGCTTGAATATTTGGTAGTTATGTATTGTGTATGAAAGATAAAAATCTACAACTACGAGCTTTCCTATTGTTTTAGGTGGAAGCTAACACAAATATGTAACGTTAACGTCACTACACACCAGTGAAGTGATGTCTAGTTAGCTACTTGATGTACAATTTTGGAAATACTATCATCCTACTATTCTCACTTTTCCCATAAAATGAAATTCGTATGGTGTTTGTCTGGTGGTTGTTAATTTCCTACCAATATGTTAGAAAGATTTGTTGGCTAGTAAAGGATTTTGTGATGCCAACTGTAGTTAGCTGCCGCTAGTTAGCAAGGGTTATTTCAGTGAATGGGGTACAGAGCTAACGTTAGCCAAATAACAAGAAGTTGGCACAAATTGGTTCGCTCTTCGCGTTCATTCAGTTCCTTATTTAACTATATAGTGAATAATTAACTTACAATTATTGTTCCTTTAATGTTTTACCAGTTGACATCTGACGGATCCCAATAAATATCTAGGTGTAAGGTTAAATTCTCTGGTTTGTAGCATTCTTCTCTTAACAACAGTTGGCTTACAATAAAGCAAACGAACAGTCACGTCCATCTTTGTTAACTACCTTGAATGGTCAACCCCAACACCATTCTGGAAAGAATAATACGCGTAGCTGGCTAGTTAAATCCCTTCCCCTGTGTTGTGGTGTATTGCTCTGTCCCATTGTCGTTATGTTTGTACAGTGTTCACTTTGTTTGGTGGATCACTGCTTAGCTAGCATGTCAAGTATTTATACGTAATGCTTTGCTAGGATTTCACTGGCGTTTGATCGAACTAGATGGGTAAAATAACAGGCCTATTGTTGACAATATGTGTTGTTGAGACCACAAGAGACAGCTCAAATTGTACGGGTAGAGATGCCCTCAAATGTAACTAAGTTGCCAGAATATTAGAGAAAATATTTAATGGCAGGAAGTGTAGTGGATACAATGTAACGTCATCACGCAGGTTTTTCAGAGCTGTAGCTCTAACACGCGTGCTGGCCTCATGAGTAGTTTGGGATTCCGATACATAACCTGTTCAAACTGTCCCATCACTTTCAACTTCAAAGCGGATGAATAACAGCAAAACACAAACTCGAAACCTCGAAAGCTACATTGGCATTCAGGCTGTCAAAGCATCCTGGAAAAATGTTTCTCTAAAAATAGGCTAGCTGATTGTTAATGCCAAAAGGCTGATGAGCTGCCCTGATTTCAGTCTTAGTTGTGTATGCCCTTTGTTGTATTATTGTACATTGTTGCTAAAGCGTATAGTCACATTGAAGAAGAGTCTGTCCTAAGATTGACCCTTTACTGGCGTGTTTCTCATTCAAAACGACAGCCTGCAGTGAAAACTGTAAATAAATATACATGTGAAGAATTCAGTGTGTTTCGTAAAAAACTGCAAACATCTGAATTTAACTTGTAGTTTGCAACAGCGTAGTTCGTATTGTATATATTCAATGTTTTTAAGAGTGTAACTTTTTTCCGTTTAACATAAAAAACGACACATAGTTAGCAGTTGCTATAGTAACGAATAAGATTGATGTCGACGGGAAAACCAACAATATCCCTGCTAAAATATCGTTTTTATCATATTACAACGAAATTGAGTTTATACAACAGGTTAGAAAAAAAAACTTACGGCATTGCCTCCAAGCTTTGCACAGTAACTTGAATTATATCAAGATTGCCTTTCGTGTCTGTCTCTGTCAGGATGTGCTTATCAACTATCAACGTCTGGTCTTGGGATGTTTTTTTTTAATAAGCAAGACGTAACCATAACAAAGAATGTAATTTAAATATCAATATGTGTCAAGAATAAACATTTAATATGTTGTTCTTAGGAAAGATTCTAGAGTAGAATGTGTAGTGCAGTTGAATCTTTGGTTTTAAGTTCTTATTTTAAAAATGAGAGCTATAAGAGAGCTGTATGCTATAAGAGCAACACCACTTCATAAAGTTCAAAGCGATAGACTCTTGTAAAGGCGCACATCTCTTAGTCTTTTAATGAGCAGCTTTTTCCCCTCTAATAACATAAGGCAATGACAGCACTTCAGTCACATCACTTCATTGCTAAAGCAAACTTTACCTAATGCAGGGGTGGAAATTAACCTTTCAGCCACTGAAAAATAAATGGTAAATTTCACCAGCCACTCAACAGTAAATTGTTATATTGTGTCTGAAATGTACCAGCCACTTTAATATTTTACCAGCAGTTGGCTGCTGAGTGGTATTTCCATCCCTCCCTAATGTATGTCTTGTATGTTGTTGCAACCGTTCTTTTCAACTTTCCTGTGTATCTAATATTTTGATAGGAGCTCCATGATCTTCAAAGGGACCCCCCTGCCCAGTGTTCAGCTGGACCAGTTGGAGAGGACAGTACGTACAGATGCTTCCTTTGTCAGATTTGCATCCTATCTCAGATTTACTATTGGTGCATCTTGTCTGTCTCTCTGTCAGTTTGTCTTCTTCAAAAATTCAGATCTTTTGTGCTTTTTTTGTTTTCACAGTGTTCCACTGGCAAGCTACAATCATGGGCCCCGTAAGTAGTGTTAGGCAAGGCTTCTTATGTCTTGCTGCTTGTGTGCACACATTTGCACCCCACCTTTAGCCATTTTGTTGGTCTGCCTAAGTGAAATGTTTTTTTTTTTAAAATGGGAATATAATAAGTAACAGGGAACCTGGCTTCAGAAGCCAGCATCCAGTACCACGTATTTGTTCCAGCCATTCACTAAATCATGCTGCAGAGGTAGAACCAGGTGATTTGGAATATGTGGTTGTTGGATTGGAGCTGCTGAATCCAGGTTGCTTATCACTGGGTGTAATGCTGACATAAGTATTTGGTTGTTGTTGTTGTAGAGTGACAGTCCATACCAAGGCGGCGTGTTCTTCCTCACAATCCACTTTCCTACAGATTATCCTTTCAAACCACCAAAGGTGAGAAACCCTTTTGCATGTCTTATTTTATACTGACACAGAACTCTTACCAGAAAATCAGTTTGACATGTACAGCTTAAAACCCCCTTCATTAGTTTGATTTGCCAAGGGAGGTTTCAGGGAGTGTAGAAGTTGACAAGATGTTGTGGGTGCTTTTTGACAAGATGGCTGGCAGTAAAGTACAGATACATGTAGGCCGAGCCCTAGCAGTATTATGCAATACCTCGGTATTGTACTTGTAAAAGTCATGTTTTATTCTAGCGTATTTTTTATGTTCTCCTTAAACACAAAATCGTTTAAAGAACTGTAATGTAATTATGTAGGCAGAAGTCCTCTGACGTAAAACTTGGTTATACCTTTAGCTGTCCTGTCCCCCACCACAGAAGTTGTAATAAACCTAATGCACCTGCCCTTGTTCCTAGGTTGCATTTACCACAAAAATATATCACCCAAACATCAACAGTAATGGCAGTATCTGTTTGGATATCTTAAGATCACAGTGGTCTCCTGCTCTAACAGTATCAAAAGGTAAGAATGGAATATAATACACTCATATTACTTTAAATTGCTATTGGTAAACTGGGACTCTGAATAATAGGTAGAAAGAAATAAAAATTGTAATTCAAACGCATTTGATTTTGATTTCGAGTCTCTACTTCATACTAATACATTACCAGTTCAGCTGGGCACTGTACATTTAATGGCCGTCTAGTTTTGGGTAATGTCAGCTCCAGTCTCTTCAGTGTAGCCCCTCTGGTCAAAATCTACACAAGACCGACTGACCAGTGTTAGAATGACTATATATGCAATTAGAGACAAAGGATAAAAGCGAGATAAAAATTGGTGTTTATTCTCTGCCCGAGTACTAGATCAAGTAAGACCTTGCCATCTGTATCTGTCAACCTGGTGTCACCTTTTCTTCTATGGCTCCTCTGACCAGTGTTTGTGTGTGTTTCAGTTCTGTTGTCCATATGTTCTTTGCTTTGTGACCCGAACCCTGATGACCCCTTAGTGCCAGACATTGCACACATCTACAAATCAGACAAAGAGAAGTAAGTATATGTGTTAAAGAAATACTCCATAGGCTGAGTTATACCGTTTTGTAATCCATCTCTTGATCTGACCGTAGGATTTCCGAATCTGGCAGTAGCACTTTAGCTACTAGTTTAGCATAAATCATTGAATTGGATTAGACCAGTAGCATTCAATTGCTACTGCCAGATCCAGATTAAAAAATGGAAAAACTCAACTGTTTAACTGTAAGGGAGTTGGGAAATGTGGTTGTCCAGTATGACGGTATTTATTCGCCATGTAAGATGTTAAATCTGCAGGTTTTTGTTCACTATAGTAGTGTATCACATGTATTAAAGGTACAACTGCATTTGTTTTTAGTTCAGCAATGCAAAACATTGTTGTATAACTGCATCCTATTGATTACGTTTGGGAGTTTGATATAAACAAACGGATGACAAATGGAGAAGGGGCAAAAAAAGAAATGTTATTAAATAGTATACACAGCTGTAAGCAGAAAAAAGGTGGAAAAAGGTGGTTAGGTGGATAAACTATGCTAATCTTTAACTTTAGCAAACTTTAACAAAGAGGCAAGTAAACACCATTTTCTAGTTTAAAGAAGAGTGTCGAAGGTGTTTAGCCTCCACTACACCCCTTGGCATAAATAGTAGCTATGCTATTAGTGCTTATTGCTTTATAAAATGCATAATTAAGGGTGTGAATGAAATTATGAGTCAACCATGTGATGTTGGCTTATTGAATGTCCCCCGCTTGCCACGTAATTTTGATGATGGATTTTTCAAAGAGGAAGATTGCTGAACATAATTTGATAAAGCATGGTGATGAGAATTGTACCTGGCATTCATTCCATGTTGCGTTTAGTGGGGTAGATGTGATGAGTCAAAAGCGATTTAACAAATCTGATCCACTGCCTGACCGTTTGTTTAACCAGATGTTGCACTTTCTAAACATCTTTTCTTTTTCCATGTAATTTCAGATACAACAGACTAGCAAGAGAGTGGACCCAAAAGTATGCAATGTGAAGCAAAACAAACAAACAAAAAAACCCTTTACAAAACTGGCCATTTTTGAGTCACAAACCACTGTAAATTCCTAGTATCTTAAAAAAAACACACACACATAAACTTAGGTGATATTATTAAAACACATCATACTGTTAACATTTACCAACTGACATGACCATTTTTAGAGCATAGGAGTTAGGTTTAATGGGAGGAGCATGGACCATACAGAAGGCCGTTTCTGTGGACTTGCACACAGTGTGCATCTAGCTCCCCCCTCCCTTTTCCACCCTTTTTTGGGCACTTTTTTCTTTTCTTTTTCTTTTTTTCCATCATTTTGTAAATCTTATTTAAGAGAAATTGAGGCATGGAGGTTTGGTGGAGTTGACCAAGTAAAGAGGGAAATTAAGGACTTAAATATTGTATTTTTCTTTTTTTTCTTGTTTTGTTTTTAGTTGATCTTCATTTTCATTTAGAGATTTTTATTGTATAGTGTAAAGACTATACTGAATCTATTTTTATTATTTTGCATTAAAAATCAATTTTAAAAGTTTTGGTGTTTTTCTTTTTCTTGTCTTTGCTGTACAGAAGTAGCACTTTCATTCTTCAACACATTTTACACATTTCATTTTACATAAGCAAAATATTAATTCAAAATGGCAAGGCCTTTTTTGGTAATAGCCTTACTGTGTCAATACATGGTGGACCAAAAACAACTGGATCACTTTTTAAATGACTATCTATACCACTATTTAAAAACCATGCAAATTAAAGCTTATTCAGTTCTCTTTCCAGTGATAGCATGTCTTATGACCATGCCAGCAATGGTATGATCACCATGACCATTTGAATAAAAAAAAAAAATCAGGAAAAAAAATAGCCAAATTGCTTTCTTATATTTGCATTTAATTCAGGTGCTGCTTTTAACTGACTTTCAGTGATGGAAAAAAGGTGCTCACTGTGTCCTTTATCCCTTTACACAGACTCAATGATTGAGTAGATACAGTCATTTAAAACATTTTAAAAGTTTTAGTCCACTATTATGTATGTTGATCCTGCTGATCTATTAAATGCCAATCCTCACCGTAACCAAAGCCTGCTTCATGATAACTCACCACTAGAGGGCAGCATTGTCCAACAGTGGGCATTACCAATCTGGTCAAGTTAAAAGTGATGCTTCAGGGAATGTGACTCACTCTTATTCTGCACTCTTTTTTTAAGTGCTCAGATTCATCATTTTTTTTATTGGTTGCATGGTAAAGTAGAGCTAATGAAAGAAGTCCAGGGGTTCGGGGCGGTGGCGTTTGTTTTTAAAGGGTCGACTACATATGCATGTATGTTAGGATCATGCTTAACTTTTGTGCCTGCTGGCCTAATTAGGCTTATGAGGTCCAACCTGAACCTTTCCTGAAGTATTAGCCAAAAACAGATCCCACAGGTAGTGCGTTTAATCATTTCTACAGCATATCATATCTGTTAAAATTATAATTGGGTACACACACTCACACACACGATGTAGGAGGTGTAGCATACATAACAGAGAAAAAAGGAAAGTCACCAAGATAGATAGGAGAGTGAAAATGTGTGGGTGTATGGCATGCTCCATAATGATTGGTTGCAGCAACTCAGATGAGCGTGGCAGGCACACACTGAGGAGTCATATAAAGATGTGCTGCTGCTGTAGGCTAGCAGTGATGCACCTGCTGCTCGCTGAGTGCGTGATGAGTGGCAGCGGTGACTCTCTGGCATGGGCGTCACTAGGCCTTTTGTCCTTTTTTTACCCCACACCCACCCACCTACATGCATTCACACTCACACTCACATTCACATTCACACACATTCCTTTTAACATGATCAAAGATATACAATACGGTGACAGTGTCTCTGATGCGCATACAGTCAGCGGAGATGCCATTTACAGGGTAGCCTTTGTAAAAAGAAAAAAAAAACTCCCCCGCACACACACACACACACACACACACACACTCCTTTTGACATGATCAAAGACGTACAATGCGGGGAACAGAGAGATGAGTGGCATGCCTACTTGAGCCTGTACACTCCACTGTCTGACCCTTATTAACAAAAACAAAAAACAAATTTCATTCAAAAAATATGCATCTGGGAGTAATCAAGTGCCCAAGTGCTTTTTTGTTTACATGTCAGATGTGCTTTCATCATGGCTGTGGCTTCGTGATCTGCCATTTGCCATTTTTAAAGTGGGCAGTGTGTGTGTGTGTGTCTGTAAAAGAGGGAGTGTTGCCTCAGATGACAACCTGTCAGAAGGGGGGCTGTCGACCAGGGGCACCGTGACCTTTGGAAACACAGCTGCCAGATACTGCCTAAGAGTAAAGGAAAGCTTTATTTTCAGAAAAAGAGAGAAAGAGAGGGAGAAAAACAGTGTGTCAACCCCTACAAGAGCAGGATAAGCTCCCCCGTGCCTGAATTAGGTGTAGAAAGAGAGGCAGAAGAGACGGAATATGGTCACAGAGGCGAGTGCATCATTACCATAGTAATGAAGGACCAGGAGGGGTTACGGCTGTAAATTTAATTCCATGATTTGGGTCCCCAGGGAGGAGGAAAAGGACAGCCTTCACCAGTTACCTTGTGGCAGTGTGGAGGGAGCAGGGTAGGGGGGCACTGGGGGGGGGGGGGCGGGGAGGTGGTGGGAGTGGGGAATAGTGGTCCCGGTCGCTGGGTACTTCACTAAACCTTGGGAAATTTTCTGAAGGATGACTCAGTCGCAGAACCTGTCTATTTTCACCTCCTTCTCGCCAAAACTCATTTATTTCCGACATATTGCTAGTGGTCAACTTGACGTCTCTGGAGAGGCAATTGAGCTCGCCTGGGTCTGTCATGTGACGAGCTGTGTATGAGGAGACAGGGTTGGGTGAGGTGAGGGTGTTTGCTGTCACCTTGGCAGCCCCTGTATATGACTATTTTACGGTTGACATATCACAAATACAAATACAGGGCACACATGACATTCCCATCATGTCAAACATTCTCAGTGTGTTTCTATGCTCCACAGTAAATACTTTAGACTACGCACATATCTTACATGCCCTCAGACACACCATATTTTGTATGCTGTGCATGTGTGCATTAAGAAATTCCTATCATGTCAAATATTCTCAGTGCTACGTGTCTAATGCTACATAGTGCATAGTTCATGTTTTCTTCCTGTTTTATAAGGACTAATTCTGTGCATGTGCGTTAAGAAATTCTTTTCAGAACTGTGCAGGGCAAGAATTTTTTTATTTACCAAAGTTACTAAAAAGACTAAACATACATAGAGACAATCAACGAAATACATCTTATAAATAAATAACTTGTTTGGCCAACACTAAAGCACTTTTCTTCTTTGGTCGCCCTACAGGTTGGAAGCAGAATTGTCTTTCTTATTTCACACTTAAACTACACATTGCCGATCCGCTTTTGCAAACTCACATAGTAGGGCCGTTCACCCTGTTACGAGTTGATTCTTCCTCTCACAAAAGGCAAAGCCTAAATAACAATAATAACAAACTACTTACCATTTAGGATCTTAGGAAATACACACCATAACTGATACCTGCTCACCAACAGTGTGGACTACCCCACCTTTACATATGAATAACTACAGTTATGCTGCAATGTATCACAAATAAGAATTCAGTCTTTTAAATAACAGCTGTAAACTAATTGAAAATATTCAACAAAGTTCAAGCAACTAGCCTTGTCTTGGGCTTTGGAAGGGACATTTATTTTGACGCATTACAGTCCTTGAAAAAGTGCAAGATTTAGTGATTTTTTAAAAGCCTTAAATGAATATGTCTGTCTCACCAGCAGACTAAAGCATTTGCCATACTGAATATATTTGACATTGTATCAATATAACATTTGCAATATTTTAGGTACCTAGGGAGGATATAACACGACACACACACACTGAAATTCAACCCAGAGCGTAGGCTGAGGAGATTAAAAGACACCGGTAGACTGAATGTCCCTATCAAGACTGGTACCCATATGAGTTATTGTGACAGTTAATAATCACTCACACACACACACACACACACACACACACACACACACACAAAAACACAGACATGCATACACACACTTGTGAAATGAGTTTAAGGAAACCAGCTTGTAATGAGCAGTGTGTGTTTGCTGTGTGTGTGTGTGTGTGTGTGTGTGTGGGTCGGGTAATATTTATTACCCCCTACCTCACAACCCCCCACCCCCCCCCACCCCCCACCCCATGGGCTCCTGCCCAATCAATAAGCCAGTCCCAGGAACGCTGCCAACACTCCACCTCACCCGGCCAGAGAAAAACTCATTCCCTCCCACACCCTTATGTGCTCACGCACCAAAGCGTTTAATCAATCCAGGCCATTATTATTGGCCACTGCCCTGGACCCTAAATTAGCCCAGCGCGCATAAACAGTTCATTTTCCATTGTACTGCAGTTCGTGGGATTTCACTTCCTTTCATTCAGCGCTGAGACAGTGACGTGGGACCAGTCATTAATTCGTCATCATCACACGGGTGAATAGGAGTATGATTAAAATGTAGGGACAGCGGGTAGAGTGTGAAATTAATTTCAGGAAAAAAAAGAAATAAATAAAAAAAACCTGGTGTCAGCCATTGAATTGGTGCAAAGGCAAGGGATGATATTAAAGGAGATGAGATAAGAAAAGAAAAGAGGCGAAGAAGAAAAGGAAGAAAAGAATTTGAAAGGAGATGATTATGAGAAGAAAGACTACCGCCACAATAGGGCTTGTGGTTCTTGATGACTCTGCTCCGTCGAGCTTGATTTCTTTTCCAATCTGTGCTGCTGAATCTGTGCCATGCCTGGTTCAATTCTTGTCCCTGAGATCTGCCTTGTGTTAGGTACAGAGGAACCTCAGTTTCTAAATCATTCCAGCGTCGCTGTTTATCTAAACTGATCTGTCTCCAAATATGAGGTGTCATGACAATACATCTTGATCTTTGTTCAAGCTCTTGAGGGGTTTAATATCATGTCACGGCATGTGGACCAAACATTGACCCTGAGAACACACACCTTGTTCTAATCTAGACTATTTGAAAGACAGTTTGATTATTAGTATCATTCTGTTCCCACAGGGTTTTCATTTTGATGTTCGTAATGATGTAAAATGTAGCCGAAGTGGTTTGGGAATGAAATAACACTCATGCATTGATTTTGTTTTTAGCATTAAAAGGGTATATATACTACTAATGCAATACTATAGATTGATAATGATAATAAGGCATCATTCACCACCTAGTGATTTTTATGCCTTTTCCAATTGCCTTCAGTGCTCTAATGAATAGATACCACAAATGCAAACGTAGTATCTTGATCAATTTCCATTCTGACTGTGAGTACACTTGACCCTGTATGGATTTTTTTTTTACCATCTGGATTTTTTTTAGGACACACATAAACACATGCACTCGCACACCCACACAGACATACATGCTCATGCACACACACAGCCACACAGCCACACAGCCACACACACTCATGTGCCCACACATGACCTATACTCAGTGTGGCTGGACAGAGGTGTTAACAAACTCATTCTGCAGGGCAGTGCCCTTCATGGAACATTGATTTTCAGCTCCAGGTGGGGAACCGAAAGGTCAGGCACTTGGGCAGGAAAGAGAGAGGGTGCAGAAAGGGCAGTGGCTGGCCCCTGTGTGCTTGTCATTTTGGGACCGCCAGAAAAAAAATGTAAAAACAAAACAGAGGCAAAGCAGCCAGTGCCCGAATAACTGTACCTACAGACCAGAGCTTGATTACATTGTGGAAGTGGTAAAAGGTCATGACCTTTTGTGTCCTTTGGTCTCTGGAGAGTCAATCATGAATATTCACAGTAGGATAATTTGGATCAGTTAAATCAGTTGCATTTGTATAGCACCAATAGTGGTTAATGCAGAATATTGCCTTCATCTGAATATGAACCATAATCAGAATATGTTGCACATGTAAACACAGTGACTGGCTGGAAAACAAGACCCCAGAATGGGCAGGTAGGTGATGATGGTGGGGGAAAAAACTGGGGAAAAAACTCCTTTTAAACAGTCTGACAACTCACTGAATTTAGAGCCAGAAGACTCCACTAGCCAAAAACAAACAGGTAGACACCTTATGCAGAACCTATGTGTATGAACTAACATACATAAGATGTAGCTTGTGTGGGTTATTACATATGTATGCGCTATTGGAATGGCACTCATTCATTCAGGTTCATTCAGGTTACGGGGCACAACCCTTCATCCAACCATCTCAGACCTGTTGGTTAGCAGCAACCATAGGCCTGAATAATGAATAGTGAAAGTTGCAGAATTAACCATTGTGACCTCCAAACAAAAAGAAAAGAAGTTGTGTATGATTCAGTTCTGTACAAATTGCAGAACATCTCTACTTTGACTCACTGACAGTAGTTCAGCCTGCTTCTTCCCGTACATGCACAGCAGGGGCATCATCTCCTGTTTACTGCCCCCTGTCTCCTCATCCATCCACCCTCTCTCTGACAGTTATGAGACAAGAGGATCACATTCAAACTCCCCCTTCTTCTCCCAAGATCTTCCCGTTCCTGGAGAAGTAACGAATGTGATGCATGGAAAGCCCCTCGGGATTGAGGAGCATCTAAATCCATTAGGTATAACCTTGCTTCTGACGTAGGTGGGGGTAGAAAAATGCGATTGGATTTGCTCACCCGGGGTTCGGTGATTAAAATCTGTTCCCGCTGAAGTGCTGGAGCGAGTAGTGATTTTCTACCCTGCCTGCCGGCCTGGCTTGAATGGGATTGCGGGGGCGCCGCGCAGATGGGGATGGTCGGGCGTAAACCCACCACGGATAATAATTTCTCATTGCACAACGCACCGTAATAAACACAGGGTGCCATAGAACAAACATAACACACACACAAAGTCACAGTTCCACACATGCCTTTTTAATATTCTCTTTAATGCTACTTACTTAACAAAGGCTGTGTGTCGTTTCCATGGTGCTGTAAAGCGGCAGGGCAGAACATGAAACCCTCCAAACACAGCCTGCCATGCACTTTAGATAAAAGCTTCCACTGAATCAGTGTTTTAATGTAATGCAGCTCAGTATGTGCCGCTGCTGGTAGTTGGTTGTTCACGAAGCAACAGTAAATTAATCTCTCAACCTTTGTGAATTATCCCTAATTTGGAGAGTAGGACAGTCTCTAACAATTCAGTTATATGTCGCATAGGCTATAGATGCTAGAATCAGAAAAAGGGGTCTTTGGATGAAAGTCATTTTCCACAAGTTAACACAGTTCACCAGAATCTTAATTGGTTTTTTTTTTCTAATATGCTTTGGTCAAAATACCACAGTTAATTTTCATGGTACCCCTTTCAATGCTGTCAAAACAACCCTGGTCAGAATCCATTCTAACATAATGATAATGTAATGGTACAGTTACTGAGGTGAGCAGGCACTGGCTAGTTGGCCAAAGAATCGATACATGCACCCTGCCTCTGGACATGCCTGTTCAATCACATTTACTAGCCTGTTTGTATTCTCACTAATAAAAAGGCAGACTCAAGAAAGATCTAAAACAGGGCCCATCCTGATTTTAAGCATTCTTAGATTACTAGGATTTTTAGATTAGTTACTTAATGTTTAAGTTTAGAGCAACACTGTCTCTTATTCACACATAAAAGGTGTACAGTCATTTGTCAGATGATGATGCAGCCTACAGCTACACGCAACCTAGCAACAGTAATGATACAGCAAATGCCCAAATATATCCAATTCAGCAAATGAATTCCCTGAAGGGTGTCTGTTTACAGTATAGGAAAAAATCTAATATGATGCGAGATGAGATTTTCCTGTCCAAGCCTGCCTCCCTGCAGTCATTATGACACCCCAGAAGCACCCACGTAGAGGTGGAGTGAGGGAAGGAAAGGGGTGGGAGTGGTTTTCTTTTTTTTTGGAGAGGGATTGTGTTGGGTGTATGGGGAGATCTGTCTTCACAACCAACACCTTGACCTGACACCTCAACCCATATATACAGGGCTGGAGAATGGAAATGGAAAATGAAGAAAAAACATGGTAGAGTAGAGGAAAAAAAGATGAGACAAAAACTGGCTTGGTCCAACTGGCTTGGATGTCTGCATGGTTTCTGGCTCTGTTCCTATACTTGATGGAAAAGTTGTGATAGATTTTTTTTTGTGCTGTGTTTTTGAAGAATAATGGAGACTTGCACAGACTGTGACTGTCGAAACTCCAATGACCCACTGACAGTTATCAAAAATGAAGAGGAGCTGTTGAAAGCATGGCGCAAACAGATGTTTAGAGTGAGGAAAAAAACAAAAAAAACAAAACAAATTTCACTCACAGAAAACAGGTTGTTTTTGCCAGAAGATTGTCAGTTATGACAGTGAGGCATCTAACAGAACTAGTCACCCATTAAATTTAGATTGTAATTATATACTTCACCCAGGGAAAAGATGAAAAAGGTCTTTAAGTCATCAGAACAAATACTGATTGACAATGAGAGACATTATCTCTTGATTAGCACTTAGCTAGCAGATGAGGATTGGCGTGGATTTTACAATTGGGTATTGTTAGCGAGACACAGTGTACCAGCAAAAATTTGAGGGAAGATGACGCCCATTTACGTAAAGGTCCCATATTATGGAAAAAAAACTTTTCATGGGTTTTGAATGTCTTTTGGGTCTATACTGCCTCTACGCACACTGTTAGTTTGCTAAAACTAACGTATTCAACTAGTAAATTTACCAGAAACCGTGTGCCAAAAATCATCCATGTATATTTCTTCTCACCCTCCCGAAGAAGAAAGAAGAACAGTATGGTTGGATTGCATTTTTGAAGACTGTTAAGTACCAGACGATATTTGTAAACATTTATTGGTGTGCTCTAACCATTTCAAGGACGACTGTTACATCAACTGTGGACAGTATAAACTTGGATTAGCCACCAAGCTTTGCCTCAGTAGGGGGTCACTTCCAACTAGCCATGGGAAACCCGACTAGGATAGTTCTCATCACTATGATACATTGCAAACCAGGCCAACTGAGCCATCCCCACACTTGAGAATTTATAAAAATGCATTTTAAGATGTTTGCTAAACTGTAAATAGTATTTTCTAGACAGCAGAGGCAATGGGCAACAGCAACTCACTAACGTGTAGGAATTGTAATAGGAAAGAGCCTATTCTGAACCAGAGGGATGGAGAGGCAGGAGACAATGACTAATCTGAGACATATTTTTAACAAACTACTTCCAAGACATGTTTAGTGTAAAAAATTAGACTTGTTGTAAAAAAGGGCATGATATGGGAGTTTTAGACCTTTGGATTTGGGAATTGGACAAATGTTTGAGGCTCTTAGAAGACTTCAAAAGAGAATATGTCTGTAATGTTGTCCTTATTGGTGCTGGACCACAGTATTCCTCTGGGATATGTCACCACATGAAGATGTGCTATTGAACACTTGGAGAGAGAAAAAAACATCTATAAATGCCCTGCCCCCCCAGTGTGTGGGGAAAATACTAAATGTCAGGGAGAGACTACATACGATCAAAGCTCAATACTCTAGTGGTTACCAGTCCTGGCCTTCAAATGGCACATCAGACATCTGGGAGGTTGAAAGGGAGGTAGAGGCTGCCATCCATGAGTGTCACATAACCTTGAGTTGCTTACGATTAGTTCTACGTAGGTCGGTCTGTGTAGGAGCACCTGGTTATAGGACAAATAATTCAGCGTGAGAAATAAAAAATATCACAGTGGCTGTGTCCGAAATAGAAAAAAAAATGCTGCCTTCAAAGAGAACATTTGGGGACAGCAAGAAATCAAGACTCTCCAATTCGAATAAAATGCATAAAATTTTGCCTTCGACGGTGCCTTCATTTTGGCCAGTTTTGAAAGAAGCATAGAAGCAGCATCCTTCATGCTGCCTTCTGTGTCCAACATTCTATCGAACTATGAATGCAGCTGTTGGTGTTATGTATTGCTGTCTAGCCAGGCCATCCGAAACGAAGGTTTTAATCAGCACCTTGATGTCTGCTTAAGGTGCGTGACAGTGAAGGCAGCAAGGCAGCAAGTCAATAGCTTCCCATTTCAGACCAAGCCAGTATCTTTGTAGAGATTATATGGCTGTGTGGTCTAACTGCTGAACAACATCAACAACGTCACTTGGAGCACTCATCCCTCACTTCAGGCCTGGAAATGATAAAACAAACCAACAAACCAACAAATGAAAAATACCCGAAGAAGAAAACTATGTGCTGCTCTACACATATCAGCTCTGGCTAACACAGGCTTGTCATTTACAGTTGTGTTCAGGCCAGCAGTTCAGCAGATCGGTTCAGCAACATGACCTGAATCTTAATGTGTTTCAGTGGCACGTTTATCTGAATCCCCCCATCATCGAGCATCCCAAGAGAGAGGAGATCCGCACTGCGGATGGAAAGGTGTAAAGGAAGAGAGTGAGCAGTATGTTTTAATGACATGATTGTATTTCATCTTTCTGCCAATGACGTAATGAGCCAAAGACATTCAGAGTATCAGAGAAATTCATAACAAGTTATCCAAAGTGTCTATAATAACCAAACCAAGTTGTAGCTACTTTATATTTAGGAGCCTATTGAGTTTCACAATGATAATCATTCATAACATGTCCTATTTCTGTGTCACACAAGCCACCCACACCTTTTTTATTTTGCCTTGTCAGCATTATATGCTCTGTGACTCATCAGTGGTGACTCACAGCTACTGTAAATCTGCACAAATTGCAGGGTGTGTTTCGCATCAGCACTTTCACCACATAACCCCCCCCCCCCACCACCCCCCTCACACACACACACACACACACACACACGCACACACACACACCCTTCTCCACCCCACCCCCATCACCACCACTGTCAGAGCCTTACAGGGAGAGGAGGAGAGGCAACCCCTACGAGGTGGCTTGTTGATTCACTTAAAAGCCTTTTATACTTATTAGATTGTCTAGATGGATGTGCTCAAGAAGGGAAGCTGGGCAGCTGACCACTGTTGAACTCTCCTCAGAGCACCACCAACACCCATGGGTGGGGTTGGGGGAGTGAAGTGTGTGTATGTGTGTGTGTGTGTGTGTGTGTGTGTGTGTGTGTGTGTGTATGTGTGTGTATGGAGGGGGGGTAGCATTGGTGAAATGGAGATTTAATTTGTGCTCAACGTGTAAGGGAGGGTCTTGTGTGGGAGGTGTGAGGGTGGACGTGAGCAGTTCGAGGATTTATTTGTGTGGCCCCGGGGCCATCTTGAAATGGACTTGATTGGCACTTAAGCCAGCAGAGAAGAACAAGTGGAAGGTGAGCAAGTGGAGGGAAGAAAAAAAGGGAAGAAAAAAATCCCCAATGGATGTATTATTACAGACAATTCATGCTGCTTTACGGGTCAATCCATCCCAGTGCACACACACACACACACACACACACACACACACACACACACACACACACACACAACCTCAACCAGAATACTCCTACAATGGGGCCTGTAATCGCATGACATACTAACAAAGAAAAGGTTACTCTTTGGGTGAATGAAAGGTCAAGCTATTTTTTTTCCTTTAAAGAAAGGAGCATAAGGAAAGGGACACAAAAGGGAATAGAAAACCCTAAGGTGAATCAATATACATATGGAAAAGCATGTATGTCGTAGTTATGGTTATGGTTTATCCTCATCTTCCTCAAGGTCGATTGACATATACTGTAGATAGAGGTTGTAAATAAAGTTCCCTGTGAGTATATATAAAAGTGTGTACTTTTTTGAAATGTATTGTACCTTTCCTTTATTCACTACTCTAGAATGATAGAAGGTCAAGAATTTCACTCTGCACTAAACACATACCTTTCGAATTTCTCATTTTTTAAAGAGTATTCCGTTTTAATGGTTGAGACCCATTTTCATGTTGCTTCTTTTTCACAGTGGAATGACAAAGCGACCAAGGCAAAGGCTCCCTCCTTCATCGTGAGTCGGTGGGGACGTCTGGAACGATTTCACTCTCGTTCTCTCTCACTCTCTTTATTCTCTCACTTATCACTCTCTTTTTCGCTGTCTTTTGTCTCTCTCTCTTTTTCTATTTCTCTTTGCTACTTCTTTCTCTTGCTGTCTTTCTCTTTATCCCCTCTCTCTTTTTTCTATCTCCCTCTTGTCTCTTTTTCTACTGCGGTTTCTTCTCATCCTCTCTCTCTCTCTCTCTCTCTCCCTCTCTCTTCTCCCTCTCTCTCTGTTGGTGTGATGAATGGTGCTGTAAAGGCAGCCGTGGCCTTCTCCTGGATTAGCATCAAAGGCAGATCAATGCGTCAGCTGTTCAGCCTCCGGCTCCATCCACTGGAGTCCCCCACCCACCACCCCACGCACACACCTCCTTCCGTGGCAGTGACACCCCCCGAGTGCAGCCCTACGTGGGCAGATGACATAGCAGAAGGCTGGTGACACCACGCGGAGGGGTGACACGGGGGAAAGCTCGCTGAGAGAGATAGAGTGGGACACAGAGATACAGTATAATGGAAAATAGAGAGATAGAGAAGAATGAAGAGAGAGAGAGAGACAGAGAGAGAGAGAGAGAGAGAGAGAGAAGGGGGTGGATGGTGTGGGAATCCAGTAAAATAAAAAAGGCAAAAGAGATAGAGATAGAGAGATAGAGTAGAATGAAGAGAGAGAGAGAGAAGGGGATGGAGGGTGTGGGAATACAGTAAGATAAAAGTCAATAGAGAGATAAGGAGACAGATAGATACAATCAAATGAAGGGAATAAAGTAAAAGTGGGAGGGGGAAAGAGAGCGAGAGATACAGTGGAATAACGAGAAATATAATGTGACCGTGTAATTTTTTATTGAGGGATAGAAGAGCACAGAGGAACAGTAAAAAACGAGTCTCATTAAATAAGACATCTGGATTGTAATTTCCTTGTGATTTCTGGTCAAACTCAAACAAGAAAAAGGAAGCATATTAGAGTTCTTCTTCCTTTACAAACATATTTTCAGCTATAATAAACTGGAAAGATCTTTTATCCCAATTGAGCTATAGTACTATACTTTAATTATGAGTTCACAACATAATGTAACTGTGTAATTGATTATTGAGGGAGATATAAGAACACAGAGGAATAGAAAAAAAAGCGTGTCTCATTGGAGAGGATATCTGGATTGCAATTAAAAAAAATGATGAGTAACAATACAGCAATTATCCAGAGGCTAGAAAGCAGAGAGAGAAAGAGATAGTGGGAAAGAGAGAGAGATAAGTAGATAGATAGAGAGAAAGAGAGAGAGAAAGAGAGAGAGAGAGAAATATATGGCTGGGTATACACAACCGCTTTCTTGTGTCTGTGATTCTTGAACTCCACCAGACTTTTACGCTTTGTGCCTGTGCTCATTTGACAAAGGAGAGCAGTATACAGAGAGTGTAAGAGATTTATAAACCATTGTTGTACGCTCTTGCTCTTGCAATGTTACATCATAGCAACACCTTGAAACACAGACTGCATCCTCCTTACAAAAGAAGACCAGGATATGGCCTCCCACACACAGTCCTTTACCTTCACAGGACCCTCCTAAGGGACCTGACTCAATAACTGCCCATTCCACCTCTCAGACAACAGAGGGCCCTTCCCAGCCCACCCCCAACCCAGTGTAAACAGTATCATTAATCATCGTACAGTAGGCATATTCAAGTCTGACCCAATAAGTCACTATTCTCTTGAGAGCCTCTTCAGAATCAACTGACCCAACTCTTTAACCCTTGTGGGTGATTCTAATGTTCTCTCAGCCCACCCCATTAACAAGCTTAACGAGCAACCCCCCCCCCCCCCACACACACACACTTGCCCCTAACTGTGTACACAAGAGCGCTAATGAAATGGTAAAAAGATAAAGCATCTGTGGTCCCCTAGCTTCTTAAACCAGCCCTATGGCCTTACGTATATATATATAGAGAGAAACAGGGGGATTTAAAACTGCTGTATCCAAACACTGTCTACCAGTCATACATCAATGAAACAGCCATACATACAAACAGCAAAACATAGACCACCCACCTCAAAGACACTCCCCCCCCCCCCCCCATATGACAGGGGAGCTGAATTTGAGAGAGAAGAAATTCTCAGAAAAGAACAGAAAAACTATCAAGACTAGAGAAGGAGAGAGAAAGAGAAAAGAGAGAGAGAGAGAGACAATAGAGAGGGTAGACAGAGAAACAGAGAGAAATATTTGGCCAGGGGGCTAGCAAGGCTGTAAAGCCCAACCACACAGGGACAGGTGGGTGATGAGCAGTGGGGGTGGGAGTGCGGGTGGGATCGTTGGAGCTGAGATGGAGAGAGCTAAAGGAAAGGAGAGAAGGGAGAGATAAATAGACAGTTAAGGCAGACAAAGAAACAGACCGAGAAAAAGACAGGGGGATAGAGAAAAAGACAGATAAAAAGAGAGAGGCTCCTAAAAGAGATTCCTAAAAAGGAAGAGATTTGAAGAGACGTAGAGAGGCGAAAGAGGAGGGAAACAGGGGGCCTAAAAAGACTGAAGGACTCTGACTTCCCCAAACCATTTGTGAAATAAATGAATGTAACAAATAAATAAATAAACAAATAAATAACAAAATGAAAAACATCAAACGGCAATAAAAACAAAAAACAATCAGCTCCCGTCACCATGCAGCTAAACAGCAGCCAGCCGCAGTAACTCATGGGCCTGTTTCTCCACACACACCCTTATCTCCCACAAAACCAATCAAGCCAAGCCATTGTCTGTCTGTCGAC
>CM059287.1:12688114-12690614 GCA_030347295.1 Setipinna tenuifilis | reverse complement strand
GTCCCATCATTACTGATTAGCACAAGAGGAAGAGGGGGGTATGACTCCACTTTCAAAGACGGGTTGGATACACTGGTCTTATTCTTGCTTATTTAAACAGCAGCTCCTATTCATCAGCTCTGGTTGGTCTTCCATGTATAACATTGAGTCATTCTGTACAGTAAATACAATAAATGCAATTACTGGGTTGCTGACCATATAATGAGATAAATTAGACAAAATCCAATTCTCTGCACTGTACATACATACATACATACATACATACACACACACATACATAGTGGGGCAAAAAAGTATTTAGTCAGCCATGTATGGATGTGTGTGTGTGTGTGTGTGTGTGTGTATCTATCTGTGTGGGTTTGTTAGTGTGTGTGTCTGTGTGTCTCTGTGTGTGGGTGTATGTGAGTTTTTCTCTTTACACTTAATATATTAAATATTGCTTTTGGTGTAACAAATTAGTGATTTTTTTTTAAAATAAACACATACATGTGTTTTTTATTTTCTCTTTTACCTTAATATGTTAAATATGTAATGCTTTTGGTTATTGATAATGATTTTATTTTACTGAAACAGTCAGCACTTCTTGGTATAGTATGCAAACTGCAACACATTAGTGAGCTGGGCAGCATTAATGAGCATTCTAACCCCTTTGTTCCTGGTTCAGATTCAAATAAACACTTATTGCCACGGCAACTTCCCTAGAATGTTTACTGACAGAACGTTAAACTAGAACTTTCAAACTAGAATGTTCAGTTGTTTACCAAGATTTTGCTCAGTCTAATTTGACACTTCAAAGAGGACAGCTGTTTTACAATGAGACTCTGTGTTTTTTTCCGCTGCTGCCTGCCAGTGCCTGAAAAGGACTTTGGTGATGATGTGTCATCATCAAGAATCAAGGTGGACAGCAACAGGAAGAAGGAGAAGACAGGTGAGAGAGCCAATCCCAGCAAAAAAAAGCTAAGGAAAAAGGCTAAGCGCCTGAAGAAAGAGATGGCAGACAGGAGAAAGAAGGAGGTGGAGATGGCCGTCTTTGAGATGGAGCAGGAAGTATCCCTGAAGGGTGTACCTCTTCTAGCTGAGGGGAAGGAAAGAGCTGGAGAGAGTGTGGTGGATGCCCTTAAAAATAGCCACATCATTGTCCACCGGGCCATGGTTCACGCTAGCCAGGATAGCCAGGATGGAAATCCAGAGGCTGTGGTGATGGGTTTAGCTAATGCTAACGAACAGTCTGAGAAGGAAGAGGCACAGCCTGTGTCTGGCCACACACTAGAGAAGGAGAGGAGGGAGAGACTGCTGGGCTGGTTTGACCGCAGGGAGGCAGCAAAGAAGAAAGCTGATGCTGTATGCTGTGTCACCACACCTGAGTCTGCCCATCCTAACTGGTCATGTAAGTATCATACCATCAGCACTGTCCCTTTATCAAACATTAAACTCTCCTCATCTCCAGAATAGAATTCCCTGTATTCTTACACTTCAGATATGGGTCTGGTGTGATATGTCTGTGAAGATTCTCATTCATCCAGGTCATGAGCTAAGTCCAATGAGCTAAATTGTAAGCATCTAGACTTCTTTTAGTAGCTTAAAAGCTACTAAAATCTACTAAAAGAAGTCCAGTTGCTTACAACGTAGCTCATTTGTGGGATGTAATACTGTCCAAAGTAATTGCTGACTAATTTTCATCATGTTGTACCTTTCAATAGACCAGCAATCTTCCCTGGACAACTGGGAGGAGGAGAGGAGGCTGAAGCTGCTGGCCTGGTTTGATCGAAGAGGCCTGACTGCCCTCAAAGCAGCAGTTGCCCAGACTGCAGAGAGCTCCACTTCCCTGGACAACCAAAATGGAAGACCTCAGCTGGCAGAGGAGGGCGGGAAGAGCCCCTCTCAGTTGACCCCTGATGGAGACCGTGGGTGCCCGGTTGTGATCCGTCCAAAGCTGGACGCCCAGAAATACCAGCCGAGAGTCCGGCAGGGTGGGCAGCGGAGGCGTCTCACCCCGCAAGAGAAGGATGTCCTGGAGGAGGAGAGGAGGTTGCAGCTGCTGGCTTGGTTCCAACGGAGAGGCCTGACTGCCCAGAGAGAGCAGTAGACGTCCAGGCTCTAGAGAGCTGCTCTGACTATGGCAGCCATGAGGGGCATGACAACATCCTGCCTCAGTGACTCAGTCAGGGGACTCAGTCAGCCTACAGACAGTGGACCTCCAGTGGCTTTACCATCTAAATAAATAATACCTTAGATTTTAAAAATATATATTATATATTAGATTTTATATATTTTATATATTTAGTATATTTTATATTAGATTTTCAATATTATTATATTATATTATATTATATTATATTATATTATATTATATTATATTATATTATATTATATATAATATTGCATATATTATTATTATTGTTATTACATAGGCTATGTTTTTATTAATAAATAATACATTGCATTTATACAGAATGTTGTTGTTCCTTGTTCTTTTCTCATCTCATGGAGTGAGCAGAAA
>CM059287.1:12672347-12678014 GCA_030347295.1 Setipinna tenuifilis | reverse complement strand
ACGGTACATCCATTTCTATAACACTAATGTGCTGTTGTAGCTCATCTGGTACCTTATGTGTATATTGGATAGTTCAACACTATGAGTGAATGTAACAAATAACGCTCCTACACTATTTCATTATGTTACATTACAGGGCTTCCAGTCTAAAACTCGGGCTGTGTTCAACTCAGAGTTTCTGAGGACTGTGACTTTATCGTTGGCTTAGGTCCAGAATAATGTAGAATGCAGACCCAGCAGTAGAGCAGATGGTCATATATGCTGCTACTTTAAACAGAACAGAAGAAGAAAGAAAGAAGAAAGGAAGGAACTGTAAATCTCACATTACAGCTGTCTTTTAAGCAATTACACCAAGCGGAAATCTAGTTTTATAGGACTACGGTGTACGAGCATGTATTACTTGAAGACAAATTGCGCAGGCCTGTAAGACTATTTTTTTGTTTGTCAAAAACTGAACAGCCTAATGAGAGAGAGAGAGACAGAGGTCATCTCTTGTGTCTGTAAATATACTACCATACTGATGTTCACCCTGTCACTCTTCCTCACTCTGCCTGTCTCCCTGTCACTTGCTGCATCTTCCACTTGTCCTAACTAGCTAAAGAAATTTGGGAGAGTTGCAGGATTCTCTGTTACTTGTAAGCATCTGGAAGTCGCTTTTCAAACACGGGAGACTCCCGGAGGTCACAGGACAGTTGGGATGTCTGTGTTGTTTTGGGAGGAAGGGGGGGGGGGGGGGACAATTAACTACAAGACCACAGCCATGTCGCATGAGAGCAAGACCTTGTGCCTTCGTGGAACTATGCACACATGAACGGGTCTTTCAACAAGGGCCTTTCAGATACAGAGAGACATTTCCCCTGTGGCATATCTGACATGCTTATTAGTAGGATGCTATGCAGATTAGCATGGGAGGAATGCAGGGGCGATTTTAGCATCTGGTCTTTAGGGGTGCCCGGCCCCCAGTGCTTATCACACAACACTATTATTATATATAATATATTATTCATTTTGCACTGAGCCAGGGGGTGCCGAGCAGTTTCACGGGGGTGCCTTGGCACCCCTAAAAATGGTCTAGATTCGCCCCTGGAGGAATGAATACAATCTTAACAAGAAGACCATTGCGATGTTATCAAACAGTCTTAGTCACAGTTACCACCATTCTCTTTACCACATCCTCTTTAACACTTTTTATCATTTTACCTCTTTTATGCTTACCTATTGCTTTTTGCTTTTCTCTATGTGTTTTATTTATTTCATACATATTTTACACTTATTTTATCTTTTATGCTTTAATATTGTTCTTTGCTTTTATTTTTGTTAAGCACACTGAACTGCCTTTGTGTATGAAATGTGCTGTACAAATAACCTTGACTTGACTTGACTTGGCTTGACTTAAACGGTTTCCATCTAACATGTTAATGTGCATTTAAGATATTCAAAGTTATTTGAAAGTCATCATTACTCGGAAACATTTCAAATGCACATTAATCGTGGTTTAAAATGGCTGCTGATGAGCATCTTGTTAAGCCAAATCACTCTAAATGCACATGTCAAATTACTATAAATGCAGGAAAGCCAGTTGAATAGAAACTTGACTCATGTGATAGAGCGCTATCTGACTTTCAATTAGATAAGCAATCAAAAATCAAAAAAAAAAACCTGAATCAAAAAGGCATGCTATAAAATTCAGACAATTTCAATTCATAATATTTTTTTTACAGATAACATCACAATATTTTTGGTACAAAATCATATGTTAGAAAATGTTTAAATAAAATAATAATAATAATAATAATAATTGTTAGGTAGACAAGATGAGGCTTCCAGTCCAGCCTCGGATGTTCTCAGACATCTCTGTCCTATTAGTTATGAAAATGTTATGCAGGAAGAGAAAATGATTTGACAGTAACCGTGATTGATGATTTCACCTCTCCTTATTGGCTGGGTTCCCTCCCTGAGCGATGTCAGCCTTGGACAGGAGGTCACTCATTGAAAGCAAAGTGGCCCAAATGTATGCTGTGTTCGAAACACATAATTAATAGAGATTGGTTCTATGCTTCTGCTCCACTCACCGAAATGGAAATATTTGGCAATAATTAAATCACATTCATTCAACAAATCATTTTCAATTATTTTTTTTTCAAGTGTGTTTTGGGAGCCAACTCAAACCATGAGTCATCAGCACCTGAGTCCTATGAATGATCAATGTGGTTCAATGCCGAAATTACAGTTTTTCTCAGTCGCTTTGGTACTTTTCTCACAACACTATTAACATTTGCGCAGCAGTTAGTGCATTTCTCAAAACAGTTAGTGCAAACTGCAAAACCTAGTGGATAACCTGCAAAAGCACGTAACTTGCTCAAAATGGATAGTCCATTCCTCAAAAGCAAGTATTCATGTCAATGAAACTGCCAGTGTCATCAAAATGAGAAGTCTTTTTATCTTGTTTATGAACAAGATAGTCAAATGGGTTTGTCATGTTTTCATTATGACAGT
This sequence comes from Setipinna tenuifilis, assembly GCA_030347295.1. Taxonomy (NCBI): domain Eukaryota; kingdom Metazoa; phylum Chordata; class Actinopteri; order Clupeiformes; family Engraulidae; genus Setipinna; species Setipinna tenuifilis. The sequence goes on along the minus strand of CM059287.1, from coordinate 12,675,518 downwards.
AACTTCTCTCAGTGTTTTCCAATGCAGAAAAAAAGGTTAGAACTCATTGACACTACCTGAAAATGCTCAAGACAGCACTATACACTACCTGTACAGCCATTTTAGTTGCAAGTTACATGTTGCTATAGTTAGGGGAGTGAGTACAAGACACTGAATACGTACATTTCACATTTTTACTGTATATGCTCTTTGCAATTCTACAGCATTGTGCAAAAGAAAAATACACCACAGGCACTTATTTAGAACAAACATAAGAAACACCCTTTTGGTAGAGCTGTGCACAAATGTGAACAACATAACAGTATGTATTGTAACTGAAAATAGGTAAATCATTCTGGCACATCCAGACGTTCCTGTCTGTCTGGCCACATATTTTCATCTACATAACAATGTATATCAACCCTTGCAATGCAGCAAGAAAAGTATCTCCTGGAGTGGCAAATCCACCCTCTGCATGACTCTGCTGCAGCAGAGCAGACAGTTTACAGTGCTGAACATTAGAGTACACATAGAAGACATGTTTTACCTGTACATACTGGTGATGGATTTCCTTTAGTCTTTCACTGTTCCTTTCAAATGGCACTTTGCACAATTGTTTCATGCGCATTTCATTTCTCTTGAGCACTCTGTCAATTGTTGCAATTGACAGAGATTCAATATTGACAAATACATTGTTATCCTCTATGACAGCGCTTTGATTTTTTTTTCAAACTTATATCCCTACAAATTTTTTGAATGATTGAATTTACAGTGGTTCTTCCAACATTTGGTAGCACCCTCCGACCAGTAGGAGGTTTTGCAGTTTGCACTAACTGTTTTGAGAAATGCAGTAACTGCTATGCAAAAGTAAATAGTGATGTAAGAAAAGCATCAAAGCGACTGGGAAAAACTGTAATACTTCACACACCTCATTGTGAGTGAAAGCTGAAGTTCACCTGAGAGCAACTGGTCAATTTAGGAGACATTTCCAGCAAAAAAAAATATAAAGAAAGGTATAAAATGTGCTTGACAGAATTTGATAACTAGTTCAACAATTTTGTATGTAATGACTCAAGCAATAAAACTAAGACTATTAGTTTTATTGGGGATGACTATTCAGCATGCATAAGTATAGTTCATTTTGACTGACATGACAAAGGCAAATGATAATGTTAAAAAACAACATTGTATTGTATAAAAGCAACTGACACATGTCCAAAAGCATTGGCAATTTGTTCAGAGAAAGGAGAAAATGCTATTATGAGGTGCACAAATGACTAAATGTTGTGGAGGTTGAACTAATAGTTATGAGAATTTACTTTCTGATCTGAGAAAAGCACCAAAGCGACTGAGAAAAACTGTAATCGGTTTCACACCACACACTGCTGGGTCTTAGTGCCCTACACTTTAAGGGAGTAGCTGGACCATGACATTAGGTAAATCGTGCAAAATTTACATAAATTTCTAGAAGCCTGCATGCAGCTACGCTTGTTATTATTTCTTCTAATTTTAAAGAATGCACTTCTAATTTTGAAGAATCGGGGTTGCCCGTACCATAAATAGGCAAGCACCCATGGGGACCTGGGTTTGAATACGGCCTGTGGTCTTTTTCCCAGCCCTACTCCATTGCTTTCTCCTTCTTGGTTCCTGTCTCCTCTTCACTATCTAGTCCTATCAATAAAGGTAAAGCTACCAAAAAAATAATAAAATAATACCCACAGCCACAGGCCTGCCAAGAGAGGTGGCTGGGCCCCCTGAAAAAAAAGATCCAATTATTGGCCCCCCCACTCCCTCAAAAAGCCCCCTATGGTTTTCAATTTACTGGCCCCTACCTGGTGGCGGGGCCCCCTGGAAAGCTTTCATGTTTCTCCCCCCTCATGGGTGGCCCTGATTACCCAGGGCATGATCCCGAGGAAAGAGGAAAGGGCAGACCAGACTAGATTAGCTGACCACGAGATGGCCGCTGACACACAGACCTGACACACTTACTCCAGCGGCCTGCCCGGTCAGTTGAAAGGCTACCGTATCGTGTCACCTGGCAAGGGCAGCGCAATCTCCAGCGCAATCTGCCGAGGTTAAGACCCCCACTGACTAACACTAATGTGCTAATTATAGATCAAAATTATAGATCAAAATAAAGATCAAAATTCTTCTTCATCGCCACTGGCACTGTCGTCATTGGCAAGCGCAGACAGCACATCTGAGCCATCTGGTTTAGCCCAGATTGTATTAAAAAAAGGAAGTTTGAAGTTTTCTGAAAACCTAGTTTGAGTGAAACTTCTGGTGGATGGGGCGTGTGGGGTGGGAAGGATGGTGGTGGGGGTGGGGGTAGGAGAGATGAATTTGTGGAGTTATGAGAAGTAAGGGGAGAAAAAAAAGGCAGAAGAAATGAAACAATTAGGGAGATTGATGTGAAGAAGGCGCTAATATAGTGCGGGAGGAGGCGGAGGAGGAGGCGGAGGCGGAGGCCCACACCCACACCAGCTGAGGGAGAGAGAAGATGGCTGCCATGGGAACCGCTACAGAGGAAGGAGGTGCTTGAGTCACGGATTCAAAACTTACTGGGAGATTCTCATATAGCATCTCACACACCCACAATGTATACGCACACACACACACACACACACACACACACACATACACACACATACACACACATGCTCACAGGCACGTACACAGTCACAGTCACATGCGTACACACACGCACACATGCACACAGACACAGACACACAGGCATGTTCACACAAACACACACACACACACACACACACACACACACACACACACACACACACACACACACGTTCACATAGACACACTCAAACACATTCTCTCTCTTTCTCTCTCTCTCACTCACACACACACATACACACACACACACACACACAGATACTCCAAGTTCCCTCCCACGTCTTTAACCCACGCAGGCTCCCTCTGCCAGAAGTCTGTGTTTGTGTGAGCTGAGCTCTAAGGATCGGCTCCCTTGATTCTCCTCAGCACTTTGTCAGTTCTGTTTATTTGCTCGACGCTAGTCAACATCGCCTCCAGACAGCTTGTGTAAACTCCCCAAGAGCCATAGCCATTGACCAGGAAGCAAACCAGGAACACCCTGCTTGTTATTTTCAGAGGTGAGGAAAATCCCATGCAGCAGTGTAGTGAGGGAAATGAAAAGGCTAAACGGTAACACTTTGT
>CM059287.1:12662347-12669847 GCA_030347295.1 Setipinna tenuifilis | reverse complement strand
GGACAGTAAAAGGAGAGGAGCAGCGAATGCGAAGGAGGCAGAAAGAGAGAGAGACAGAGAACGAGAGAGAGAGAGAGAGAGACAGAGAAAGATGGAGAAAGGGATGGAGAATGACACTCAGAGAAAGAAAAAGAGAGTAAAAGAGCGAGAGAGAGAGAGAGAGAGAAAGATGGAGAAAGGGATGGAGAATGACACTCAGAGAAAGAAAAAGAGAGTAAAAGAGTGTGAGAGAGAGAGACAGAGAAAGAGGGAGAAAGGGATAGAGAATGACACAGAGAGAGAAAAAGAGTAACAGATGGAGAAAGGGAAAGAGAGTGAGAGACAGAAAAACAGGGAGAAAGGGAAAGGGAATGACATTGAGAGAGAGAGAGAGAGAGAGAGAGAGAGAGAGAAAAAGAGAGTAAGAGAGTGTGAGAGAGAAAGAGATAAGTAGATACGATAGATAGGAAATTTAACATCTTGACATCGCTCTGATAACGTTTGAGTCCAATCAGTTACTCAGTCGTTTAATAATCACCAGGTGATTAACGAGCATTTGCGCTTGTCTGTCACAATGTTACCTCATGAAGTGTTTTTTTGGAGGATCTTCTACCTGCCTTTCTTATTACAATGTGACCTTTCTACAGAGATTTGATTCAGAAACGGATGACAATATAAAATTATTAATAAATAATATGAATAATAATTAATAATATATTTTTTGAAAAACTAATCATACTGTGACTGCAAAGAAGGTGACTCAGAAGTCACTTGCCCCACAGGTGCAACTGTGACAGGTTGGCACAAAATGTTGTCACCGACGGTGCCAAAACGCTGCCGAACATGCTGGTTAGAAACGGCAGAAACGGTATCACGTCAGACTGCGGACCAAACCGCTAGTGATGACTCTGGCACTGTGGACCTGGTACCATCAGAACGGCCTCCGCCACCACCACCAGCACCAGCACAGGCCACAGTAGGCACCCAGAACCCACCTGTCACCCCGTCTGGCATTGGCAGTGCCAGCTCCTGCACCATAACCACCCAACCCCCCCCCCCCCCCGCTCCACCACCACCACCAGCCGCCCCCAAAACCCAGAGGGCAGGCTGGGATAGATGCCAGGCAAACGTCTCCTGCACATGGTGCCATGCGTCACGGATGAACACACACACACACACACACACACGCACGCATACACACAGAGGCCCACATACACACACACACACACACACCTAGGCCCGCATACACACCCACACACACACATGCACGCACACACGCACGCACACATACCTAGGCCATATACACACACACATACACATGCACACATACATAGATATGTGCAGACATACTGTATACATATGGACAAACACACACACACACACACACACACACACACACACACACACACGTGCACATATACATGCGTACACATCAATTCAAAGATGCATTGATTCACACACACATCCACTTACAAACACACACACACACACACACACACAGACACACACACACACAGACGGCATGATGAAGTGGGGGGTCCTTGGAGGTTTGAAAACAGACTACCCAGAATGCACTGGGGACAACTACTCAGGGCGCTGGCAGCTAATTGGGAGCATTTTGGCTGGAGGGTGTGGGCGTCCATTTCACATATTTGTGACAGACAGACACACACACACACACACACACACACACATAACAAATACCCACATACAGCACACAATTGGTGGATGTCCATTTTGACACACACACACACACACACACACACACACAAATAATATTTTTTTGCACACATGCACACACACACACACACACACACACACACACACACACACACACACACCACAAGCACACAACTTTTAAAAAGGTGTTCTTTAAACTCCTAATTCCATTTTATTGTCAGTGATAAATGGAACCACATACATTTCTGAAGCACAATTAGTCTCTCCTAAGAGATAATGTCTGCCACTTAATGTAAATAAATTAAGCATTAAGCCTTTGTCAATGAGACCATTAGTCTTTCCAAATGTGTAAATAGCTAGACGCTGTAACATGGAGGGTGTTGCCCTCTTCTGGTGGACTTGTTGGTGCAGTGTAGCTGTGAAATGAAATAAAAAATATTCTGTTAAAGTTCTTGGTTACACTTTTGGTTACACTTTTTAACAATTTAACGCTCCCTGTTACAGTGCATCTACATTATGAAGTACAGTGTAATCAATTTTATAACAATGTCACATTATGTACAATTTACTGTACCATAAGGTTTGTGTAAGGATTAGTGTTCGTGTTAACAGGATATTACATTACACTTAGCTGACGCTCTTATCCAGAGTGACTTACATTTATTTACGTACCGGGTTTCAGTTACAGTCCCTGGAGTAATGTGGGGTTAGATGCCTTGCTCAAGGGCACTTCAGCCATGGATTGAGGGCCCAGGAGAGCACTGGTTGCTTACTCCCCCACCCCTATTCTTCCTACTGCGAGCTCAAAACCCTCCAAGCCCAAGACCACCACGGTAACCACTAGGTCACAGCGATATGTACACAGGTATGTACACTGTAACTACGTAATATTACATATGTTGTTGTAATATGTTGTTACATTTAGATACACTGTGAAAGGAACCGTAAATAAAAGTGTTACCAACTTCTTTTACTGTAATTCATCCTGGCAGGCTTTGTCAATGCAGAGAATCATTTCTGGACCAGGAAAAAATGATCAGAAATTAAAATGGTTGTTAAAATGGGAAAGACACACTTCTCCCCACACCTCTACAAAATCAAATCCCATCAGTTCATCAAATTGTATTTTCATTGAATTTTCTTTGTGATTTAATTAATTTAAAGAGGCCCTCCTCTCTCTTTCTCTTTAGATGTACAGGTGTACTGGTCATATAATTACAATATCATGAAAAAGTTGATTTATATCAGTAATTCCATTCAAAAAGTGAGACATGGGCATTATATTACAGTTTTTCTCAGTCGCTTTGGTGCTTTTCTCAGATCAGAAAGTAAATTCTCATAACTATTAGTTCAACCTCCACAACATTTAGTCATTTGTGCACCTCATAATAGCATTTTCTCCTTCCTCTGAACAAATTGCCAATGCTTTTGGACATGTGTCAGTTGCTTTTATACAATACAATGTTGTTTTTGAACATTATCATTTGCTTATGTCATGTCAGTCAAAATGAAGTATACTTATGGATGCTGAATAGTCATTCCCAATAAAACTAATAGTCTTAGTTTTATTGCTTGAGTCATTACATACAAAATTGTTGAACTAGTTATCAAATTCTGTCAAGCACATTTTATACCTTTCTTTATATTTTTTTTGCTGGAAATGTCTCCTAAATTGACCAGTTGCTCTCAGGTGAACTTCAGCTTTCATTCACAATGAGGTGTGTGAAGTATTACAGTTTTTCCCAGTCGCTTTGGTGCTTATCTCACATCACTATTTACATTTGCATAGCAGTTAGTGCAAACTGCAAAACCTCCTACTGGTCGGAGGGTGCAACCAAATGTTGGAAGAACCACTGTGAATTCAATCATTCAAAAATTTTGTAGGGATATAAGTTTGAAAAAAAAATCAAAGCGCTGTCATAGAGGATAACAATGTAATTGTCAATATTGACAGAGATTCAATATTGACTAATACATTCAGTGCTCAAAAGAAATCAAATGCACATGAAACAATTGTGCAAAGTGCCATTTGAAAGGAACAGTGAAAGACTAAGGGAAATCCATCACCAGTATGTACAGGTAAAACATGTCTTCTATGTGTACTCTAATGTTCAGCACTGTAAACTGTCTGCTCTGCTGCAGCAGAGTCATGCAGAGGGTGGATTTGCCACTCCAGGAGATACTTTTCTCGCTGCATTGCAAGGGTTGATATACATTGTTATGTAGATGAAAATATGTGGCCAGACAGACAGGAACGTCTGGATGTGCCAGAATGATTTACCTATTTTCAGTTACAATACATACTGTTATGTTGTTCACATTTGTGCACAGCTCTACCAAAAGGGTGTTGCTTATGTTTGTTCTAAATAAGTGACTGTAGTGTATTTTTCTTTTGCACAATGCTGTAGAATTGCAAAGAGCATATACAGTAAAAATGTGAAATGTACGTATTCAGTGTCTTGTACTCACTCCCCTAACTACAGCAACGTGTAACTTACAACTAAAATGGCTGTACAGGTAGTGTATAGTGCTGTCTTGAGCATTTTCAGGTAGTGTCAATGAGTTCTAACCTTTTTTCTGCATTGGAAAACACTGAGAGAAGTTACTGTCATAATGAAAACATGACAAACCCATTTGACTATCTTGTTCATAAACAAGATAAAAAGACTTCTCATTTTGATGACACTGGCAGTTTCATTGACATGAATACTTGCTTTTGAGGAATGGACTATCCATTTTGAGCAAGTGACGTGCTTTTGCAGGTTATCCACTAGGTTTTGCAGTTTGCACTAACTGTTTTGAGAAATGCACTAACTGCTGCGCAAATGTTACAGTTTTTCTCAGTTGCTTTGGTGCTTTTCTCAGATCAGAAAGTAAATTCTCATAACTATTAGTTCAACCTCCACAACATTTAGTCATTTGTACACCTCATAATAGCAATTTCTCCTTCCTCTGAACAAATTGCAAATGCTTTTGGACATGTGTCAGTTGCTTTTATACAATACAATGTTGTTTTTTAACATTTTCATTTGCTTATGTCATGTCAGTCAAAATGAACTATACTTGTGGATGCTGAATAGTCATTCCCAATAAAACTAATAGTCTTAGTTTTATTGCTTGAGTCATTACATACAAAATTGTTGAACTAGTTATCAAATTCTGTCAAGCAAATTTTATACCTTTCTTTATAATTTTTTTTGCTGGAAATGTCTCCTAAATTGAACAGTTGCTCTCAGGTGAACTTAAGCTTTTACTCACAAGGAGGTGTGTGAAGTATTACAGTTTTTCTCAGTTGCGTTGGTGCTTTTCTCAGATCAGAATGTAAATTCTCATAACTATTAGTTCAACCGTCACCAGTATGTACAGGTAAAACATGTCTTGTATGTATACTCTAATGTTCAGCACTGTAAATGGTCTGCAGACGGTGGATTTACCACTCCAGGAGACACTTTTCTCGCTGCATTGCAAGGGATGATATCCGTTGTGATGTAGATGAAAATATATGGCTAGACAGACAGGAACGTCTGCATGTGCCAGAATGATTTACCTATTTTCAGTTACAATATGTACTGTTACGTATGTTGTTCACATTTGTCCACAGCTCTACCAAAAGGGTGTTTCTTATGTTTGTTCTAAATAAGTGACTGTAGTGTATTTTTCTTTTGCACAATGCTGTAGAATTGCAAAGAGCATATACAGTAAAAATGGGAAATGTACGTATTCAGTGTCTTGTACTCACTCCCCTACCTACAGCAACGTGTACTGTTTACTGTAGTTTTACGTAAAATGGCTGTACAGGTAGTGTATAGTGCTGTCTTGAGCATTTTCAGGTAGTGTCAATGAGTTCTAACCTTTTTTTTCCTGCATTGGAAAACACTAAGAGAAGTAATTGTCATAATGAAAACATGACAAAGCCATTTGACTATCTTGTTCATAAACATGATGTCAAGACTTTTCATTTTGATGACACTGGCAGTTTCATTGACATGAATACTTGCTTTTGAGGAATTGACTATCCATTTTGAGCAAGTGACGTGCTTTTGCAGGTTATCCACTAGGTTTTGCAGTTTGCACTAACTGTTTTGAGAAATGCACTAAATGCTGCGCAAATGTTAATGGTGTTGTGAGAAAAGTACCAAAGCGACTGAGAAAAACTGTAATAGTGTTGTGAGAAAAGTACCAAAGCGACTGAGAAAAACTGTAATTCATCACGGTGCTGTTATCCCTACACTTTTTTTCTACCCTTCGCCTCTCTATTACAGTTTTTCTCAGTCGCTTTGGTACTTTTCTCACAACACTATTAACATTTGCGCAGCATTTAGTGCTTTTCTCAAAACAGTTAGTGCAAACTGCAAAACCTAGTGGATAACCTGCAAAAGCAAGTCACTTGCTCAAAATGGATAGTCAATTCCTCAAAAGCAAGTATTCATGTCAATGAAACTGCCAGTGTCATCAAAATGAGAAGTCTTGACATCATGTTTATGAACAAGATAGTCAAATGGCTTTGTCATGTTTTCATTATAACAATTACTTCTCTTAGTGTTTTCCAATGCAGGAAAAAAAGGTTAGAACTCATTGACACTACCTGAAAATGCTCAAGAAAGCACTATACACTACCTGTACAGCCATTTTACGTAAAACTACAGTAAACAGTACACATTGCTGTAAGTAGGGGAGTGAGTACAAGACACTGAATACGTACATTTCCTATTTTTACTGTATATGCTCTTTGCAATTCTACAGCATTGTGCAAAAGAAAAATACAATACAGTCACTTATTTAGAACAAACATAAGAAACACCCTTTTGGTAGAGCTGTGCACAAATGTGAACAACATACGTAACAGTAGATATTGTAACTGAAAATAGGTAAATCATTCTGGCACATGCAGACGTTCCTGTCTGTCTAGCCATATATTTTCATCTACATCACAACGGATATCATCCCTTGCAATGCAGCGAGAAAAGTGTCTCCTGGAGTGGTAAATCCACCGTCTGCATGACTCTGCTGCAGCAAAGCAGACCATTTACAGTGCTGAACATTAGAGTATACATACAAGACATGTTTTACCTGTACATACTGGTGACGGCTGAACTAATAGTTATGAGAATTTACATTCTGATCTGAGAAAAGCACCAACGCAACTGTAAAAAGCACCAGAAAAACTGTAATACTTCACACACCTCCTTGTGAGTAAAAGCTTAAGTTCACCTGAGAGCAACTGTTCAATTTAGGAGACATTTCCAGCAAAAAAAAATATAAAGAAAGGTATAAAATTTGCTTGACAGAATTTGATAACTAGTTCAACAATTTTGTATGTAATGACTCAAGCAATAAAACTAAGACTATTAGTTTTATTGGGAATGACTATTCAGCATCCACAAGTATAGTTCATTTTGACTGACATGACATAAGCAAATGAAAATGTTAAAAAGCAACATTGTATTGTATAAAAGCAACTGACACATGTCCAAAAGCATTGGCAATTTGTTCAGAGGAAGGAGAAAATGCTATTATGAGGTGCACAAATGACTAAATGTTGTGGAGGTTGAACTAATAGTTATGAGAATTTACTTTCTGATCTGAGAAAAGCACCAAAGCGACTGAGAAAAACTGTAATGTGTTTAGACACAGAGGTCTGTGAACAACCAGCCTCTTTAGTAATGACCTTTTTTGTCAATGGTCTTCTTTCGGACAACTGTCAGGTCAGCAGTCTTCCCCATGATTGTGTAGCCTACAGAACTAAACTGAGAGACCATTCAAAGGCATTTGCAGGTTTTTTTACGTTAATTAGCTGATTATAGTGTCACACCAGGTGTCTTCAATATTGAACTTTTCCAC
>CM059287.1:12622347-12657347 GCA_030347295.1 Setipinna tenuifilis | reverse complement strand
AACAGGCAGGAAAAACAAGGAGAAAAGAAAAATGCTGCCAAAGCTAATGAACTGAACTGATGTTGCTTGCACACGTTTTTAAAGAAAATGGATTACGTACCTGGTGCCATGAAGAAGCAGCTTGCGATTGTCAAGCTAAGCTTAGTGGATGGTCAGTGTCTCCGACGAAACACCCCCACTTGATGAGTTTGCATTGGTTGAATGTAATGTAACAGAGGTCATCCTACGCAGTCGACCCCCAGGCTTAATTTCTCCAACACAATAAAACCAGTCATGGCCCAACAGAGACACAGTTATAATTGCGATTATGATTGTAATGTGATTGCTATGTGTTTTGTTTTTTTTTAATTGGTGTAATTTGCCCTCCCATCCTCCCATCTTTAGGCCGTAATGAGTGTGTTAGTCATCAGGTTGTGTTTCAATGCAATCGCATATAGCCTCCACTGGGATGCCCTATCTCTTTTCATCAGACTTGTTTAAGCCGTCCTGCGAAATCTTTCAGTATTAAATTGCTTTAATTAAGGCTGTGTGTGTGTGTGTGTATGTGTGGGGTGGTGTGGGGGGATGGGTCTGTAGGCGGGGGTGATATTTCAGAGTAGAAGTAGGTAAAAAAAAAGTGATTATGTGTGTGTGTGTGTGTCTTGTGTATTGGTGGGAGGGGGGGGTGTCATGGGTGCTGGTAAACATATATTTTAGCAGGGGAGTGAGGCAAAGAATTGAATGTGTGTGTGTGTGTGTGTGTGTGTGTGTGTGTGTGTGTGTGTGTGTGTGTGTGTGTGTGTGTGTGTGTGTGTGTGAATATTGGGGGGTATGGTACCTTCTTATCAAAACATATTTCATCCCCGCTTAAGGATGCAAAAATAGCAAGGGCTGGGAGGTAGTGACATATAAATGTAATTAATGTAAAAAGTAAAAGGTAGTACCCCTCAATTACGAGGGTATAATTCACACTCGAGGATATATTCTAGCCAGGGGGGTAATTTGAAAAAAAGATTGAATTACAGAAAGTGGTTTATTCACACTGTGTGCAGGCAACGAGGCAGAATGGGGAAAAAAAACGAGGAAATGAAGACATCATCCCTGGAGCCACCTCGGGCAAACGCATAAGTGAGATGTCCTCCTCGGTAGGGAGCCAGAGGTGTCAATCCCAGGTTCAGAAAGTAAAAACCCTGCCAGGTTTTCCTTCTAACACAGGTGACTTTGCTAAGAAGCTGATCTACCTGTCTTGAGTGCTCATTACAGTCATCTGATTCAGAGCTGGCTGGATCAAATTTGTGGCAGGGTTTCTACTTTCTGAACCCGGGATTGACACCTCTGGAGTTTTCACAGCGGAGTGTTGAAGGAGGTCAATTATGCAAACTCACAGAGTCACACAACGGTACTCAGAATCACTCTGCTGATAATAGTCCTCAAAGTCAGAGTGTGATCGATGTGCAACCTCTTAATGTCTACTATAAAGTTATGAGCATGATGCTACATGTCAAGCTGTTGATTATCTTTTTCTGTATTTAACACAATATTGCACTTCTCTTACCCTTCATACGCATACACAGACAACAGACACACACATACACACACACACACACACACACATGCTGTGTCTCTCTCTTTCTCTCTTACTCTCTTCCTCTGTCTCTCTTGTGCTCGGTCACTCCCTCCCTCGGTCACAAACACAGATAGAGTTCTGCTGGGCCTTTGTTTTCATTGAATTATCCTGTATTTTTCTCTTATTAGTGATCTTCAACGCATACACTCTCATTCTCCTCCTCTGTCCTGACCTCTCCTTTTTCTCAGAGTGGAGAAGTGTGGGGGGAACAAAATAAGACAGAAAAAAGGGCAATAAAGTAAGAAGAGAAGAAACAAGAAGAGAAGACAGAAAAACATTGCTGACAGCTGCCATGAGTGAGTTTCTGGCTGACATCTGCTGTGTGATGCTATCCTATTTCATATTCTGTACACATTAGAAGAAGAAAAATGGTTCAGCTGTTCAACAGTTTTTCACTCACACACATGGGCAATGTCTTCACTGTAATTCAAGCATGTCTAATGAATTATGCCTAAAGCACAATTCAAGCATTTAGTCCTTCATATCCTTTCAATTTTAAGTCAATTTTATTTTCTGAAATATCTTTGAAATAGTTTTTGAACATGTGTTACATTTTTACATATAAACTCTTTCTGTTACTGTGAATGACCCCAAAGCGTGAATTGCAGGATGAAGTGGGCAACTCAAAATTTAAAAGTGATTAACGGTGATGGTTTATTTACAGTGTGCAGTGAAAAGCAGTAAACCAAGAACTGAAATAACAAAAATAAACCAGCCTTAATAGGCAATGCAGGGTGAAATATGTTTCAACAAAACCCACTTGTAACAGCCTCTCAAGCTGGGCTAGACATCCTTCCACCAAACAAGGCTCTCTGAACACTGAGATTTGCTCCTCTTTTAAAGCCCATACAATAATCGCAGAATTATATAGGCCTAGTATATATTAGTATGACAATACATGGTTGATATGACACACTGGTAGAAATGTGCGTGAAATATACAGTCACAACCGGATCATACGGCAGATATTATAATTACCCCCTGCGTCAACATGGTCCTTTCCACTGTTCCGGACCAGTGGATCAGTAGCAGGCTTCAATGTGGCTTCGGTTTCCCCATCGGACCTGTTTGCGGACGGACCGAAAGATCACGGCTATGCAACCACGTGAGTGTAAATGTTTGTTGAAAAAACCCTTCTACCTTCTACCTGCACACTTAAAACGGGTCATTTTACTATAGTCAATCTACCCATCTGATGATTTCAGTACTCATTGGGATCACCTGGTTCTGAAAATGATTGGTTCAAATATGTGGCAGGGTTTTTTACTTTTTGAAGCCAACATGGACACCTCTGGTAGTGACTGCAGTCTGGCACTAGGTGGTAAATGGCCCTATCCAGTTTTTAAGTCTTTAGTTTGGTCCGAATCGGTATAGTGTGAAGACCTAAATCATATGGGTAGAGTTTTTGTGTTCTGTTCCATTCTTTCAGTTTAGACTTAACTGTGATTCTCTCAAACTGTTGTCATGGTAACATGTAAAATAAGGCAGCAAGTTTTTTTTTCTCATGTTTGAATACTAAAACTTTCAAGCATTTCTCCAACCTACTTTCCTCCCAAAAAGAAGCTCTTTTACAGAGCAGTCAAAAAAGACATAAACTAGAGGAAGAGAAGTAGCATCACGAACAATAAAACCAGCTGTAAAAAAAATAGCCTCTGAAAACAACTTGACTTGTGCTTCTGAATTTTTGTCTCACGTTTGGCTCACCCACTGCAAACACTTTGCAAACAACAGCACAAACAAAAGCAGAAGGGATGCAGGTTTTTTTTTATCTGATGAGATTCACTATACTGCGACATGGTACATATTTACCAATGCTGTAGAGTCTGTGTTTGCGTATTTTTTAGGGCTGTACTGTATATCCAACCTACAATATTTGTTTGACAAGCAGATTAACGGTTTGTTTTTTATTTTTATTTTTCTCCCAGCAAGTTTGCTCATGGCTCTAAATCTTCATCATCTTATGAAGGAAGGCTGAAGCCAGACAGAAAGTTTTCTCTCTGATTTGAGGCTATGTGTGAGTATTGGCTTGTGGATGTGTGACTTGTTACAGTCAGCAAGATTTTACTTTGCTGAGTAAACACACTTTCATGGACGCATTGATATTTCAGAGGAGTTTTTTGTGTGCTTTGTTTTTTAATATGACTTCTGTCTGGGTTGACTGTCTCTTCTTCTGGGACTCCCCAAAAACACAGCAGAGGGGTGGGACTTTAAAATCTAAGGTCTTTGCTACGTCCTGCATCACACATATCACTAACCATAACCCTAACGCTTACCCTTACCCTTACCCTTACCCTAACCTGATAAGTTTTAACATTGGCTGACGCCTGAGGTAAGGTTAAGGGTTAGGGTAACGGCTAGGGTTATGGTTATTGGCTTAAAATGCTTAATACATCAAAACAGCTCACAAAGTTAACCCTTATGTACCGGGCACATCATGAGTGAGGCAAGATGTAACCAAGACCTTAGATTCCCATTTATTTGGGCAAAATACTGTTTTTTTTTAGGCAGTCCCTTCTCTTCTTGCCTTAGACTGCCTAAATAGAATATATAGTTCCCAGCAGTATCACTGAAGAGAAATGGTCGTTTTGGCCTCCCTTTGTTGGGATAATGGGATTTTGAAATTGAGCCTGTGCCCTGTCCTGTAACGTGCATAACTGCCCACGTTTGAGATTGCCAATCTTTTGATCGTAATGTATTGCATTGTAATGTATTTTAAGTAATATGGCAGCTGTGGCCTAGTGGTTCAAGAGTTGGGCTTGGGATCAGAGGATCGCAGGTTTAAATTCCGTTCCAGTAGGAAGGTTGGGGGAGTAAATAACTAGTGCTCTCCTGCACTCTCATCCATGGCTGAAGTACCCTTGAGTGAGGCACCTAACCCCACATTGCTCCAGGGACTGTAACTCAAACCCTGTACATGAATAACTGTAAGTCGCTCTGGATAAGGGCATCAACTAAGTGTAATAGAATGTAGTTTTAATGAAGTCTATGTGAAGCACATTGAACTGTCTTTGTGTACATGCAATGGGCTATATCAATACATTCTGTCTTGCTTCACCTGTCCATAAATACGTTCACGGCTGAGTGTAGGACAGCATCAACGGTTGTCTTTCAAACTGCCTCTGCAGGCAATAGGATAGCGTTACGACCAGTAAGAGCTTCCATGAGTTGTCACTAGACTGTCCCCAATATAGACATTTCATTTGCTAACGCTATTGTTTGTATAGATTTCTAGGCTAACATTGAAGACTTAACCTCCAAAACCGCTGTCCAATACTCACCAGTCAAAACTATTTGCAGTGAGTCTCTTTCACAGTCTGTAGTGGGTGAAGATAGTGGGTGGGTGTTTTCAGATTTAAAAACAAAATGCTAGTGACAATAAATCTTTTAATCATAATGTACTTTAATCATGCTCAGAAGTGTAGGCCTGATTAGGTCCATTCATTTCATGAGTGTGAATGTGGGCTGTTGACAATTAAAATATAAAAAAGTATATCTTTACAGAACAAGTTGTCCAGTAACCTTTTGACTTTTGACAGGTAAAACAGTGTTGAAGGCCTATTATCCATGTAATGTGTAATTTGCATTTAGCCTCCTACATAGTTTACACTATGAGTGCCGGAGTGTGGGTGTTTTCAGATGAAACAACATTTCTATCCTGATGCGTAGACTTCTTCTCAGGAATGTAGGCCTAATTAAACTGAATTGCTTCATCGTCTGTGAATGTGGGCTGTGAAAAAAAATGTATTATCTTTGGAAAACAAGTTTTGATATCCAAAGATAATAAACTCACTAACCTGCTGTATCAAGGGAAGGGCATTGAAATAGTAATAATCACAATAATAATTGAAACCACTATTTTTGGCCTCTGTTATTGGAAACACTCAGGGCAGATTTCTAAATTGTGGTAACTATGGCAATTTATGATGACTTATTATTCTTTCCCCCCCATCCTTAATTTGGCTCAGTCCTCTGTCAGATCAGCGATTTGAGCTCAAGATAAGTCATTAAGCATGTATAGTTTTGCAAGACTCTGATCTGACACTAATTTCAACCATTTGCTTCACATCAGCATAGGGAGTGAGGTGAGGAAGGGAAAAAAAAGACACAGCTCATTAGAATAGAGGTGACTGAAAGAAACCCCACAGTAATAAGTGAGCCGTTCTCCTGTCATGCATACACGATGAAACCGTAGGTGCTGTGATCTTCAATTTGGGTGCACTGAAGTCAGTCTCACCCACTTGTACCGTATAGGTGAAGCACTGTGCTTTCTGAGTGCAGTGACTACACACAGCGGCACTGCCTGCCATGAAACGAGACAAGAGTTCAAGCTGAGCAGTCAGCGAAGCAAATGAGTATAGCAGTGCTTCACTAATATGACAATATAGTCGAGAATCTGCTTTAAAATTCTGTGTCTCATCTTACACTATGATTTCTATGTGTCTTAAATGCACTTGTCACATAAGAACCTTGTTACTGATACGAGCCTTAATCTAACTGGTATAATCCACTTTTAGTGAATTTTGAGCATGGGTTAAAAGCAGAGGGTGTAAGATGAGGGTATTTCACACAGTGTCTAATCTCCCAACAAAGATGCCATTTTTCCATCAACCCTTCAGCAGGTACCATCTATAGACTGTATATAATACCATCTAACCATTTAACATTCGAAACACCTTATGGAACATTCTAAAGAGCAGGTTAATCTATTGACTTACATTTGACTTACAAATCTTAGAATATTTGTTGATGACAGCATTCTTTTATGAGGATGTCCAAAACTTTGTGCTGATGGTTTGGACTCCAGTAATCATGACCTTATATCGGACAGACACGTGTGTAAGACTTTTTTATTTTTAAGGGTGTGGGCTTTTGAACTATTCTATAACAGAATGTGATCTACAACAACATAAGATTCTAAAGTTCCACATTATATGCTACTGTATATGGAGCCCAATATTCTTCATAACTTTCATCCTTCCAACATTCCCATCACACCGGTGTGACGGTACACCCTTAAAAGTTCAAGAGTGTCAGCTCATAATTTGTACCATGGGAGCAATACACTCACAGACCACTCCCACAAATAGCACCTTTTAATCCAACAACCTTGACCCTCTTTTTTTAACTAGGGTGCATTTCTGACAAGGGTAAATCATTAATGAAGACTCTCTTCCCCTCATCTAAATCAGCTCTCCTTTATTCTTAGGTCATCTTTGATCGGCTCCAATTAGCAGCATTGGCTCTGTGTGAGGCACTGTCAATGCGACCTCTCTGGTGGTCGTGCCGTTTAATGGCTGTCTAGAGAAACACGGCTGTTAAAAAAAAATAATATCCAGTGGGCCTAGCAGGCACACACACACCTTCGGATGCACACGCCCCATCGCTCTGCAGAGTTTTTCATTAGGAGGGCAAATAACAAGCAGAGAGCCACAGTAAGTGCGAGTGGCTTTGCCTCTGATCTGTTGCCGGTTTTAGCCCATGTGGTTGTCTTGGTGGCAGATGGTGTGTGTGTGTGTGTGTGTGTGTGTGTCTGTGTGTGTGTGTGTGTATGTGTATGTGTATGTGTGTGTTAGTGTGCGTGTTAGCGTGTCAGTGTATGCGTCAGTGTTTGTGTATTAATGTCAGTGTGTGTGTGTGTGTGTGTGTGTGTGTGTGTGTGTGTGTGACGCACATGTTTCTGTGTGTATGAGTGGGTTGGTGTGTGTGGGCACAGAGAAATGAATGTGTGCGCAAGTGCTGCAAAGAAATATACAGACCATGTCATATTCACAATATTGCGACTTCTGTCAAAAACATGAACTCAACTGCGATGGAAAAATTTGGATAAGGGACAATTTATTCTTTATGAATGTGCAACAAGGGATCAATTTTACCAGCACTTCATTCGTACACTCGCCCAAACAACCCCCATACTAATTTCTTTCAGTGAGGTTTAATAGCTAAACTATTCCAGGAAGCCCACAAAACATTGGGAGGAAGAGGCCCATCTAGTTTCTCTGTTCATTAGGAATCAGCATTGGCAAAGTTCAGCATATTAAAATTAATGCCAAGCCATATAAGATGTAAGGTTTTCATATTTTGCCAGAATGTTATATATATATATATATATATATATATATATATATATATATATATATATATATATATATATATATATATATATATAATATACATTTTTTTTCTCATGTTAACATACAGTTTATGCCGTTACACAGCCTAAGATTAATCCTTGTTTGTGTCTTGTGACAAATGCTGTTTACTTTAATTGCACGTGGCGTTGGATAATAGGCTCTGCTAAATGTAAGGATTAGAAGGATTAGATGTAAATCTTCATCAGGTTCTCATCCTAATAAAAGCTACGCAAACTTTAAAATCAGACAGAGACTTAATGGGGATTAATTCAAAGAGGACAAAGAAATAACGGGAGAACGGATCCACAGAATGGGCGGTAATGGTGACATCATTGGGTCTACGCGTGCGTGTGATGTCACGCAGCCTGATGTTGGAATAAGGAAGTAAAGAATATTTTGCCAACAAATGTAATATGTCTGAGTCCGAGAGTATAACAAACGTTTAACTAACACTCAGGTTAAACTACATGAAGGCTGCAATGTAAGAAGAAACGTATGACATCGAGTTGCCTTGTGCGCAACATGAAAGTTTTCGTTTCGTTTCGCGTTTGACATCTTGCCGAGGCTTCGGAGAGGATGGAAAAACTTGGTTCTAAAGTGATCCTCTACTCGGGGATTGTTGGGATTCTAGCGGTTATAGTCGTAGCTGTCCAATGTGTCGGTAAGATGTCAGATATTTGCATGGTCAATGGTTGTCCGTCATCTACAATTAACAAAAAACTAGGTTTGCGACATGTCTTTACTCAAACAGCTGTAAAAGCTTTATTGGCATCAGCGGTTCTGTGGGCCTACTGTAAAGACGACTTTGACGTTTTACAGTTGACATGTCCAATGATATGTCTCTTATGTGGCTGTAAACGTAAACGTTTAGTTTCTTTAAATATTGCACATTTCTCGCCTCAGAACTGGCTAGTTCAGTCTAGTCCCTTTAAATGCCTTCAAGGGAAAAAAGAAAAAGGCAAAAGAAAAACAAAAAACTGGTCCTGAAACTATTCTACTGTCCATGTTTGTTTGAAATGGTATTACAGCGCCATCGTGTGAAATATTTACATAACTGCAATGTCTATGTTTTGTAACAGGACTACATGTCACGGTGCGTCCTCTACCAACTGCTCTCGCAGTCCTGTTTCTCGGTGGAATGGCTTTGCTGTGGAGAGACATCAGATGGAGAGTGAAAGCAGAGAACCGCACCGTCGGCAGTCTGCTTAGCCAGTACTTTGCCGTGAAGTTGGTGGGTTGGCTTGGCAAGAGACAGAGAGCCAAATTGGAGACTGATACACAAGACGTTCGGCGTGTGCAAGAGGAGACGCTCTTGAAGCGGCTGCAAAAAAACAAAAACACATTATATGGGAGACAGTACCAGTTCGGTTCCATTAAAGGTAAGGACCCCGACATGTAACACAGCCCACACAATACAACAAATGATCAAACAGCGTCAGCATTCCCAAACAGCCACTTTTAGGTGTAGACAATGTACTACAAGTCTTCTGCGTCTGCCCTCTTGGAAACTTATGGCCAGCATATGTCATGAAGTCTGACGTAATGAAGGACAACTGCTTTATAATTATTGTACTCTTGCATGATTCTGTTCAGACTGAATGAAACTGCAAATCACATGTTGTGTAAGTTCGGAAGCGGATGACCCCGCCTCTTAAAGTGACGGCTACACATACGTGGTTGGCAGTGGTTTAGACTGACGTTTTTGCAGCTTGTGTTGACCACAGGAGCCTGCTCTCTTAATGACTCAGTTCTCTTAATATATACATTTTGACATATCGTCTGTCAGCACCACACAGCTTTTGCATTTAGGGTGATATAAGCATGGACAGCATGGCATTATTTTAATAGTTGGATTGTATTTGTTTATGAAAACACAATAAGAAACATAACTAAAGCTGTTGTCCCTTCACACAACAGACAACAACATTTTATGAAGGTATGGCAGCATTGAGCAGATTTGTAAGCACATTGTTAAGCAAGAATAAGGTATGCACTAGTAAAGCATGATAATACTTAGTGTTTCCCAAGTTGTAATTACTGTTCCTTCACCTTTGATAGGTTGTACGCCCATATTCTGTTACTTTTGCTTTATTTTTTAAATGTTATGTTGTGTTGTACCAGTATGCATATAAGTCAAGTCAAGTCATGTTTATTTGTATAGCGCATTTCATACACAAAGGCAGTTTGTGTTCTTTTATATTTAATTGTATTTGCTGTTTCCATTTGCGCGTTAACCCCTCATGCTGCTGCCCTCCTGCACTGGCCTTACTGCAGACTGTGAGGTGTTTCGCCAGCGCCACCCGGTGACAGGCTACGAGCACTACAGGAAGCTGGTGAAGCGGGTGGCGGACGGGGAGGAGGGGGTCCTCATCGCCGAGCGCCCGCTCGTGCTGGCCATGACCTCGGGCACCTCAGGGCAGAGCAGCATGCTGCTGAGCACCAGGGACACCAACACGGAGTTCTTCCTGCAGGTGGGACACTGGGATTGGTCAGAGATGGTTTGGGAGGGGGATTGCGTTGGGTGTGGCGCAGTGGTTATAGAGAGCTTTAAAGCAACACTAGGTAGTTTTTTCAACCTTAAAATAATGTTTACAAAATCGTTTCAGTGGTTCATCAACTTGTAACATTGTGAGTGGTACTTCTGAGTTCACTTTTCGGCCCTCCATGTGCTATAACCACACTATGCAAGTTTGTAAAAGTGGGTCTCCGATGTGTAGTTCGAATGAGACATAAGAAAGACAGTTCCGCTTCCAACCTGTGGGGTGGCCGAAGAGGAAAAGTGCTTTAGTGTTGCTTTAAGTCTACCAATGACTGTACAGTGGCAATCAGAATTATTTAACTGCCAGTGAGCAAGAAAGCGGGATATGCTGAACAAAGAATGTTGGATTACATTACATTACACTTAGCAGATGCTTTTATCCAAATGACATACAGGAAGGTCATGTATGGTCATGGAAAGGTCGTGGATGGAATGAAGCATGATGGTGTCACAGTGATGCTGTAGGTCTGCTTTGTTTCCTGCAACATTGTAATTCTGTAACATGTAAAGGGGAAGATGGACTCATTCACAAGGCACAAAATCCAGTGAGAAAAGATTATGCTCTGGCAACTGGCAACTGGGTGAGAGTGGACCTTTCCACTTGGGACAGTACATAGTTCAAAATACAGGGGGTACTGGGGGGAACGGTAGGTACACCCTGATTAAGTACCCCCTAGACAAACAAAAAATACCAGGGTTGGGTACTGGCATATAAATGTAACTAATGTAAAATGTTAAAGATAGTATAACCCCCCCTCCTAAAAAGCAATACCCCCGAATTATATAGGTGTAATTGCTACTCTGGGACAGTAATCTCTTCTCTCTCCCCCCGTGCAGGGTGTGTGTGTGTGTCTGGATGCCATGCGGCAAGCCTTCCCCGCCACCGAGAGCCTCCAGCGCACCCTCAAGCTCTTCTACACACCCACGCTGCGCCACTCAGAGGCAGGCATCCCCGTCGGTCCCAACTCCTCCACGCCGGCCTCCTCTCGCCACATGATCCACCTCCTCTACACCACCCCTGAGGCCGCCTTCAGGGTGCCCAGCGAGAGGGACACGCTCTACCTCCACCTGCTCTTCGCCCTCAAGGAGTGCAGCACGGGCACCATCGAGTCCAATTTCGCCTCCACGGTCTTCTATGCCTTTAGGGCCCTGCAGGTGATTGTTAGAATGAACAGGGGCTGTGTACCATGGAGGTGTTTATGATAGCTGGAGAAAGGAAGGAAGTCCCACCACCATTCATTTCAATTTCAGGAAATGCCTGGAAAGGCTTATGCCTGCTGCCAATTGAGTGCCACGTTACTGATTGATGTGAGGTAGAGCAGAAAGCTATGTCGAGGAAGGGCATTGGATGTTCAGAAATGGATGGTGATTGGGGGACACCCTTGTGCATGAGCTGAGAGTAGAGCACCCACCAATCAGCATGGGTGAAACAGGGGCGGATATGATGCGATTTCTGGAAAATGGCGACGAGGAAGTGCCTTGCTGTTAACTTTTATCTGTTTATATCTAGTATAAACTAATACCTAAGAATCTACTAATCTTTTGAGGTACATTTGTGTGTCTAATATGGGTGTTCAGTGCTGTAAGTCTGTGTTTCAGTGTTTTTAGAGAACATCAGTAAGTATAGAGAGTATCTGTAGCTTGTTTATGTCCTCTTATAAGTCGCTTTGGATAAAAGCGTCTGCTAAGTGTAATGTAATGTAAAAGTATGTTTACCTGCAACACTCCCCCCCCCCCCCCATGTCTCTCCCCACAGGAGCGCTGGGATGAGCTTCTGACAGACATAGAGCTGGGCCGGGTCAACCCAGACCTTCAGCTGGAGCCAGACGTCCGCTTGACACTGGAGAGGCTGATGGTAGCAGACCCAGGGAGGGCGGTGGAGCTGCGGGCCCACGGAGAAGAGGGGTTCCAGGGCATCGCTCGGCGGGTCTGGCCCCAGCTCAACCTGGTGCTGGCCGTGGACTCGGGGTCCAATCAGATCTACGGGGAGATGCTGAGGCAGCACTACTGCAAGGGGGTGTCCTTCTACTCACCCTTCTACGCTGCCACTGAAGGTGTGTGTGTGTGTGTGTGTGTGTGTGTGTGTGTGTGTATGTTTGTGTGTGTGTGTGTATATGTTTGTGTATATATGTTTGTGTGTGTGTATGTTTGTGTGTGTGTGCATATTCCGTGTGTGCGTGCGTGTGTGTGTGATGTGTTTGTAGTGATGGTTAAAAATATTGTCTGTTTACCCCGCTATGCATGAGCATGTCTAATTAATGTAACAATGTAAGTGCAACAGTTCTTTTGTTTCACCAGATGAGCATGGCTGTGCATGTGTATGAGCATGGCTAATTAATTTAAGGCAAAGCAAGTTTATTTGTATAGCGCATTTCATACACAGAGGCAGAGGCAAAGCAAAGAACAATATGTAAAATGTAATAATGTACGTATAATGATTCTGTTGTGTTTGTGTGTTTTTGTATGTGTAGGTCTCATAGGAGTGAACCTGTGGCCTGAGAAGGAGAGCAGGCAGTATCTGCTGTGTCCTCGCTCCATGTTTTGTGAGTTCCTGCCCGAGGCCTCTCTGGACGAGGAGGACCCCCAGACGCTCCTCATGGACCAGGTGCAGGAGGGACAGAACTATGAGCTGGTCGTCACCAACGCCTCTGGACTCTTCAGGTAGGTGTCACTCGTCTTGGTGACAAACTATGAAGCTTGTATTTCTAAGACTCTGTAAACACATTCATTAATGCTTATAATGCATTCATAAAGTAGGTTAAGGATTCATAACTATACACACTCATGACTGTACTTCTAAGGCATTACAATTGCTATGTCATAAGCCGTATTTCAACTTCCAAGAGATACAGTGCATTGTTGGTAATAAAATCGTACCCATATAACAATAGTTATGAACCATTATTAAGCTTAATGAAAGCATTATAACCCTTTATAAATGGGCTTATAGAGTATTGTGAATGTAAGCTTCATAAGAAAGTGTTACCCAATCTTGTTTTTGAAGGTGTTTCAAAGTCTGTGATAAAATGTCTCTGTCATCTGCATAATATTGGCATATGTCATCCAGGGTAAGTACATGATAAACTGAATGAACATATTATACACTTACATTAAAATAACAAGTGTACTGAGCATTGAAAGTATGGGAGTGTGTCTATGTGGAAAGTTGTTGGCAGCAAATTTACAATTTAATTTAAGTTACGAGTTGGTTTTGAAATTATGGCTTTTTGTCATGTTCTTTCCAGATATCGTATTGGTGATATCATCAAGATTGTTGGGTTCCACAACAAGTGCCCCGTGGTTGAGTTTCAATACAGGTAATGCAGAACAAGTTATTCAAACTCTCATTCTCTCTCGCTCTGTCTGTCTGTCTGTCTGTCTGTCTGTCTCTCTGTCTGTCTCTCTCTCTCTCTGTCTATCTCTAACTGTCTCTGTGGTGTGGTAACTTGTGTTGACTGTATCATCCTTCTGTGTGTGTGTGTGTGTGTGTGTGTGAGAGAGAGACAGACAGAGAGAGTGTGTGAACAGCTGTTAAACGTGTGTTGCTAGCACCTCCTCGTGTGTTGATTAACTGCACTCCTTCGCACTCCTCAGGAGAGGCCAGATGCTAAATGTCCGAGGTGAGAAGGTCTCGGAGTCCTTATTTCTGGGGGCGCTAAAGCGTGCTGTGGCCATGTGGCCTGGAGCCAAGCTGGTGGACTACTGCTGTGCTGAGAATGGCATTCTGGGTAATGTAGTTTTGTAGACGTTCCCATGTGAAGACTTTCCTATATAGACATGTGATAGAGTTCATTAGGATTACTGTCCCTTTAAAGAAAATACTTCCTATGAAGCATTTATTTTGCATTTGTTCATATCTAGGAATGTTAAAACAGACAGAGAGGATGATAGTCCAACAGATAGAAGCAGAAGTAGACAGAGATTAACAGCAAACAGCATAAAAACTAGCACACGAATGTACAGACAGCCAACAAATAAACAGACATATGAATGTAGATATGTTAATAAATGATTTAATAATGAGAATAATGTGAGAATAATGGTAAACAAATGATGACCAAAGTCTTCACTAAAAGCAAACAAATGCATACATAGGGACTAGTTATTATAAAGTTACCATTAGGAGTGACTCAGCTGTCTTTGGAAGTTTTTGTCCAGTATTGAGCACTACAAGTCATGACCTGTATAAATGAGTAATATTGATTGTGGTTAATGAATCTGTAATTATTGCAGGAGAAAGCTCGGGAGGGGCTCAGCCTCACTACCACGTCTTCCTGGAGCTGAAGGGGGTCAGGAATCTAAGTGAGGAGCAGAGATACAAGGTAATGACTGGCATACAAAGGCAAAGTGCAGTAACTAAGTTGTTCCACTGCCCAGGCAAATATGTTGTGGGTATAATTGTGGTGATGCTTCTTTGTACTTTTTAAAATAGGAATAAGCAACAAATTTAGTCACAAAACAAAGCAGATGTTATAAAGTCAATTTCCAGTCTAAACTCAATTTGACAAGTTACTTCCTTTTGGCTTAGTAGGGCAGAGTAGATCAGTGACCCTACACGAGTGAGGAATAACTGGCCCATATCCAATAGAAGCCATTGCGTGGTTTTTCATTTCTTTTCTGTGCGTTTTGAGTGTAAATATTAGACTAAGCATATAGCACCTTCGTTACTTCTGCAGTATCAATTATATTCTTTACCTATAGGTCACTTTAGATAAAAACATGGGCATTTTCCATCTCTTCCTCTCTTCCTTTCTTTGTCAGTCTCTCTCTCTGTCTCTTTCTTTCTTTCGTTCTCTCTCTGCAATACTTCTTCTCATTTAATTCTAGTTTTTAATGTAGAAAGACTTTCTGTATTGTTTACTGCTAACGAGTACATTTTTGTGTTATAAGGTGTCCTCAAAAATAATTGATTGTTTCTGATATCCTTTAGGTGATTGATTGTTACTTTTCTTTTAGCTGGACCATTGTCTTCAGGAGGACTCAGCCGTTTACAGGTCCTTCCGATTCAAAGGCAGCATCGGACCAATGAGAGTGCAGCTGGTGAGTGAGGGGGCGTTCCAGGAACTGAAGGGTCACATGATGGCCTACTCTAACACCTCGCCCAACACTTTCAAGATGCACCGCGTCATCCGCAGGAAGGAGTACACCAACTTCCTGTTTGGGAAAACCACCTCCTGAGTGATGGGGGATCACTAGTTGTTACAAAGTGATGACAAATTTGTGTGTGTGTGTGTGTGTGTGTGTGTGTGTGTGTGTGTGTGTGTGTGTGTGTGTGTGTGTGTGTGTGTGTGTGTGTGTGTGTGTGTGTATGTGTGTGTGTGTGTGTGTGTGTGTGTGTGTGTGCATGCATGAGTGACTAAGCAAGACATACACAGGACCATTTATAAAAAACATTTTTGCTACTGTTATAATTATTTCAAACACGTTCATAATCATCAGCTGCTTCTCACTGGTCACAAGCACCTTTCACTGAATAGGAACGTTGCCTTCAGGAAAGAAGAAAGATGTACTCACTGCCAAAAGGACTGTAGCCTTGACTCTCCGCTTTTTAATGGTTTAATGCCATCTTGAATGACTTAAATCATCATAATTTTCCAAGCATTTAGTTCTTGCAGACACTGAATGCCAGCAGTACCAGGAGTTGTCAGGGTGGAGACGGCTTGCACACCTTGGAAAGGGGGAGGGAAGTCACCCCACCCAGCTTTCCATCCAGGTGTCCAGGTAACCAAACATGCACTCTGACCGCAACACCAAAGGGCCAGGCTCATTGGCAGGGCAGCAGGCTCATTGGTATGGCAGTCAGAACACATCCTCAACCGGTGTGATGGCACTCCATCATCACAGAAGGGTATACCGCAGATGCCGTTATATCAATAGTTACAATTTGGGTAAAGCAAACAAAAAAAGTGCAGCATTGCTTATTAGACAGACAAAGAGCTTTCATTGGAAAATCACAGATAGACTGAGTTGAATTCTTTGGTATTTTGAGTTGATGAAGGTCTGACTGACGAAAAAGGTCAGTTCATCTGTCATTTTTTAATTAAAGTAGTTTGTCTGTCTAGTAAGCAGTGTTGCACTTTTTGTTGTGGATTTGTTTGAGTGAAAGGCGGAATGCTCTCCAAGTGGCCTTATGACAATATTGACATGTCTCTGATTTATGATGGTACCTCTGGCAGTTAAATGAAACAGTTGGCCCATGACAAAGGAAGTGTGTTTATTGTCAACATTTAAATGAATCAAGCACATTTTGCAATATTTCTTATGTTTCAGTAATATTTCTTACTATTCACATTTTAGGGACTTAAATTAAGAAACGATTTCAGTAAGGAAATATTTCTCAATTTTTTCTGTATATGGATTTAACCTATTTCCAGACAAAAAAAGCTTTTCTTAGTGTACATTTTCATTAAAGTTTTGTTTTTGTGTAAAACAAGGCTTAATCCATGTATGAGAAAAAGTGGCCCTTGAAGTCATCTAGGGGCTCGTCTTCTATTACACATTAACTTTGTTCCTCCGTTAATGTTATTTATGAAGTTTCCATATGATTTTATAATATTAATGACTGCTTAAGTTCACACTACCAGTCTGGTGTGAGCACATGATGTACAACAGGTTGTAAAGCAGAATTTGCCTTCAGTATTCCTTTTTCTATGATACAAGTAGGCGTATAACAGAAAGCTGTGTCCGTTACTGTGGCCTTGGTCTGCAAGCCTGTAATCATACTGATGAATACCTGCTAGAGCAGTACTGTACAGACACAAACACACAAATAAACAAAGGACTGTTTCTATCAGTGTGTAATCAGGGTTAAGACGTAAGGATAACACTGTGTGTGTGTGTGTGTGTGTGTGTGTGTGTGTGTGTGTGTGTGTGTGTGTGTGTGTGTGTGTGTGTGTGCACGTGCAAGTGCAAGTGTGTGTGCATGTGTGTTTTTGTTGAAAGGTTTTTGTTTTGATTGTGTTTGTTTTTGTTGAAAGGGAGTTTGTGTGTTTGTGCGTGTGTGTGTGTGTGCATGCGCATGCGAGTGTGCTGTATTTTCTTTATGTCCATATGTGAGTATGTGCATCTCACCCTTCATAGTATTTTTAATGTACTAGGGTGGTAGATAAAAATGGTCACTGCTGTAACCGTTATCCCCACCAGGGGGAGCTGGAGCATAAGGAAGCTGAACTGCACAACCAGGCAACCTGATGGTCAACTCTTAGGGATTCTGCTGAGTTAGGTCAGAGTAGTGTTAATTATATCTCCCAGATGACATTGAGGTGACCAGGCCTGGGTGTTTAAACCAAGTTAGTGAATGAGTTTTTATAGCTTATGAAACAACTGAAGGTTATAACTGAGCTATTAATCACAGTGATTCACCACTTACAACACTTCAGCAGGTTATAACATGCTTATATCACACGTGTGTTACTGTTGAAGTCAATACTGATTACACTATATATGCATATGTTAATAGTGTGTATAAATGTATAAAACTTGCAGCCATTTACACTGTACATGTGATTGTGTGTGCGTGTGTGTGTGTGTGTGTGCGCGCATGTGTGTTTTCTTAAACCTATATGTGAGCATTGCCACTACATTATATTGCTGTGTGTGTGTGTGAGTGAGTGAGTGACAGAAAGTGGATGCAATAATATATAGGCTTAATATATTATATTTCTTTTGCCATAGGTCTCTAATAGGGTTACAGAGGGTTTCCACACAGATAACTGCACTGAGCTTCATTGGATGACTTGGGCTTCCTTGAGGTGCACAGTTAATGTGGGTTACTGTCCTGTATCATTTCGTAACAAGAGTGCTGTTATAGGCAACTAGGGGTCAGGACATTTCTCTTCCTCTAAGCCTGCACCCAATTTGTTGACATAAATTACACTAAAAAGCAGGGAAGAAGAGAAAAAAAGATAACTAGAATAAAAAAACTTTCCGAGTCCCTGTACCCAAAGAACGGGGCAGACCGAAAAAAAAAAAAAAAAACTTGCGAAGTTGCTGAGCCGAGACTTTCGGACGGGGCCGACCCAAACCCGCCTGTTAAAAGATGGAGCTGGCAGCGGTACCGTCTGTTGATCTGGGTTCCGTATTGTTCTAATGCCGTTCTAATAATGTCCCCGCGCTCCCCGGCACCACTCCGCGAGCACTAAGTGGGCTAGTATTTTTAGCACGCGCCCCATTTCTGACGAGGCTCTGACATGGCTGCTGCTGTTTCACACTCCACAGTGGCGACGCTTTTTTTTTTTCTTTTTCTTTCTTTCTTTTTTTTTTTAGACAAATGCGGAAAGGAAGGGACTGCAGCGGCTAAATTTACCAGGGGAAGACATATTGTTTCATTTTTTTTTCTTTTTTCATTTTTTTTCCTCCAGTTGTTTTTGGTTATCTAACACAGCGCGGGGGTCTTTTAGGGACATCAGTCTTGTGGTCGCCAGTATTAATTCTGCATTGGCTGACGTACTGATAATGTAATGATGACTTTTGTTATTCGTCTTGTTTGTTTACCACCAGTGCAAACCACAGTAGCCAATGTATTGAGATCAGAAAAGCTAAATATAGTGGCAACTTCAATAACTAATCTTCTAATCTTGGAGGAGGTAAAAAATATTATGTACAGTACAATGAATAACCCCCTTATGTAATAGATATAGATGTATATGTGTTATTACCACACAGTGCTGGTAATTACATGGTCAAACCAGTTAGCAGTTAAAGGGAAGAAAAAAAGAAAGAAAGAAAGACAGAAAGAAGGACATAAAGAAAGAAACTAAAACACAATCAAACAACATAAAAGAGTAAGTAGGGGAGGGAAGCACTGATGCTGACAACAAGAAGGATGATTCCTCCAAAACTACCCTCATCCAAGACAGTGAGTGCTGAACATGTCAGTCTATCCATCTATCAGTTAATGCTAGTTGCTACTGTAGAGCGCTTATGGGTGAAACACAAGCACCCAGGGATGGTGCCACTACGATCACATTTCCCTATTTTCAATTGCCAGGTGGCCTGTCTGTCAGTGCATCATCTCTATAGACAGTGTGTGTGTGTGTGTGTGTGTGTGTGTGTGTGTGTGTGTGTATGTGTGTGTGTCCGGGGTGTGAAACACACTGCTCCACAGAGGAGACGAACACGATCCCTCATTATCCAATACGACCTACCACAGCTAGGACAGCAACCAGAGGGTGCGCTCCGGCCATGTACACACACACTTTCTCCCAACACACACACACACACACACACACACACACACACACACACACACACACACACACACACAGTGTGAGGCCTGTGTGTGAAGAGGCCAGTGAGGGGTCGTACAAGCACACACACACAAATACACACGAAACATACACATACACACAGGCAAAACTTGGTAAACGGTCTCTCTTTCTCTCTCTCACACACACACACACACACACACACACACAGGGCTGATTTGTCACCTGTCTCATCTTACCTGCTCACCTGTGTGGCTGGAGCAGAAGGCAGAAGGCTGTAAGGTGGTAAGGGGGTAAAGTGGCTTTCCTGCGGGGCACGCAAGGGGCAGCTCCATCACCCCTCCACCCACACACCCCCACCCTCCAGCCCACTGCACACCCCACTCCTCCTCCCGCAGACAGCCAGACGTGTGTCAGGGAGGACACCAAGGGGAGGCCGTGTGTGTGTATCTGTGTGTGTGTGTATGAGAGCGAGAGAGAGAGAGAGAGAGAGAGAGAGTGAGCTGTGTAATGTATGGAGTTGTGTGTGTGTGTGTGTGTGTTGGGGCTACCTTATTGTATTTGTGTTTGGAATAGTGGTTTGTTATGTAAGTGGTGGTAGTAATTATCTATGTGTGGTAATGGTGGTAAGTCAATGTCGCTGTGCTGGCATCCATGTATGTGTGTGAGTTAACATCTGTGTGTGTGCGTGCATGTGTGTGTGTTTGTGTGTGCATACTAATTTGTACGCATATGTGTGTGTTTGTGTGTGCATGATAATTTGTGAGCACATGTGTGTGTGCATGTATGTTTGTGTGTATGTGTTTGTGTGTGCATGCTCATTTGTGAACATGTGTGTGTGTGTGTGTGTGTGTGTGTGTGTGTGTGTGTGTGTGTGTGTGCAGATGTAAAAGGGGAGGAACTGGTAATGGATGCGTCGCCTCTCCTTGGCGGCGCGTCCAGAAGAGATGGATGCCTTACACGCGGCCGCTACAATGAGCTGCCCATTAAAAATGAATCGCGGCGAAGAGGCTGGCAGGACGGCAGAGACTCAGCAGCGCTGTCAGGGGACGCATCACTCTCACTCTCACTCTCACTCTCCACACCACACCACACCACACCACACTGCCATGCTCCCTCGCTTTCTCTCTGTCGCTCTCTCTTTCTCTCTGTCGCTCTCTCTTTCTATCTCTCTCTCTCTCTCTCTCTCTCTCTCTCCACACCACACTGCCATGCTCCCTCTCTGTCCCTCTGTCTCTCTCGCTTTCTCTCTGTCTCTCTCTCTTTCTATCTCTCTCTCTCTCTCCACACCACAACACACCACACTGCCATGCTCCCTCTCTCTCTCTCCCTCTGTCTCTCTCGCTTTCTCTCTGTCGCTCTCTCTTTCTATCTCTCTCTCTCTCCACACCACACCACACTGCTACACTCCCTCTCTTTCTCTCCTCTCTCTCGCTTTCTCTCTGTCTCTTTCTCGCTCTCTCTTTCCACCTCTCTCTGTCTCTTTCTCGCTCTCTTTCTTTCTATCTCTCTCCACACCACACTGCTATGCTTCCTCTCCCTTTTTCTTTCCCTCACTCTTCTCTTTATATCCCTCTTTTTGTTTGTATTGATCTATCTATCTATCTATCTATCTATCTATCTATCTATCTATCTATCTATCTATCTATCTATCTTCTCCCCCTTTCTCTGTCGTCTTCTATCTTTCGCTTCTCTCTTTCTATCTCAGCCTTTGTTTCTCTCTCTTCTCTGTCTCTGTCACCTGTTTATTGCTTGCTGTCTTTCAGTTGCTTTCTCTAACACTTCCTTTCTTTCTTTTGTTTTTTCCTCCTCCACTTGTTCTGTCTCTCTCCTCCTCTAGCACTCTATTTGTCACTCTTGTCGTTCTGTCACTCCGTCTTTTTTCCCCCAGACACCCCTGTCTGCTCTTTTTCTTTTCCTTTCTCTCCTCCTCTCCTCCTCTCCTCTCCTTCCTCTATCGTGTTATCTTTCTCACACTCCTGATCTCTCCCTCCCTCGCTTTCTTACAAGCGCCAATGTTTCCTATTTTCTACTATCTCCTTATGCCTGCTATTTTGCTCTCTCTCTCTCTCTCTCTCTCTTTCTCTCTCTCTCTCTCTCTTGGTCTCTCTCTTTCTCTCTCTCTCTCTCTCTCTCTCTCTCTCTCTCTGGCACTGTCTCCCCATTATTTCTGCCCTTTTCCAACCTATCCCCCTCCTCCACTCTCTTCTTCTTCTTCCTCAGTTTGTCCACTCACTCTAATTTCTCTCTGTCTAGTTCTCGTATTCTTTTTTCACACTCTGCTCTTACACAGCCTTGTATTCTTCTTCCTCGGTTTTATCTCTTTCATCATCATCTGTTTCTTCTTCTCCTCTCTTCTCTTCTCTGTGCTGCCCTTCCTGCTGTGTCCAACAGTCTCCACTGATGTCCTTGGCTCTCCTCTCTTTCTCTCTCCTCTCCTTTCCTCTCATCTCCTCTCCTTCTATCTTCGCTCCTTCTCTCCTCTCTTTTCCTCTCCTCTCGTCTGCCCTTCTCTCCTCTCCTTTCCTCCTCTCTTTTTTTCTCTCTTCTTTTCTCCTCTCTTCTCTCCTCTCCTCTCCTTCTCTCATTTCCTCTCCTCTTTTCTCCTCCTCTCCTTTTCTTCTGGCCTCTCCCTCTCCTCCTCTCCTTCTATTCTCTCCTCCCCCTCTCCTCCCTCTCTCCTGTCCTCTCATTTCCTCTCCTCTCCTTCTCTCTCATCTTCTCTCCTCTCATTATCTCTCCTCTCTGCTCCTTCTTTCCTTTTCTCCCTTTTCCTTTCCTCTCCTCGCTCCTCTCCTTCGCCTCTCTTTTTTTCTCATCTCCTCTTTCATCCTTTCAGTGGTGTTCCAGCTTGTGTTCTATCTCTTCCTTACATGACTATCATACAGTAATATCTCTCTGTCTCCTCCAGTTCCTGTAATATCTCTCTGTCTCCTCCAGCGTAGCCCTCTCCCTCCTTAAACTGATTTATGCTGCTGCGCCTTTCATTTGTTACACGTATTTCATGTTTCTTCTTTCTTAGTACTGTTTTATAAAGTGGGTTGTCTAGTTTCCGTCTGTCTGTCTGCCTGACTGACTGACTGTCTGTCTCTATCTATCTATCTATCTATCTATCTATCTATCTATCTATCTATCTATCTATCTATCTATCTATCTATCTATCTATCTATTTATCTGTCTGTCTGTCTGTCTGTCTATCTATCTATCTATCCTATGTTTCCTGATGAGATCCCTAATAGAGTTACATTGTAGTACGTAATAATAATAATAATAATAATAATAATAATAATAATAATAATAATAATAATCATGAAATCAAAGGGTTAATCTCCCATCTCATGTCATCAGCCTGCACTCATGCGTCTCTCCATCTCTCACCATCCGTCTGGCCTTGCGTAGGTGCCGGGGTGGGGAGTGTGTTACACCTCCGTCCCTATCAGATGCTCTAGCCTCTGGGTGCCCTCGCAGGAGAGAGGGAGAGAGGGAGAGATGGAGAGACGGAGAGACGCGGGACGGAGGAGAGATGAAATATGAGAGAAAGGGAGAAATGAAATACAGCAGCAGGCTGTGTGTGTGTGTGTGTGTGTAAGTGTGTGTACGTGTGTGTGTGTGTGTGTGTGCCTGTGTGCGTGTGGTGCATGTATATATGTGTGTGTGTGCATATGTCAGACTATGTGTGTTGTGTGCGAATACATATGGGAATGTAAAGGTGTGTGTGTGTGTGTGTGTGTGTGTTTTAGCAAGAAAAAAGAAAGAAGGAATGCGGAATATAAAGAGCAAAAGATGGTGGTAAGTATGAGTATGAGAAACACAGGCACATGACAAATGAGACCAACCAACACAGAGAGAGAGAAAGAGAGACAGAGAGAGAGAGAGAGAGAGAAAGACATGGAAATGGAGTGTAACTGACAGCAGTTTTGCTGAACAAATGGCCACATAGTTCTGTGGAGGAGCACAGCAAGAAGAGTCTACTTCTTCTCTGTATCCACACAAGTCAATACTAACCTGCGTAGCTGTAGCTGTAGCCGTAAGTATAATCTTAAATATATAATAAATATATAATTGTGGGCTTCTCCATAGCTCTTCATACCTGGCGGTCATGTGTATAATTATGGCATTCCCAGCTCCTGGACCTTGAGGCTGTAAGAAAAAATATGCTAATGAGAAGTGCAAAGTGAATTATTGCGGGGAAAATCAGATAGACGTAAAGAAATGCCATTTAT
Source organism: Setipinna tenuifilis (assembly GCA_030347295.1). Taxonomy (NCBI): domain Eukaryota; kingdom Metazoa; phylum Chordata; class Actinopteri; order Clupeiformes; family Engraulidae; genus Setipinna; species Setipinna tenuifilis. The sequence continues at coordinate 12,633,642 of CM059287.1, read as the reverse complement.
CATTTTCTTGGCAATGTTTTTATTTGCCACAAAGCCAGCTTCTGATAAGGTTACCCCCCCTTTTTGTGGCTGTGTTTTTTTGTACGCATAGAGACTTGGATTACATTACTAAAACAAAGCAAGAAACAAAAAAACCTGCAAGAAACACGTGTGTGTGTGTTAACAATATAATGGAGTTTTTTTTCCAATTTAATAGAAGACATGAATATAACTCACATTGATATCTAATAAATTAGAGTTGGTTTACTGGGAGATATGAGTTATTTCCAGAGGACAGAGCAACATTTCTACTAGGCACCCAGGGAGAAGAAGAGAGGGAGGGAGAGTGAGAAAAAAAGGAGGAAAAGAAAGAAGTAATAAAAAAGAAAGAATAAATGAAATTAAGTCCAGTGTGAATTACAGTAAAAGCAACAAATTCTCGAAGTGGTGGTGGTGTGTCTGTGTGTGTGTGTGTGTATGTGTGTGTGTGTGAGAGAGAATTAAAGTACAGAAACTGTGAATGAAGAGTGAATGAAGATGTCCGGCCGTTTGTTTCTGTGGCGATTTGGCTTACAGTCGGCGCTAAAATACATTCTCGCCATTTATCCTCCTAATCCCTCTCCACGGGCTTTTCATTTATGACTTTAATTCTCCGACGTGTGTGTGTATTTGTGTGTGTGTGTGTGTGCGTGTGTGTATGCATGTTTGTGCTTCTGTGTGTGTGCGCGTGTGTGTATGCATGTTTGTGCTTCTGTGTGTGTGTGCTCGCGTGTGTATGCATGTTTGTGCTTCTGTGTGTGTGTGTGTGTGTGTGTGTGTGGGTGTATGTGTGTGTGTGTGCATGCGTAAGTGTGCGTGTGTATAAGCCAAGTGTGGGGAGGACAAAAACAGATTTCTTGGTGGAAAAATCAGCCATGGCTGTGGTCAGTTTGCCAGACCCTGCTTACAAGCAGCCTCTCCACCCAGCCAGTGACCAGTGCCAGACCCCTGTAGCCACTCGCCCAAACAATTACCGACCAATTACTGCACGGCTCTATTGGAGGCTTCCTTCTTATTGGCCAAAGGAGGCAAATGATTTTTTTTTAGCACTGGTGCCTTATCTTTTGCCTTTTAAATAACCTTTCGGAGCATATGCAGTGTTCACACCTCCATGATCCAGCTTGTTATCTTTGTTTGGCACCTGTAAGATTACTTTTGGATGTGTACACCTTTTTCCTGTGATTAAAGTTTTTTTTTTTTAAATCATGCTTTCTTTATGTGGTCCTTTCTGTTTGTTTACCAACAGAAGCAGGGTATTACCCTGCTTGCCTTGTCCAGCATTTTGGTCAGCTGTTGTTGTTGTTGTCTTTAAAGTTCTTTCTAAATAAACATGACTTGTCTCGACTGGATTTGACTTGACTTGACTTGGCTTGGCTTGGCTTGGCTTGACTGGAAGTAAACACTACTTGTGTTGGTGTGTGTGTGAGTGAGTCATCAGCGCCTCGATACACCAGCCTTTATTACACCCCTTTGCAGTTGCAGTGGAAGAGCAGTAATGAAGTCACGTTCCTCTGCGGAAGTGGGCGAGTTGTGTGTGTGACTGGGACAAATCCAGCCCTTATCCCGCTAAATTCTGACAGGATCAGAGTCACAGCTGGCTCGCAGTCACAGCCCTGAATTGGTCTTGGCACCGCACATAAAAATAAAAATAAAAATTGGTCACCTTGTTTTTTTTTATGTTTATTTGTGGTGTTTTGGTGGCAGGCTGTGACAGGTTTGTCATTGTTTGGCATTTTAGTGGTCATTTTTTAAAAATATGATTCAGCTGAATTTAAGAATAGCACTATTTGGTTCCTTACATTAATGTGGATTACTTATTTGAACGACTGCAGTGATCCCCAGCTATCTGATGGTTTAATTTTTATGATCTTGCTGTATCACAGGTTTTTTTCATTTACATATGCATGCTATGTCACTGTGCATGATAAAGAAAAGTTCATCAGAACAATATTTTTTGTGATACCTACACATATAAATGCAGTAATAACTCAATAATACAGTAAATGTCTTAAAACAGCATGTGGGGAGGGGGGGTATTTTAAGGTTTAAACTGTGAAAAAAAATGATTTCTATAGGGTCTTGCTATATCACAGAGTACGTTTTAATACTATGCCAATGTTTATTTTGTCCCAATCTTTGTAGTGTTCATTTAACACTCCTCCCTTACATATTTGACACCTTTACAGTTAAATGAACTTTTTGCAGTGTAATTTGAGAGAGCTCTTAATTTTATCAATTTTGCACTGTGTGGGTTCATGGTGATGGTGTGGAGTCCTTGTGGGTGCTAATGACCTTACGGTTTTATTTGCGTGTGTTAATAAGCCAGCGGCTTTATTCAGCACTTTCCTTTCTGTGTCCCTGTTCTGTTGCCAGTGTGTCAACTCTTCAGAGACATTCATTCAGTGGGATTTGCCTCTTGTATCTTACGCTCATGGATGTACCTCTCTGGAGTGTGTGTCTGAGAGAGAGAGAGAAAGAGAGAGTGTGTGTGTGTGTGTGTGTGCGTGCGTCTCTGTGTGCGACTGTGTTTGTGTCTGTGTCTGTGTGTCTAACATGCATGTGTTTCCATGGCTGTCTGTAGAAAATCTCATTGGCTCAACACAACTGGAAGGAGTGAACAAGGGATTGGAGAGTAGAGGGGGGAGGGAGGAGAAAGAAAGGGGGAGGTGATGGTGGCAGAAGAGGAGGGGGAGAGAAAGAGATGGAGAAAGAGAAAGAGGGAGAAAGAGAGAGATTGGAAAGATGCAACTGTTCCGCCTCTGTTCTGCCTCAGTAGCTCCTTGACAGTCAAAGGAGAAAAGAGTGTGTGTGAGAGAGAGAGAAAGAAAGAAAAAGAGAAAGGGAGAAAAAAGAGTACAGGCCAGTGTAAGAGGGAAAAGAGAAAAAGACACAGTGCACAGTGCATGTAAGAGGGAGGGAGAGAGACCAAGCAAGAAACAGGGAGGGAGGGAGGGAGGGAAGGAACAAGGGAGGGAGGTAGAGACAGAGAGCAAGAGAGAGAGAGCAAGAAAAAGAGAGAGAAAGAGAGCGTGAGAGAGAGCAAGCAAGTGAGAGAGAAAGAGTGAGAATGAGTGAGAGAGAGTGTGTGTGTGTGTGTGTGTGTGACAGAGAGAGCGTAAGAGAGAGAGAGAGAGCAAGAGAGAGAGAGTGTGAAAAAGGAGTGTGTGTGTGTGTGTGTAAGAGAGAGAGAGCAAGAGGGAGAGTGTGAGAAAGGGGAGTGTGTGTGAGAGAGAGAGAGAGAGAGAGAGAAACAGAGTGAGTGCGCGATAGAGTGTGTGTGTGTGAGAGAGAGAGAGCGCGCGCGATAGAGTGAGAGAGAGAGAGAGAGAGAGAGCAAAAACAGTCCCCTCACAGGGAGCGGAGCGGATTCGGCGACAGGAGCAGGCAGCACATGGAGCGCAGCAGCGAGGAGCGGAGCAGAAGCAGATCTGTTTGCCGCGCCTCGACCCAGCAGCAGCAGCAGCAGCGCTCCGACACCCACCGCACGCGCACGGGGAGGAGGACAGCCCCCCCGCCCCCGCCCCTGGCTCACCTGACCGGGCTGCTTAGGAGGGAGAGGACACACAGACCAGAACAGCGCACCTGTTCTTCTTCTTCTTCTTCTTCTTTCTCCACCTCCTCCTCTTCCTATTCCTCTTCCTCTTCCTGCTTTTTTCATTTTATTTTTGCTTTGAAATTTTCACAGGATACTGTGGTACTACCACACCTGAACTGCTTTTGTTGTTGAGTGTGGGATTTTTTTGTGCAAGAAAGTGTGAGAGAGAGAGAGGGAAACATAGAGTGGGAATGAAAAAGGTGGGATAACAGATGAAGATATGGCTGGAGTAGAACTTCAACTGACAAAACTTCAACGTTTCCTGAGGAGAGGTATGGTCTTCGGTCCGCTTTGAGCTTTTTGTCCTGTGTCCATATGAGGGGCCGTGTGGTACGACTCCACCACCTGAAACCTCCTTTAGAGTAACACAGACAAGGAATCCAGTGAAGCACAAGACCTGCAGAAGAGACAACGATCTACCCTTTCAAGAGTGGACAGAGTCCTGAAACTGGGCTTTTTTTTGGTGGAGGCTCTGCAACAGTGCTAAATGGGGGTAGGGTAAGGGTGAGACGATTACCCCTGCACCCCAAAAAACTCCCCCCTTTTTCTCCAGGCTAACCCTCGGTGCCTAATGAGCCGGCCAGCTCCCTGACGCTGACCCCCTTTGACCCCCCCCCCCCAGGTGTGGGGCGGACTGACGTTCCCACAGCGACCTCAGGACAGACCCAGTGATCCACCATGCCGGTGATGAAAGGGCTGTTGGCGCCCCAGAACACGTTTCTGGACACCATCGCCACACGCTTCGATGGAACCCGTGAGTACCCGATAACAAGCTATTGATATTTATTTAATAGGGACTATTGACCTGCCAGGAGACAAAATTGACCTGCCAGAGACAAAATTAGCCTATATGTGTATAATCTTTGCGTATTTACAATGTCTTTTAATGTTTACTGATATATGCTGTCCCTATTTAAAATCAATAAACTTTAATTTCAAACTTCAAAAGGTTACAACTAGCTTAGAGGCACCTAGCCTTGCAAGGACCTGTCATTGCTAATAGCTGATTTTAGCTACACAGTCAGTTAGATGATAATGTTTTTTTCCAACAGCATCTGACACTCTGTGTGTGAAATTATATTATAAATAACATTGCTGTGGAATGTATCTAAGCATAGCAGATACCCTTTTCATGAAAAACTTGGTATTTATATATACATACTGTTACTCTGAAAAAAAAGCTTGTTTACAGAGATCTCAAGTCACATATTTACACCTTTTTCTACACATCGTTCTTGTGGTTGTACTGTTAAGTATAGTTAGTTCTTACTAAAAAAATTCTGCATGGCTAAATTTGCAATGCCCCACTTTTAATGGTGGATAGCCTCACATGGACCTTGAAGGTTATCTGAATTTGAGAAATGACTGAACAGTATATTTGTTGCTAACTGTACACTATGACTGTCCTAAAAAGTCGCTGGGCTTTTGGCCTGTTTGTGTGCAACACATGATACTGTCATAAACCTCGATGCTTGATGTGATGTTAAGATATTATTTACCTTATCAGACATTTTGTAAAATCCTATGGGGTCTGCCTGTAAAACAAGAAATACCTCACATAGTTTAAACAAAAGAAGTAGGGCTGTTTAAATTGTGGTGTACACAGCTATCCAGGTCTATCAATAGTTTTCCTTGGAAAATGAATGATTTGTTCCGAAATGACATGACATGTCTGTCAAGAATGTCTGTCACTGTTTGTGAGAGACTGTGAAATGAAATTAGGGAGCGTTGAAGAGACTTGGCAGGCAGCAGCCCATGTTTGTAGGAGAGAAAGAGAGGGAGAAAAAGAGAGGGAGAGAGAGAGAGAGAGAGAGAGATGGAGAGCTCAAGCCAGTGTTGTTTATTCAGTCCGACTGTACAGCAGATTGAATGAGAGATTATCTGAATGAGAGGGTGATGGATTCTGAGAGTCTTAGAGCGAGTGTGCGAGTGTGTCTTTCATGAAATGGGATCAGTGGTGTAGTGGTAAAATCAGAGGTGGATAAACTACGAATTTGGTGGTCATTGTGAAGTGGATGCACGGTGCGACACAAGATGTTTTAAACAGACATGTAAAACATATTTGAACAGTCTGAAGGCATTGTAATGGTCTCTAGTGCACATATAGATGACGCAGTGTGATTTTGGAATGTTAGAAATTGTTTTTGGTACCTAAATTCTATTATAGGGTGAACAAACTGTATTGATAGGTGGATAAACTCAGTTGAGAGGTGGATAAACTCTTTTTCTGAAATTTGAGAAGTGCATAAACTCCGTTTACTTGCGTTTATCCACCACTACATCACTGAATGGGATGGATGATGAAATAGGGTTGTGTAGTACACAAGCAGGATGCACATGTTCTGCACTCTGTCACAACAATATTTTACTTTCCGATGTCAAAAACAGTCTCGCAGAGATAACGTTTGAACGCAGTAACGTCACGGCACGAGATTTCCCGGGGTTGCGAAGTCTTGCATGCTGAATATGCTGACAACATATGATGTTTCAGATGTGTATTGTTTTTGAGAAAACAGCTGTGTTTCTTACGTCCCGTGTTTCATTCGTCACGGCTCTCCCCTACACAAGCAGGATGCACATGTTCTGCACTCTGTCACAACAATGACATGCTGTGTGTGTGTAAGGCTACTGCTCATCACTTAAACACACATTTCATTACATTTTTGTAACAGACCATTCTCGTCCTGCTTGGCTTAGTTTGGCTGCAAGTTCATTTTTGATATGAAATATCCCCACTCTGGTTTGTTAGCTTGGCTGCAATTATTTGTGGTGGAGAATATTGTCACCCTGGTTCTCTGGTTTGGCTGAAATCTTACAGTATCATTTCCGCTACATAACCAATACCTTTATTTCTGTGTAAACAACTGATAGCACAAATGGTGTTTATTTCACAAAACTGGATAAATGACTAGCACCTACGCAAAACACAAAGCCTCCTCTATTTGAATAGGCCTCTCATCACATCCATATTTTATCGAAAACACAGCTTAGACCACACACTATTCAGTTCGTCCATTCTTTCAACCGCACTGGCTTTCTCTCCCTATTCTTTCTCCTCTCTTCTCCTCTTGTCTCTTTTTCTCTCCCTCTCTCCCATTTGTTTTGAACCTGGTATGAGGACTCTCCAGAGAGCGTGTAGTTCTTTGTCTGCAAGTGTCACGGGACCTGTGTTTGCATGTTGTCAATTCCTTCCTCTTTAGTTCGTTCGTTCGTTCTCTCTCCATCTCTTCCCCTCTTCTTCTCTCTGTGAACTTCCTTGAAAGCCAATTTGTATGATTATTTTGTTTATACTGCACCAGGAAATGGAATAGGTACAACAAGTCGCTTACACAATTATCATGGCAAAACAATAATAAGAATGTATGAACTATCAGTGCATGGTGGTGGATACTACAAGGAAAATGTGCTCTTAAAACATTACTGATGCATTAGGACACAGAAAAAGCAGTTACTGGTGGATTTTAGGCTTAAAAGACTAAGAGAGAAGAGACACAGAGAGAGGCATCTAGTGTCATTATGCTTCCTTCAATGACACATTAAAATTGAATCAGGGCTCGCGGGTCCTTGAGCTGTTTTCTTTTGGAGTGGTGTATGACATGGCGACCATTGCCTATGTCTCAAGGGAGACAAAAAAATAAATAAAAAATTACCTCATCCCTGACCTCGGGAGCTGGGCTGTTTTAATGATGGTGGGGTCGAGATGAGTTCTATTAGGCTAATAATTATCAATAGACCCTGGGGACAGGGAGAGAGCCTGATGCTGATGAAGTGGGTTATGCATTATACAGTCAATGGGGTTATGTCTTCTGTCAGTTTAATTTTAAACTTACATGTCCACACATACACACACACTACCACACATATGTAGTGCATGTACACTGCACACACGCATGTACACTGCGCGCGCACACACACACACACACACACACTGCAAGATACATCTCTTCTCAGTTCACTCAAGGACAAAGGCTACAGCATCAAGGGAAACACTGAAAGTCTTTCAAAATACACCTCATTTTTAGTTGCTCTATACAATGTACCTCCTAATAAGACATCAGCCTACTGAGAAAATTATTAACTTGAACAGCCTGTATCATTATGACATATATTATGTATGTACATATTATGAAATAGTGTATTCAGTACCAATCTACTACAGGCCCAGGGCCAACGCTACCATAATACATGCCATCACGCATCAAGTCCCAAAAAATTAGGCTAATGAAAAAAAAAAAGTATTTTTATACATTTTGTTTAATGTGTAAGATAAATAGTTGATAGTAGTAATAAATAGCTATCGAAAGTAAACACAATTGCACTGGCAAAAGTTGGCAAATATACCGGCCCTGCACAGCCCATAATAAAGCATAAGTCATTGTGTAGTGAGGTGGTTCAATGTGTATGTCAAAACTCCTGTGGAGTATAAAGGAAATGTGGATTCAAATTATTGCACAACCACTTGAAATTAGTTTCTCCCTTATCCTCAGGCAACAACCTTCCTCTCCTAAAGGGCAAGCGCATTTCCCTGTTTTTTTTTCCATAAGATATGGAGCCAACAACGCTAATGAATAAATCGCGCTACTGAGATAAGGAGTTGTATTGACTTCGATTTTCACCGAATCTCAGGGTCAAATAAACTTATCTCGGGTAAAATGAGAGCGGGGGATATTCTCTGAGAAGCGAGGCATGACCGACTGGAGTCCTTGCGGAGTTGTAGCTGAAGGAAGGCTGTTAACTGACAACGCCAAACCGCCCTTCTGGAACCCACCGCTGCACAGCGGCTGCTCGCGCTGAGCTGAAAGAACCTTCTGGGTGGCAGTGCGCCCGCGGCTGAAAATAGCTTCCCCCGGTTGCCCGGGAGACCATATCCCCCGGTGGCAATCGAAAGTAATACTGACAGCAAATTAGCAGTCATTCTACACTACAGTAAATACTTTAGCGCAGTGTTTAGTGTTAAGTGTTAAGTTTTGACTGGGGTCAGCCCTATATTCCAACAGCCCAATAGTCCCACAGCCTTATGTTCCCACATTTTTAAGAATGTTTTTTTTTCCACGTAATTTAGGTCCTGTGTTCCCACATTTCTACATATTCAAAATTAGTTTATACATTTCTTTTCAATTTAAACCATTTAAACCACCTTCTACAGTGCAAGATGCAAATATCCTTTATGTGCTAAAAACACTCACCAAGAGAGTAGCACAGTAGACTTGATGACACTGACAGGTTGACACAGAGGAGTTTTCAAATAGGCATCCTCCTTCCTTAACATGTCCTCCATAAGCCTTAGACACCCCCAGAGGGCTGGAAAGTGACTCCAAGCATCCCAGGAGCACTCCCTCTCTATGCCAACCCGGCTTTTCAGAGGTACTGATGCACTGCAAACTATGGTTTATGCCCAGTTGCTGTGCTCTGACAGGAACCTAGACAATGCAAGGCATCTGTGCAGTTACATTAGCCTAAATATGTGCAATAAACAAAGAAATGGGTGCATGAGATATAGCTAAAAGCTACATTCCATCTGTACTGAGTCCTACTGGATCTGGATAATAGGTTGGGTGTAATTGGCTAGCAGATTGGGAGAAAGAGGGATACAATCTGATCCAAATTTATGAAAAAGGAAATGTGTTTTTTTTTTTTTTTTTTTTTTAGAAATGTAGGTAGTGGGGGAACATAGAGCCTAATTTGAAAGGAAATCTTAGAAATGTGGGAACATAGGGCTGTGAGAACATAAACACGCTCCCAAGTGACTCCCAAGTGTTAAGTGACTTAATCATCAGCTTGTGTTGGAAAAGCGATGCTGGAGGGCATTGTTAACCGAACAACATCAACATCAAAACCTGGTCAGCAACTCTTCCTCTTTTCAAGAATCCTGTTTGAATTTTCTCAGAAACACCTTGCCGTCCTTCACCCTAAACCATATATCTCCAAGGGGGTATTTTCTTGCTCCTCCTGCCCTGGCTGCTGAAAAAATATCCTCGAAGCATATTATGCTGACTAGTACAACACTGCACAATAATTGTAAACATAAACATATTTGTACAGATAGACCTGGACTTGTAGGTTTTGCTGATAAAATGTAGGTCTTGTTTACAATGTAAAATCATGAATAATGCCAAATATGGAGATGAGACCCTAACCCTAACCAATGCAGTTTTTTAGGCAACAACCACACTGCAGTAATGACTAAACTTATGAACATAAATACTGTAAGTAGCCATATTATACTATGGACCATCTATACATCACCAGACCTGTATATCCTGTCTTAAGACCTCCTATCTAAACAGTTCTGACAATCCAACATCCAAACCAAAACCTAAGTAGGTCAGTTTTCGCTTATTTTAAGAGCTTTATAGCACTCACTGCTAAATCCCCTACATGCCACGGTAGTTTGCTCTTTGTCTGCAATTGTAATTAACTTCGCTTAACAGTGGGTGCTACTTGCAATGTAATGTCAACCATAATTTAACCAAAGTGTAGCCTGTGGAATGCATGCTAGACTATGTGCTGTGGCTGTTAAATCATGCCAATAAGTGATATAGTTATATTGGTCTACCACCTGTTAAAGCTGCTTAAAAATTGCAGGACCTTGGCCTAAACAAATTTAAAAAGATACAACATCCAGGTCTGTCCCCCATTTTGCCAATCAGACTGCAGGCTGTAGATGGTGCCAAAGGTGTCGTATATGTATTTGTTACTAAATTGCCTACTTTGTGTACTACTGTCAAAACATTGAGACAGATCCGGCAAGTATGATTTTTAAAAAATGCTTCCAACTGCAGCGTTAATGAAAAGCATAATGGCCAAGGTTAGAGATTCTCCACCTTGCTAGGAGTTCCTGCTGCCTCCCACCCCTCCCCCCTCCCCCCATCTCCCACACCCCACACCACCAAACACCTTTCCACCACCTACCTGACTGAACTCACCTGTGGTGCTCCTAATTAGCTGAAAACACCTGATTCAAGTCATCAGGTGGATTTTAATTGCACTTATTCCAATCAAGTGTGCTACGAGTAGTGGTAGTAGGATAGGTGAGTGTCACCGCAGGTGGGCCTGCTCAGGTACATCATCAGGTTTTGGAGCATCTCTCCCTGTCACCAACATGAAGCACCATTCACTGATGCGTAAGTTCCGCCATTTTGGCACAAAGATTTCATTTAATGGTGTCACCTACATCCCAAAGGCATGTATTACATTATTGTTTTACAGTAAAACGTCAATGAGAAACCATCATCTTATCATCTGTGCCCTACTTGTGAAGTCTATATTAATGTAAAGGACTTGAACGAGTTTAGGGAGGTACATTTAAATAGTGGTAGGGGTCTCTTGTGGCCCATACTCCTCAGCTCTAATTATGTACAATAATTGTGCTCAGAAGGGGGAAAAAAATCATACAGTGCTTGAAGGCTTTGTAACTTACCCTGCAGTCAAACACGCCACACAAAAAAAGAATGTCGGCACTTTTAGTTGGGCAGGCATTGTGGTTGGGAGCCACTGGTGAGAATAGTAACAGTCTCACTCATGCTTGCTGTGTATCTCATAAAATAGACCTAGGCTAGATCTAGGCTAGTGAATCGCAAATTTACCTTAAAAATGAATGGCCACCTCTATAGGTTAATTTGGTCCTGTTACACCGATCTAAACTAACCTCTGCAGCGGCTTCAGCAGAGGGTACTCTCTTA
>CM059287.1:12607347-12609847 GCA_030347295.1 Setipinna tenuifilis | reverse complement strand
ATGCACACACACACACACACCCATCCACACATTCACACACTCCCACACAAGCACAAAATTCTCACCCTGAAACTGTTACACTACGTGTTGTTTTGAGGCTTGCAAGGCTCTGTGTGGTATGCTTGGCTGAGTCTTTCAAACAAACTGTCTCTCTGAACCCTGCTAAAGTCACTTTCCCCACGGCATGGGCATGCAGAGTCAAGCATTTGCTAAAACAGACTCACACATGCAAACACTCACACATTTCTACACACACACATATGCACACACACACAAACACTCACATGCACGCACATACACACACTCACAAAAAGACGCCACCAGCTCAGACACCTACAAACAGACTAATACAGCTCTAACACGCGCGCGCACACACACACACACACACACACACACACACACACACACACACACACACACACACACACACACACACACTCACTACCCTGCTTTTCAGTACAATGCGCAGTAACTTCTTATGATCCTGGAACTGTCCGTGGTGCTGATAACAAGGTGCTGTATGGTTAACACACATGAAATCATATGAATGAGCTGTACTCACACACACACACACACACACACACACACACACACACACACACACACAGCCAGGTACTTCAGGACCTGTCTATTGATTGCTGTCAATTAAATGTCACTAAAGCGCTACTACTATGGGTTTGTATGGCTTGAGTACACTTGCCTGGGTTTTGGACTCTATAAGGAGAAACCTTGTGGCCGATTCAGTTACATTATGGAACATGGCCGAATCAATGTGAAATGGTCAGATAATGCAGCTTCTTGGCTAGTCTATCGACACCACGTGGTCGATAATTTTGACCACATAAGCTGCACCTCGTCTCTTCTTAATTTTGAACAGATCAATGGTCTGAACGTTGGGTCTGATATATTTCAGTTGAGTCATTTCTATTTATTGTCCATTCACTTTCATTGAGGAAGATACTACACTCCATTGCTCTATTGAGAGTTATTTCTGCCTGAAACAATTCAATAATTCAATAACTCATTCAGGTTAATGACCAGATTAAACAGCTCACAGTCTAATTGTTTTATTCAGGTTACTGTCTAAGTGTCTTGTCAGCAGTTTTACTTTGAATAGCAAAACTGATTCTGCTTTAATCCTCTTCTTCTTCTTCTTCTTCTTTTTCTTCTTCTTCCTCTTATTTCTACTAATCATCATCATCTTTTTTCCTGGTCTTGTTCTTCTCCTCTTCCCCTCTCCTTTTCTTCTTCTTCCTCTTCTTTCTATTGTTTTGCTTCTTCTTCTTCTTCTTCTTCTTCTTCTTCTTCTTCTTCTTCTCCTCCTCCTCCTCTCTCTCTCCTCCTCTCTCTCTCTCTCTCTCTCTCTCTCTCTCCTGCCTGTTTCTTCTCCCTCTCTCTCCACAGATAGCAACTTCCTGCTGGGCAACGCCCAGGGTCACCGTGGCTACCCGATCGTGTACTGCTCGGACGGCTTCTGCGAGCTGACGGGCTTCGTGCGCACCGAGGTCATGCAGAAGAACTGCAGCTGCCAGTTCCTGTACGGGGCCGGCACCAGCGAGCACGTCACCCAGCAGATGCAGAAGGCGCTGGAGGGCCGCGAGGAGTACCAGACCGAGGTCCAGTTCTACCGCAAGAATGGTGAGGATCCGACCCAGAAGAAGCTAAAACACACACACACACACACACACACACACACACACAAGCACAAGCACAGGACTGAGGTCCAGTTCTACTGCAAGAATGGTAAGGATCCGGAGCATATATACGTATGTGTATGTGCGAGCACACACACACACACACACACACACACACACAAGCACAGGATTGAGGTCCAGTTCTACCGCAAGAATGGTGAGGACCCAGAGTACACAAACATATGTGTATGTGCCCATCCGCACACACACACACACACACACACACACACACACACAAGCACAACACTTTCTCACATTGCCTGTCACACACACACACACACACACACACACACAGGACTGAGGTCCAGTTCTACCGCAAGAATAATGAGAACCCATATCAAACATACATATTCGCACATGCACACACATACACACACAAATACACACACACACACACATACCCACAATCACATACACAGGACTTAGGTCCATTTCTAGCAGTGATAAAGGAGTGATTATATTGGCTTTTGTAAGATGGGAGAGCCTTTCTTTACTCACAGTGGTCGATATCTTACTCTACTGTATTACTGTAAATACTGTAGCAGAGGGAGCTCCAGAGGGCTTCGGCACAATTTAAACTATGTATGGACCGATATCATACATACATATGTGTATGTGCGCACATACACATACACACAAATACACACACTCACAAACAAGCACAGGAATGAGCCATAGGGGCTTGCATCATGCACACATATACTGTAGAAACACACACACACACACACACACACACACACACACACACACACACACACACACACACACACACACAGCATGGGACCGAAGTGCAGCAGTTCTACACG
>CM059287.1:12594847-12602347 GCA_030347295.1 Setipinna tenuifilis | reverse complement strand
CTGTAACATGAATATGCAAACAAACACATATCACTTTCTTTGTTTGAGTTCACACGTTCACAGAAGTACACATGAGGACACAGCTACAGCAGATGCCTGAGGAGCTCAGACATTATTTAAATGTGTGACTCAGTTGGCAGTAATGAATCAGCAACACAACACACACGAACACAGAATACAGCTGATCACCAACATAACAGTTTTTGTTTGCATGTGTGTGTGTGTGTGTGTGTGTGTGTGTGTGTGTGTGTTTGCGTGTGTGTGTGTGTGTGTTTCTGCACGTGTGTGTGTATGTGTCTGGATGTGTGTGTAAATGTGTGTATTTTTGTGTAAATGTGTGTACCACCTGTGTGTATGTGTGTGTGTGTGTCTCCACATGTGTATGTGTCTGTATTTGTATGTCAATGTGTGTACTTTTGTGTAAAATGTGTGTCCCTGTGTGTATACGTGTGTGTGCATGTGTGTGCACATGTGTGTGTGTATGTGTCCGTATTTGTGTGTAAATGTGCGTATCTGTGTGTGTGCACATGTTTGTGTATGTGTCTGTATTTGTGTGTCTGTATTTGTATGTAAATGTGTGTGTGTGTATGTCTGTGTGTGTGTGTGTGTGTGTGTGTGTGTGTACAGATGAGAAGAGGCGAAGGAAGAGCTCCCACCTGAGTGCGGCTCGTAAGAGGGGCCGCTCCATGCTCTACCATTTCACCAGCCAGTTCTCCAGAGGAGGGAAGAGCGAGGTCAACATCAGCACGGTGAGTCCCTGTGTGTGTGTGTGTGTGTGTGTGTGTGTGTCTGACCAAATTCCACACAAAGGCCACAACACCCGTCATAACTGTTGTCGTTAAAGTAGAAAATTTTTTCTGTTGATTTTGAGGCACATGATTTTGGGCACTTCTTGCTATGTGTCTGACAACATCTATGTGCATGTGTGTCTGTGTGTCTGAGTAGGTGTGTTTAAAGCTGTGTGTGTGTATGCATGTGTGTGTATGTAGGTCTATTTAAAGCTGTGTGTGTGTGTGTGTGTGTGTGTGTGTGTGTGTGTGTGTGTGTGTGTGTGTGTGTTTGTGTGGGCGCCCGCACTCAACCGTGATTATGTGTGTAATGTGATTGTATAAGGGTGTGTATGTATGTTTATCTCTGTTTCGGTATGTACATACAGTACGTGTGTGTGTATGTGTGTGTGAGTGTGTGTGTGCGTCCCTGAATTGCAGAAGGGCGACACATAGAGATTTGTTTGAATTTAGAGGCTGGTAGAGGCTGTTGCATCACGATGCTTACAGTAAGTGGCTTAAGAGGCAGCCAAAATGGTGACTGTTGCCGGGTGACAAGAGGCGGTTGCTACGCGGAGTGGCAGAGTGCTTAAATCTTCAGATGGGCCAGAGAGACGCACACACCGCACACACACACACACACACACACACACACACACAGTGCTTAAATCTTCAGTCGGGCCAGTGAGAGGCACACACCGCACACACCACACACCACACACACACACACACACACACACACACACAGTGCTTAAATCTTCTGTCGGGCCAGTGAGAGGCACACCGATCATAGATAGCAATCCTCTGCTCAAGTCGGCTGAGAAATCATTACACCGCCAAAAGCGAGAACACACACACATACACACACATACAGTACACACACACACACACACACGCACAGACACACACACACGCACACACGCACACACGCACACGCACACACACTGTCCTCCAAAACACACATACAGACACACACACATGCACACATGCACACATGCACACGCACACACACTGTCCTCCAAAACACACACACAGACACACACACATGCACACACGCACACGCACACACACGCACACACACACACACACACACAAACACACACGAGGCAGAAGACCGTAACTTCAGTTACGGGTGGAATTGAGTTATTGCCATTTTTGGAACAATAAACATCAGATTCATCACGTGGCCAAATATCTTGAGTCAATTTTTATGTTTTTTTTTTGGGTGGGGGGAAATAAGATATTGTCTTTGCCGTATCGCTGAAAACACATGCAGGCAGAAGATTTGTTTTCTGAGTTTCACAAGCTGGTGAGTTAAGGTGTTTTGCCTTTGTATTGCAGAACACAAATCTATGGCTTAGCATTACAATAACAACAGCAGCAATATTGTATTGATAAAGCGCTTTCCCCAAAGACACCCAAAGTGCTTCTGCACTAAAAAGTAAACAGTTTTGCCTCCATCAAAATATCGATCAAAGCTCTGTTGTTGCTCAGTGGAGCTTTACCGCTCTCTCTGAACTTTTCCCCCCACTATCACGAGCACATTGATGTCACTGACTTGTCCCCGTGACAATCTGTCGTGTGACGTCACCGCGAGACCCGTGCGGGAAAGGACCCTTTTGTTCCGACACTTGGTGTTACTGCTTCCCTCAGCTGAATTTAATCATCGCTCTCCGTCAAAAGCCACCGGCCCCTGTGGTGTCCACACCCGTGCGAGGTGGACAGGAAGCCCGTTCAACAAGAGGACAGTAGGCCCCACAGTAGCTGGACCCTGTTTCCATCCCTCCCTCCCTCCCTCCCTCCCTCCTGTAGCTAATCACCTCGACGCCCCCTTCACCTTTGACCCGGGAAGTGCTTGGACGTGCAGTCCAGGGTGCGAGTAGTGATGAGTCAGCCCTCGGATGGGGTCACCTGATTCCGCCCTGGGGCCTGTCCCTTGGGCGCTAAGCCGGGAGAACGCGGTCGAGCCAGGAACCCTCCAGGAGTCTGGAAGCAAGGGGAAGGGAAGGGACGCTGGTCTCGTTTCGGTCCAGCACCACCTGCTCTTTCTCTGGGCTCTGGCAGCAGCACCCCCCCCCCCCCCCCACACACACCTCTCGGCTGCCACGATCCCTGGGTCACGCTTCCGATCCCACCCTCCAACAGATGGCCCTGCGCACAGCTCGGCTGCTCCTGCAAGCCATCTGATCGCCACCGAAACACACGCACGCACGCACGCACGCACACACACACACACACACACACACATACACACAGACACACATACATACATACATACATACATAGATACATACATACACACACACACAGACATACATGCATGCATGTTTGCACACGCACAGCCACACACACACACACACACACACACACACACAGAAACACACACATACACACACAAACAAACACACACACGGGAAGAGGCATTGGCAATCAGGTACACCTACATACACATGGGGAGCAGAAACACCCACACCCAGATGGAACAGAACGTACAGTATAATAATTGATGCTCTGTAATGTACACGCATACACACACACAGACAGACACACACACACACACACGGCACAAGGGAAAGCACACGCCCTCTGCCAACACCCTGTGTCTTACTTGAAGTGTGAAATATACGGTCTGGTATGTGGATTCACATAAATACACACTTCTTAAACCTGTCATCCAAGCATCTCTCTCTCTCTGTCTCTCTCTCTCTCTCTTTCTCTTTCTCTCCTCCTTCTCTTGTCTTTCTATCTCACCCTCTTCCATGGCTGTCTCAAAAAAATAAATGTCAGAGAAGGTTCTCACCTCCCAGCCATCAGAGACAAGCTGACATATGTGAGTGTAAACATACAGCATATTGTGGAGCCCAAACAAACCCTCACTGTCAACACACACACACACACACACACACACACACACACACACACACACACACACACAACGCAACAGAGAGAGGGAGGGAGAGATAGAGAGATAAGGTGGGAGGGAGGAAGAGAGAGAGAGAGTGACAGAGAGAGAGAAAGAGAAAGAGAGAGATGTGTGGATGATGTGGTTTTGACACACAACACAACACAACACAACACAACACAACACAACACAACAACATAACACAAAACAACAAAAACAAAACAACACAAACAAACACCCAACACAGTAGGACACAAAACAACACAGTTTAACACTACACAATAACACAACACAGTGCAACACATAACAATTTACTTAACCACCTATCATAAAAAATAACCATTTAACTGCCCTTGTAGTACATCCCCCACCCCTACCATAAACTGTGCCTTTCACTTGCACAGCTAAAATAAACAACATTAACACTAGTCCCTGTGTATAATATTAAAGTGCAGTTTAGTATGTGTTTATGAATACATTTACTTCCTGGTCTTAGCAGGTGACACTTTCCAGTGAGGCACTACAGTATGTTAAGTAGAAGCATCTGTTAAGCAGGGTACATGCAAACTCCATACCCATTGGTTGACTAATTAAACTGAACAAACGAGGGCGCCCAAAAAACCATGTAGACTTCATTAAAAACATGAAACACAGCAATTAGAGAGGCCCCCGATGTCATTAGATTAGCCTATCTCAAGCCACAACACTGTAAACCCGGATTGTCAATACAACTCAAAACTTTTGATGTAACTGATTACGTCAATAGTTTTGAGTACATTAACCATATATTTTAATTAAAGTTAACTTTAAAAGTTTAAGTACAAATTCATGTATTTAAATTTTTAAAGTTAACTTTAATTAAAATATATAGTTAATGTACTCAAAACTATTGACGTAATCAGTTACATCAAAAGTTTTGAGTTGTATTGACTTATGCGGGTTTACAGTGAAGAGCCCGGTTTTGTTGTTGTTACTGCCCCTTGAAATATGCATAGGAAAACGGCCCATTCTGTCACCACTTGGCTGAATTTGTTGACCAGCCTGGCACATGGAAAATAAATAAATAAAATAAATAAATAAATAAAACACTTTATTTGAAGGTGGCTACATAAGAATGACATGAGCATGTTATAAACATGGCATGACACATATTATGAAGATTAATGACACTTCATTCAAGTTTATTACTGTTGCCATTAAATGTCACTCAGTTTTTGCAATGTTAAATTGATATTTTTTTGGGATGCAGACATTGCAAAAACATTGCAAAAAAATGACACTTCATGACAACAGCCATAAACATGAATGAAGTGTTATTAATGTTCCTGATATATGTGACGTCATGTTTGTAAAGGGCTCATGTCACCCTTATAAAGTGTTACCAAATAAATGCTTTATCACACTATTACACAGTTGTATAAAGTAGAAGTAGAAGTAGAAGTACTGTTTTGGATGTAATTACAACACTGGTAGTATGGTATTATGCAGTTGCAACTGCCTAGTACCGTACTACTTGTGTTGTAATTACATCCAAAACAGTACTTCTACTTCTACTTTATACAACTCTGCTATTACACTACCACTGCATATAGCCCTTCAAACTGTAGTATGCTGCCTTGGAGCAGTACACTCAGATGACTTATAAATAATATTATGATTGAGAATGAATGCCTCCGTACTTGAAGAATGAGGCTGTGGGCTTCACTCCTATGAGACCAGCTGAGTGATGACATACTCATTCTGGCTTGCCAGAGAGCAGCGTACTCCGTACAAAGTAGGCTGCAGGTTTTTTTTTACGCAGAACAAGCCAAGCGTCACAGAACCTTTGCCAGAATTAGGCCATGAACTAGCATACTCAGCACCCTAAAGCAGCACAAAGGGGTTTTTACGACAGACACTGTTCTTATTTGTAGCATAGACAGTTACACACACACACGTTCATACTCGCTTACTCACTCACTCACCTACTTCATTGATCTTTTAGGACATGTGTACATTCAATGGCAATACAGCAGTGTAAATTATAATTCGAAAACCTTACTTTAAAAAAAAAGCTAAGAAACGTATTGTCTTGAAAAAGCAGGCTAAAGTAGGCTTGGAATTGAAAGTTAAGCTTACAAGCGTTTCCTTCTGTTTTTTGTTTTAAGGTAATCGGTTTTCTTGTTTGTTTTTTTTTTAAAGTAAGGTCTACTAATTAGAATTTACAGTGAGTTTAGCGGTATGGTTTTATGGTTTATGTTATAAGCAGATGTAATAACCATCAGCATGTACTGTAAGGAACAGAAGCCCTATTTGACTTTGTGGTCCATAGACACAAACCCACAGTGGAGGTTTGGGCTGTTGCATATCTCCATAGTCAGCCCATATTGATAGACAGGCTCATTAAAATGGGTTGCTGTTCCAGAGATGTGTGCATGTGTGTGTGTGTCGGGGTTTGTGACAGTGTGCCTGGTGTGTGTGTCTGGTGTGTGTGTGTGTGTGTGTGTGTGTCTGTGGGCCGCTGTGTGTGTGTGTGTGTGTGTGAGACAGGAAATGTGAAAAAGTGTTATGTATGTATGTGTATGCGTATATGTGTGGGTGTGTATGTGTATAGATGTGTGTGTGTGTATGTGTAAACATGTGTGTGTGTGTGTGTGTGTGTGTGTGTGTGTGTGTGTCGGGGGCGTCCTAGTGGAGTGTGTCGCTCAGGGTCATGTGTGAATGTCTGTGGCTTGTGTACCAGTCAGCAGGGTGAGGCCGGGCGTTGAGCTCCGACAAACAGCCCAGGCTTTCATTTTACGCATGGCTGCACTGCAGAGGCCGATGTGTGGGGGGGTTTGTATGAGTATGTATGTGAATGAGAGAGAGAGGGAGAGAGAGAGAGAGAGAGAGGCAGAGAGAGAGAGAAAGAAAGAAAGAGGGAGAGACAGAGGGTGGCTGGGGGGGGGGGGGTGCGGGTAGAGAATTGATAGAGATAAACAAAAAGAAAATGCATAGATATGGGAAGAGGTGGAGAGAGAAAGAAAGAGAGAGAGGGAGGGAGAGTGGTGTAAGAAAATGACAAAGGGGTATCATTGGAGAAAGTGAAGGAGAGATATTGAGGGCCTAGGACCTACAGGAAAGGAAGGAGTGTAGAAAAAAGAAGAAGAGCACAGTGCAATGGAGGAACGGAGTGAAAGAAAGTGAAGAGAGGAAGAGAGGACCCAGGGTAGGGGACAGGTGGAGAGACAGAGTGAAGGAAAAAGGAGGTGAAGAGAAAGAATGGGGAAAAAGATTGAAAGAGAGAGAGAGAGAGAGAGAGAGAAAGAATGGGGAAAAAGATTGAAAGAGAGAGAGAGAAAGAGAGAGAGAGAGAGAGAGAGAGAGAGAGAGGGCACAATGGAGGTGAAATAAAGAGGGAGGGAGAGAGTGATTGCACAGGTAGCAAAACTAGTGTCCCAGTGCTCCCTCTGTTACTGAGATTGCATTTGAGGAGGCAAATGTCACTGCTGACATTCAGAAATCCAGCACCTTGGGGCACTGTGTGTGTGTGTGTGTGTGTGTGTGTGTGTGTGTGTGTGTGTGTGTGTGTGTGTGTTTGTATGTGTGCAAATATGTGCACGTGCTGATGTTCAATTTCTTTGGGGCCTTGAGACCTTTTTCTACATTTGTGTGGAAGTACTACACGCATGTGTTTCTTTACCCTTGTTTGTGTATCATGCAAGTATACATTCATGTGTATGTATGTATGTATGTATGCAAGTGTTTAAAAATGAACCCCAAACAGTATGTCTCTGTGTATGCATGTAGCAGATGTAGTGTGATATTCTTTAGTGAACGTATGTGTGGGTGTTATAAGCTTAAAGTAGCTCT
>CM059287.1:12584847-12589847 GCA_030347295.1 Setipinna tenuifilis | reverse complement strand
CTTCTCTTTTCTCCCCATCTCATCTAGTCTTCTGTTTTCTCCCCTCCTCCCTTCCCCTCCCCTCTCCTCTCCTTTTCTCCTCTCCTCTCTTCTCTTCTTTTCTCTCCCCCTCTCCTTTCCTCTCTTCCCCTCTCCTCTATTCTCCTCTCCTATCCCCTCCTCTTCTCCCCTCTCTTTTCCTCTCCTCTCCTCTCCTCTCCTCTCCCCCCTCCTCTCCTTCTCTCCTCTCCTCTCTTTTCCCTTCTCTTCCTCTTCTCTCCTCACCTCCCCTCCTCTCCTTTCCTCTCCTCTCCTCCTCTCCTTTCCTCCCCTACATTGTCTCTCCTCCTCTTCTCTCCCCTTCATCCCCCCTCCCCCCCTAATGCCTGGTGCAGTGATCCATAAGTGGCTCCTGAGCCTGCTGGTCCATCATTCATACTGTGGCCACACTTGCAGCAGAGCAGGGAAATTGTGTTTTTAAATAGCCGGAAATATAACGACTTTTTTTTAATGCTACGACAAACTAACTGTTTGTTGTGACCAGTTGTGTGCTGTGATCTAATGATCTGTTATTCATATGTCGTCAAGAAAAATATGAGAGTGTCACTGCTAAAAAAAACGACTCGCCTACAAGTATTAATCATGAAATGGTAGCAGTTTGTATATTGTTTTAACTGTATTGAGTACAGCAAGTTGTTATATACAGTACGTTGTAACCTATATATATATATATATATGTTGAACCTTAAGGATGAACAGCCTTGTGTGCCAATGTGCAGAACTTTATTTTATAGTTCCTTTTTTAGTGTCTCTAAATGTAATAGTGTGTAACATTGTGTACTTACACTGTACATACCTAACACTAACCCTAATCCTATCTGTTACCTAACTCTATGGTACAGTGTAAGTGCACAATGTTACATGTTGTTGCAAACTTTATTACACTGTACTTCATTTAGATAGACTGGAACAGAGACAGTAAAATAAAATGTAACCTCATTTGCATATTGCAATTAAACACATTAGATACACACAACAAAGACAAAACACACATAGGTTCACTGAGCATACAGCAACACACACACACACACACACACACGCACGCACGCACGCACGCACGCACGCACACGCACACACACACACACACTCTCTCTCTCTCTCTCTCTCTCTCTCTCTCTCCATTGCACCTGGGTGAATTCCCTCTGTGTATTGTACTACCAGCCTTGAATGTATGTGGTGTTTTACTGTAAGTGTGTGTCTGTGGGTTTGAGATAGTGTAAGTGTGTATGGCTCCGTGTAGGCAAGCTTGCTGTGGTGTGAAATGAGCATCAAATGAAGGAGAGGAAAGCAGAGAACACACTTGGCGGGTGAGAAAGAAAGAAAGAAGAGCCTTAAAGCTGTGCCTTTCTCAAGCCGGAGACAGGAAAGGATAGAGAGAGAGAGAGAGAGCAAGAGAAAGAGATTGAAAGAAGGAGAGAGAGAGCAAGAGAGGGAGCGAGAGAGAGAGATTGACAGAAGGAGAGAGAGAGAGAGTAAGAGAGAGGGAGAGCAAGAGAGAGAGAGATTGAAAGAAGGAGAGAGAGAGCAAGAGAGAGAGCGAGAGAGAGAGATTGACAGAAGGAGAGAGAGAGAGAGTAAGAGAGAGGGAGAGAGTGAGAGTGATTGAAAGGGAGAGATAGAGAGAGTGAAAGAGAGAGGGATGCTGAGTGAGTGAAAAGGATGAGAGAAGATGTTCCACACGCCATTCAGAGAAATGTCTAAATTCTTCCAGACAGCAGTCAGCCATGGGCATGGCAGAGGGATTATCCGTAATCTAGCTCTGGCTTAAGCCCCATACATTCATAATATACACACAACTTCTGCTTCTGTGGGATTGTGACAACACAGATGTTCACCCTCTCTCTTTCTTTCTCTCTCTCTCTCTCTCTTTCTCTCTCTCCCACTATCTCTCTCGCTTGCTCGCTCTCTCTCTCTCACTTCCTCTCTCTTTCTCTCTCTCTCTGTCGATGTGTTGTTATGTTTTTTTTTCTTTTTATTAATTATATTTTTTCTTATATTTTCAGTTGGAGACTTAGTGGCTTTCTTTGTGCAATAGTGTTCTTGCTTGTGTGTTCATCTTTGTGATTTATGCATTGTGTTTATACTTGCGTGTGTGTGTGTGTGTGTGTGTGTGTGTGTGTGTGTTTTTGTGCATATGTATGTGTTTGTGAGTTTGTGTAGGTGTATGTGCTTGCATGTATGCGTGTGTGTGTGTGTGTGTGTGTGTGTGTGTGTGTGTGTGTGTGTGTGTGTATGTGCGTTTGTGCATACAGACTGCATATGCAAACATATTCAGATGTCTCTATCCTCTCCTGCCATTATGTAGCAGTGGGATTAGCTGCTCAACGGGGGACGGTTTAACATCACACCTGCGTGGAGCTTGAGGACTCATGAAACAGGATGTATGCCTTGAGCAGCCGTGTGTGCGTGTGTGTGTGTGTGTGTGTGTGTTTGCCTGTGTGTGAATATATGCATGTAAGTGCACACCTGAATGTGTGTGTGTGAGTTTAAGAGTGTGTGTGTGTGTTTGCGTGTGTGTGTGTGTGTGTGTGTGTTTGCCTGCGTGTGAATATATGCATGTAAGTGCACACCTGAATGTGTGTGTGAGTTTAAGAGTGTGTGTGTGTGTGTGTGTTTGCGTGTGTGTGAGGTTGGAAGTGTATGTTCGTGCGTGTGTGTGTGTGTGTGTGTGTGTGTGTCTGATTTAAGGAGGATGTACGGCTGATCTGAAATAAGGAAGTGTGTACTCAGGCATTAAGAGGGTCAGTGGGATTCACTGCACACCTCACACACTCAGAAACAACGTCATACTCACCCCTTTACCAGCCATCTAAACCGGATGCTTTCTGTGTGTGTGTGTGTGTGTGTGTGTGTGTGTGTGTGTGTGTGTGTCTGATTTAAAGAGGATGTACGGCTGATCTGAAATAAGGAAGTGTGTACTGAAATAAGGAAGTGTGTACTCAGGCATGAAGAGGGTCAGTGGGATTCACTGCACACCTCACACACTCAGAAACAACGTCATACTCACCCCTTTACCAGCCATCTAAACCGGATACTTTCTGTGTGTGTGTGTGTGTGTGTGTGTGCGTATTTATGTATGTGTGTGTGTACGTGCATGTGTATGTGTTTGTGAGTTTGTGTACGCATGTGCATGCGTGTGCATGTAGGTGTGTAGGTGTGTGTGTGTGTGTGTGTGTGTGTGTGTTTGTGTGTGTATGTGTTTCTTTGTGTAGGTGTGTGTGTGTGTGTGTGCATGTGTGTGCATGTATGTGTGTGTGCATGTGTGTGTGTGTGCATGTGTGTGCATGTATGTGAGTGTGTGTGTGTAGGTGTGTAGGTGTGTATGTGTGTGTACCTGCATGTTTGTGTGTCTACTTAACATGCTTCACGTGCCATGACCCACATGTATCCAGCCGTGTGTCAGAGAGGCTGTTTAGCTTGTGTGGGCTTGTGAGGACCTACTTCCTGCCTGTGGGAGCTTCTGGGCCTGTAGTATGGTGTCCAAGGACACTCAGATATAGTAGCGGGACAAGCAGGAGATAGTCTGTGAGGGTCAGAAGGCTTTATGTGGACTACCCAGTTACATGGGAGAGGGAGAGTAATCTGCCATGCAAAAGCAACCGTAAAACCAAAAGACCATAAAAATGACTTCAAACTTCAATTTTTGGGTCGAAACTGTCAGATTCTGGGCCTATCTGGGCTGAGTAACTGTCATTTTTTGGAACAATAAACATCAGTTTCATCATATGGCCAAATTTTTTTTTTTTGTGAAAAAAATAAGATGCTATCTTTGCCGTAACACATGAAAGCGAAAGATTTTTTCGCAAGTCATTTTTCTCAGTTTCACAGTCTGTTGTGTTAAAGGCTTCTGCCCTTTGTAGGGCAGTAGTCGTCCAGTTTGATTTACAGTACAGTGGTGTAGTAACTTAGCCTGATATGTCAGCCATTATCAAACTGTGTGGTTTGGTTTGGTGATGGATAGACACAGGTGCAATCCAAGGGACGGGACCAATGGTTGTCATTCAAACCTGCCTCTGCACGCAATAGGATAGCACCATGACCAATCAGAGGCCAACAAACTTCTTTATGATAGCACAACACCAGTGCACAGTCACAGCCTTACAAGGACAGACTAATGTGATTGGTCCAACCAGATTTGGGGGAAAAGCTACTGAGCTTCAAAGTGTCGTGGCTAGACTGTACCCAGGAGAGAGGTTTTAACTGCTACCAGAGTACGTGTAGATTTGCTGGCTAATAATAAATTGCATTAGTCATCATCTTGTTCATTTTTTTTCCCTCCTGACTGTGGTTGTTTCTTTTTTCGGTAATCTTCCTATCCATGGTGTCCATGGAGCAAGGTTTCGTTTAATCACATAATGTTTCGGTCATGAACCTTCGTCAGGTTGCTTTTTTTTACAGGTCTGTGAAAGCCACCTTATGAAGGTCCAGGACTGAAACAGGTCTGTCAAGGTTAGGTTATGTTAGGTTAGGCTAGGTTAGGTTACGTGTCTTTATCGGTCTCCTCCAGGGAGAAATTTGTTGAAGGTCTGTGAAGCTACCTGATGAAGGTCCACGAACCGGAACAGTTCTGTGAAAGCAACCTCACCAAGGTCAATGACCGAAACATGGTGTGATTAAAAAAAAATCTTTCTTATAATAGGCATAATAGGCAGTGTGCGGTAGATTTACAGGTAACTGAATAAGTATTTGCTCGACAACAATGAAAAAGATTCTTTAATTCCACCTTAAATTCTACAATACTCGACATTCTTTAGAACGCTCATCCTGCCAGCATTCCGGTCACATCGGTGTTATGTTCTCTGCTTTTTTTTTTACGACCTGCGGCTGTTGTTTAGCAATGCCTGTCTTTCTCTTTCTCTACCTTGTCCTTCATTCTCCCTCTCTTCATCTTTCTCTCTTTCTTTCTGTCTTTCTCTCTCTCTCTTTTTCTCTTTCTCTGTCTCTCTCCTGCAGAGTCTACT
>CM059287.1:12574847-12579847 GCA_030347295.1 Setipinna tenuifilis | reverse complement strand
GGGTTATTTCTCCATCTCTGCCCCCCGGGGGGTGGGCACCGGAGGAGATTCTGGAATCTCCTGAACGAGTGTACACACACACATACACACGCACGCATGCACACACATGCACGTACATACACACATGCATGCACACACACACAGACACACACACACACACACGCACGCACGCATGCACACACACACAGAGACACACACACACATGCAGCCACACAGTTATACACACACACAGACACATACACACACACGCACACACACACGCACACACACACACACACACACACAGGCCCTTTGTCGGACAATCCCATCAACCGGGTTTATCAGTGAGTGATTTTCGAGGCTTCGAGGGTGTCATTTAGGAGGGATAATGGTGTCATCGCAAGCGACGTCCCAATCAGAGCTGCCCCCACTGGCCCTGGTATTTTAGAAGAAACAGGGGGGCTTTTGGAGGGAAGCCATTTGCATTGATTCATTTGTTCAGCTGCCTTTGTGCAGTGGAGTGGCTTCAGGTTAGCCAGTGGGGAAGCACTCACTGAGATGGGAACCACAGTGAGAGAGAAGATTGGAGAAAGAGGACAGATGGGTGGTTTGGATGTGTGAATGTGTATAAACGTCATACATGTCATCTTCTTACATGTCATCATTCTTGTTTTCTTCTGTCTTTTGTTCTCGTCTTCTCAACCTTTCTCTTCTCGTCACTTCTCTTCTCAACCCTTCTCTTCTTGTCTCTTCTCTTGTCAACCTCTCTTCTCTTCTTTTCTCATCATTTCCCTTCTCTTGTCTTGTGAACTCTTCTCCTTTCTTCTTTTCCTTTTTTTCTTTTCTCTTTTCATCACCTCTCTTCTATATTCTTCTGTTCTCTTCACCTCTATCCTTTTGTTTTCTCAACTCTGTTCTTCTCTTCTCTTCTCCTCTCATGACCTCTGTCCTTTTTCTGCCTGTAGAACATGTTCGAGAAGCCCTCTCTCCCAGAGTACAAGGTGGCCACGGTACAAAAGTCTCGCTTCATACTCCTGCACTACAGCATCTCCAAGGCATTGTGGGATTGGATGATCCTCCTCGCCACGTTCTACGTCGCCGTGACGGTCCCGTACAATGTGTGCTTCACGGCGTACCACGACTTGGAAACAGCTTCCAGGAGCACCATCGTCAGTGACATCGCCGTGGAGATGTTGTTCATTCTTGGTGAGTTTTGAATGCAGAGGTACACTGGTAACACATTGGTAACATTATACAATTATAATGGTGCCAGCACATATAAAAAAAATTGTACTCTGGAATTCACAGGTGCTGAGTTAATATGAGTACTGTTAAGTTGCCATGACACAATCATAAACAAGTTGCCAGGTGACTTAATGTCAAGTTTGTCAAGACATTGACTGCTAATGTCAATGGTTAATGTGAACTTGTCATCATAATGGAACCCAAAACACTTTTTAACCAGGAGCTAAAAACTCTGGATCACTGAAGGTGGAGCTGTAAGCCACACCCATCATCACATGACAAAGAGTCATATTAGTCTTCCCTCAAGCTGTGAATTGGAGTAAGACTGAGTGTATGAGTCTACTCATAAAGAAAACTATTTATAATAAATAATAAATGACAAGGAAAACTGTATTTATGGAAAGCTGAACGACTACCCTTACTTCACTTTAGTTAAGTATGAAGTAGCCAACATGGTGCTAAAGCACATGTATGCCATAGAATGGAATAGAATAGAATAGAATAGAATAGAATAGAATGCAATACAATACAATACATACTGTTAGAGAGACAGCACCTGGCCTTTGACAGTTCTCTCTAACTTTAGCTGAAAGGGAATGAAATAAGTTTGGCTCCTAAAGGCACGGCAGAGGCACCTTGACAGAAGCGGACAAACTGTGGAAACTTGGCTCAGAGCAGCAGGGTGACATTTGTGTGATCTTGATCTGTGATGTGGGCATCTGCTTCTGTCTAAAGGAGAGACAGTGAGAGAGAGAGAGAGAGAGAGAGAGAGAGAGAGAGAGAGAGAGAGAGAGAGAAAGAGAGAGAGGGAACAGAACAGGCAGAGAAGGAGGAGAAGGCAGCGGGAGGAGAGGCCAAACAGAAAAGTAAAAGTGCAGAAAAGAACTCAAAGGAACCGAAGCGAACAGAAGATCAATATATTTAGGTGGAGAGATGATGTTTCCCCTGCGCTCCAGTTACATTACCTCATACCGAAGTACAAGTACACATAGCACACAGTTCCACAGTTCTCACTTTCACTTAGCTTGGCATCCGGGAGAACTAATGTCATGGCTACTAACTTCTAAAGGTGTGTGTGCGTGTGTGTTTGTTGAAGTCTGTGTGTGTGTGTGTGTGTGTGTGTGTGCGTGTGTGTGTACTGTATGTGATTCACCGTTAACTGACCCACTATCAGCAAAGTGCGGATGGAGAAGATCTTCTTAGCGTCTGTGTTGGTACCGACGTCTGTGTGTGTCTGTGTGTGTCTGTGTGTGCATGTGTGTGCGTGTGCGCGCGTGTGTGTGGGTGTTTTATTTCACACCGGTGACCAATTTGCTGGCGACCATGGCAATCACATGCTCGTGAGGGGCTTGATTAGTGTGTGTGTGTGTGTGTGTGTGAGTCCCAAGTGGTAAATGAACTGTGCTGGGGAGTCCTCATCCTGGAGCAATGATTAGAGCGCCACCACAGGAGGCCTTCAGCAAAACACATTAATGTACTATTGCTCCTTTCTAACAGATCAGATTATGTTAGACCAGAAAGACAACTTCTTTATTGGTGTAGGTGCATTTATATCAATAGGCCCATAGTGTGATTGACGTATGAGATCACATACATTAACAACTTTCATGTACTACTGCTCTTTTCTAACAGATTACATACTTCTTGTGTGATTTTTGTAAGCTCATACTGCACACAGACAAAGTATGCACTATGCACAATGTGTATATATATTTTTTTAATGCTTTTTTGCCATACATACTTAAAGTTACTTGTCTACTACTACTTCTGCTACTACTAATATCTGTAGTGGTACCATCTGTAGTAGTTATAATAGTATAGAATAGTATAGTATAGTATAGTATAGTATAGTATGGTATAGTATAGTATAGTAGGAGAAATAGTAGTAACTGTAGTAATAAATGTAAGTAAAAATAAGTAAATACTGTTTAAGTAGTAAATCCTATTCTATTGCTCCTGAATAAAAAAACAGAATTACATCAAACTGTAAGTCACCCCCCTGGGGTCTACTGTGAGTAAAAGTGCGTAGTCACATTTTGGCGTTAGCCCTCCATTAACATTAACATGTTGCGTGGTCAGAGGAGGCTTTCCTGCCCTCATTGTTGCGGGCAGACGAAGTAGCTAAGGTTTCCACTAAGCTGGATGCTAAATGTCCATCCGATCCTGGCGCTCTTCGCTCCGGTCACTAAACCCCAAATGCTAATCCGTAATCTAACCCCGATAATTACAGCAGTTTGACAACAGTCAGGATCCGATTGCCCCCCGCATTCTTTCACTTTTTTTTTACAGTAGCGTCACACTTTTCCAGGTACAACAATGGTGGCGCATACACACACACAGAAGGACAGTACGGGGTGTGTGTGTGTACGGAGAAGGGATCGTTTTGCTCACTGCTGAGGAGATTAGGCCACAATCTGTTTTTTAGGGGTTATTTTTGGTCTTTTTCTTTTTTCCCAGTTCTGTCAGTGAGATGTCAAACAGTCTGTCTGTGACAGGGGGGTTGGAGGGGGCATTGGGGTGGACGAGGGGGGGGTGAATGGCTCTACTGTGTCAGCGTGGCAGCACTCGTTTAGCTTCTGAAGCTTCGGTGCTGCCCGGTCGGTGGTGGGATTTTCAGACGATGCTAAAAATATCCCCGAACAGGTGCAACTATTCAGAAGGCTCTTAAAAAAAACGAGCGGCAGAAGGCATTTTGAGTGCCGCCCGTTAACTGAATAAGCAATTAAAGGGCCTACCCCCCCCCCCCCAATCCTTCCCCCCTCCTCCCTTCTCTCCCCCAGCACTAGCCATTGGGTCTGCCAACACTGCCTTGTCTTTCAGAGACATTGTCAGGACTGACTAACCAATGACACATCGCGTTACATGCCTGGCAGCAAGATGCCAGCCAATGATGTGTTGCATTTCACACTTTTGTTGCTCAGTTTGCATTGCAGTGCACCGCGTTTGCCAGTCATGGCAGTGCAAATAATGAAAAGACTAAACTCAAAACTAACTTCCCCACATTTCTCATACATATTTCGCCCATATATAGCCCCGGCAGAAGGGCTTCCCTAGGGGACGCGGTTCTGCCTGAGGTTTTTTTCCTTTTTTTTAATATATATATATTTTTTCGGTTCAATTTAACCGTATACAATTCAGGGAGTTTTTCCTCACCCCTGTTGCCCCTATGGACACAAGCAGGAACTGCCAACAGTGCCTGAACAACCCCCCTGCACCACCACAAGCACAACAAATGCTCTCCCTGTGTTCACGCATCAGCAGGGCATTGCATTGCTGTGACATTACTTTGCTATGACACTACACCAATCCATTATTACATTCAATTACTCTAATGCCAATGGACTGCAAGAAATGCTGTTTTGTTTTGTGACCCTGCCTGTAAACTGTAAAGCACTTTGAGCTGCATCTTGTATGTATGGACTGTGCTATACAAGTAAAGATTATTATTATTATTAGTATATCTCATTGCCCCCCCCCCACAAACCCCATCTCCCAATATTGTGTCTTCTGTCATAGTGGTCCCAGATCAGCCAGGTGTGTGTTTGTAAAGATCCTTAAGGAGAATGCAATGTGCAGCACAATATTCTAACAAATCGACATGAGGCTACTCCATGGGTCATCGGGTTCATTAGAATGTTCATCCTCCAAAACATTCCAGTCACAGCGGTGTGATGGTAGGTAGGTGCTTAAGGCTTTAATGACACATCTCATGGGACATGTCTCCATGGAAGGTCAGATATAGACCTGACACTGACACTGACACATCTGCCTAACAC
>CM059287.1:12557347-12569847 GCA_030347295.1 Setipinna tenuifilis | reverse complement strand
TGTGTGTGATTTGCCTACATGCTGTATGTACCATATGTATGGTCACACACACCACTGACACAGGGGACAGAAAAGAGAACAAAGCCAGTTCATCTGTGACACCTGGAGGCCAATAGGACACTTGGCCTCCGTGACCCCTCCCCCCTTCATCAGGTGACCAGGGAGGTCACAGCAGTGTGGAGGCAGAGGAGAATTGGTACAAATTGCTAGCTCTGTCAGGGCTACAGGTAATTACGTGTGTGTGTGTGTGTGTGTTTGTGTGTGTGTGTGTGTGTGTGCACGTGTGTGTGTGTGTGTGTGTGTGTGCGTGTGTGCGTGTGTGTGTGTGTGTGTTTGTGCCCATGTTTATGTGTGTGAAAGAGAGAGAGAGTTTGTGTGTGTGTGTGTGTGTGTGTGTGTGTGTGTGTGTGTGTGTGTGTGTGTGTGTGTGCCTGTGTAGACAGGCGATTTTCCCAGGTTTTTCTTGATTAGAAACAATTTTCCAGCTCAGCTTTGCAGTTATAATGATTGCTAACACAACAATCACCCTGGCCAGTTCTATAGCTATTTTACATTTTCTGAACAAAAAACCTGAACTACATAAAGACAGAGGAGAACAAAAAGAAGGAAAATGGCCGAGACAGTTTGACTGAGGTAAAATTCGGCAGGTGTACGTATTTTATCTTCATTGTCTGGTCCGTCCTCAAAAGACACATTGGGTTGGCACCACAATGAAATGATTTTAAAGTTAGTGAAACATTTAAGGTCTTGTCCAGTCTGGACTGAACTGGAAACAAAGTGTGTGTTAAAATAAAAATCTGTTTTTGACATCTGTTCTTTTAAATGAGGACAACCAACCAACAAAGCATTAGCCATAGAAGAAACCATGACACACGTGTACACACACACACACACAAACACAAACACACACACACGTACAGATATGCAAAGACAGTCTTTGCTTCTCATGGTGATAGTGTTTGATAGTGTTTCAAGCTGGGTAATTGCTATGCTCTGCTTGGCAAGCTGCAATTAGATTGGAGGCTGACAGAGCTCTCTATCTGCAAGTGTGTGTGTGTGTGTTTGTGTTTGTATTTGTGTGTGTGTGTGTGTGTATTTGAGTGTGTGTGTGTGTATGTGTGTGTATGTGTGTATTTGTGTGTGTGTGTGTGTGTTTGTACTTGTGTGTGTGTGTGTGTTTGTACTTGTGTGTGTATGTGTGTGTGTGTGTGATTTGCCTACATCCTGCACGTACCATATGTATGGACGTCTCCCAAACACAATCTTATCCCCTTTCAAATGTACATTTCTGACTCAACATAACGGCATCCTGGAGGTTGCGTGAAGGTTGTGTGGAGGTTATGTAAAGGTCTTTGTGTGCAAAATGAATTCGTCCCTCAGGGAGGTGAAGGTCACGGTGGGTAATTATAAGCAGAAGTCCCCGTCCCCCCCACCCCTGTGGCCTTTTGGGCTATTTCAGCTCCCTCCCAGTGGAGGGACATCACCTGTGCTCTTGCCCACCCCCACACACCTCCTTTCTCTCCTCCTCCTCCTCTCCTCTTTCTCTCCTCCTCCTCTCCTCCTTCTCTCCTCCTCCTCTCTCTATTTCCACCCTCTGTGTGTGTGTTTGAGGGTGGGTTTGTAATCATGTTGTACATGCAGTGGTTAAATTGGCTTTTGTGAGGTAGGTGGCGGGGCGGGGGGGGGGGGGGGGGAGCTTTCTTCGCTCACAGTGGTCACAGTGGTCAATATCTCCCTCTATTGTATTACTATAAATACTGTAGCAGAGGGAGCTGGGCTTCGGCGGCTGGC
Organism: Setipinna tenuifilis; assembly: GCA_030347295.1. Classification (NCBI taxonomy): domain Eukaryota; kingdom Metazoa; phylum Chordata; class Actinopteri; order Clupeiformes; family Engraulidae; genus Setipinna; species Setipinna tenuifilis. Next base: position 12,568,056 of record CM059287.1, on the reverse strand, counting down.
TGTATTGTGCTGAGGTGAGGAGGCGGAGCTGAGCTGAGCTCCGGAGGGCTCTGGCCCAATTTAAACTCTGTGTGTACATGCTTGTGTAAGGGGCTAAACAATAGGCTCCTTGACACGCTTCTTGTTCTTTCTTGTCTTGTGTGGGATTAAACGAGTGGAAATGTATGTCTGGTTGTGTCTGGTTCACTTGTCAACCCCACCCCCCCCCACAGCCTCGTCTGTCTCTCTCACACATTTCCAAATAGTCACTAAACGCGCCCCCCCCTGTCTCACCCTCTCTCCCACGCACTTGTTCACCACTCTATTCTCCCTGAACCTACTTTTTGTTATTTCTGCCTGTTCATCTGTCTATTTTTCTTTGATTTGAGCTTTGAGAGCACACAAGATACTTGTGCACCTTGTACAGATACCTTTGGAAGAGGAAATTAAGCCTTCCTGACTACAACCCTTATTCTAACATACTGCTGTTTGGGGAAACACTTAGCAACTATGGTTACATATTATCCCAACCTTTTTCTCCTGTCATTCATTTATTTGTCATAAGTTAGGGTTTTTTTATCCATAGGTCAGTGTTGGCGTATTACCATAGAGTCTTGAGGAAGCTTGTCTAGGGACATATATAACTATAAATAGAATTGAGAAGAAGAAGAGGAATCAAACAAAATAGAAATGAAAAGAATTAGTAATGCATTTTTTTATTTTGTAAACAAAGCCATGTGGGACCAGTGTTTTCTCACATGTTTGATTTCCTCCTTCTCATTTAATTTCTCCACCCTTCCTCCTTATCCACCACTCCCAGGGGGACTGCACAAGCAGTGTGTGTGTGTGTGTGTGTGTGTGTGTGTGTGTGTGTGTGTGTGTGTGTGTGTGTGAAGTTGAAGTGGTTGATGGTCCACACAGTCTTGAGAAAGCCTCTGTAAACTACAAAGAGAACAATGAATACAATTAACTCATCAGAGGCCCTGAATTTCCCCTTTTAACGACAATTATGAGGGACATGAAGCTGACTAAACAGACCACATAAAACACAATTCTGGCAGTTTTTTGCCAAATATGGCAATTAAATGGAAATTGAGTCCATTCTCCCCCTTCTCTGTCATGCAGGGTGGCAGCCATTCATGGTCCATACAGTGACAAAGCCTCAGTGTAATATGAATAAAACTGGAATAAATAAAATCAAATGAAAATAAAAAAAGAAATGTAAATCCTTTCCCCCCTCTCTCCCAGCAGGGTGGCTGCATGAGTCGGGGAAGCAATTGATGGTCCAAAGCCTTAGTAGAATACAAATAGAAAAGTAAAAAGAATTAAATAAAAATTGAAAAAAATCTAATGTAAATGTAACTAAATAACAATTACATGTTTTTTTCAAAGCCTCAGTAGAATGCAAATAGAATGATAAATAGAATTGAGTATGATTAAGGGATAATGTTCAGAGAGGCGGTCATTCTCATGGAATAAGCCCTGACAAAGTGATGTAGGACCTTGATGCAACCTCCAAATGTTGGAGTGGGCCATTTAGACTCAGTGGGGCCTTCATCAACATTCTAAAGAGGCGGATTATAAAATAGAAATGTAAATCTTTTCTCTTCCCGCTCTGTCCTTCTCCCGGCAGGGTGGCTGCACAAACTAGAGAAGTGGTTGATGGTTCATACAATCATGGAAAAGCCGCAGTAAAATAATGATACCAACTAATGAACTATGATACGAATGATAAATAGAATTGAATGGCAATAAAATAGAAATGGAAATCCTTTTTTCACATTTTCTCTCAGCACAGTGGCTGCACAAGCTGGGAAAGCAGTTGATGGTCCATACAGTCTTGCGAAAGCCTCACTAGAATACAAATAAAACAGTATATAGAATTAAATAGAAATTGAATAAAATCAAATGTAATTGAATAAAAATTAAATGTATTTTCCGGCAGGCTGGCTGCTGCATGAGCTAGGGAAGCATTTGGAGACGCCATACTGTCTTGAGAAAAGCTTCAGTAGAATAATGATACCAACTAATGAACTAACGATACAAACCAATGATATGAACAATAAATAGAACTAAATGGAAATAAAATAGAAATGGAAATCCTCCTCCTATCTCTCGGGAGGGTGTCTGCACAAGCTGAGGAACTGGTTGATAAAGCCTCAGTAGAATACAAATAGACAATAAATAGAATTAAATTCTATTTATTCTGAACAAAAATAATTGAATAGAAATGAAATGTGTTTTCTTGCAGGCTGTCTGCATGAGCTGGGGAAGCATTTGATGGTCCATACAGTCTTGAGAATAACGATACCAACTAATAAACAAACGATATAAACAATACATTGAATTGAATGGAAATAAAATAGAAATGGAAATCCTTTCTCCCCCCTTTCTCTCTCTCTCCAGGCTGGCTGCAGGAGCTGGGGAAGCGGTTGATAAGGCCTCAGTAGAATACAAATGGAACAAAAAATAACATTAAATGGAAATAAATAAAATCAAATGTGTGTAAATTTAATAAAAATAAAATGTCTTTCCTCTCTCCAGGCTGGCTGCACGAGCTGGGCAAGCGTCTGGAGACCCCGTATGTGAACAGCACTCTGGGGGGGCCGTCGGTGCGGAGCGCCTACATCGCCTCCCTCTACTTCACCCTCAGCAGCCTCACCAGCGTGGGCTTCGGGAACGTCTGCGCCAACACCGACGCAGAGAAGATCTTCTCCATCTGCACCATGCTGATCGGAGGTCAGTTAACGTAGAGGCGCACACACACACACACACACACACACACACGTCTGCGCCAACACCGACCCCGAGAAGATCTTCTCCATCTGCACCATGCTGATCGGGGGTCAGTTAACATAGAAACATGCACACACACACATACACACACACACACACAGACGCAGACACACAGATATACATACATGCACATACACACGTCTGCGCCAACACCCACGCAGAGAAGATCTTCTCCATCTGCACCATGCTGATCGGGGGTCAGTTAATGTAGAAACACACACACACACACACACACACAGATATACACACACACACACATGTCTGCGCCAACACCCACGCAGAGAACATCTCCATCTGCACCATGCTGATCGGGGTCAGTTCATGTAGAAACACACACACACACACACACACACACACACACACACGTCTGCGTTAACATAGACTCCGAGAAGATCTTCTCTATCTGCGCCATGCTGATTGGGGGTCAGTGCACGTAGAAATGTACACACACATGCATACACACACACACACACACACACACACACACGTCTGTGCCAACACCGATGTCGAGAAGATCTTCTCCATCTGCACCATGCTGATCCCGGGTCAGGTCACGTAGAAACGCGCACACACACACACAGACATACACACACACACATGTCTATGCCAACACCGGTGCCAAGAAGATCTTCTCCATCTGCACCATGCAGAGCGGGGGTCAGTTAACCTAGAAACGTATACCCACAAACACACACACATACACACACAAACACACACACACACAGAGACACGTCTGCGCCAAGAAGCTAAGAAGCTCTTCTCCATCTGCAGCATACTGCAGTTAAAGTAGAAACACACTCACACACGTCTGCGCCAACACCCACACAGAGAATATCTTCTCCATCTGCACCATGCTGATCGAGGGTGAGTTCATGTAGAAACACACACACACACACACACACACACACACACACACACACACACACACACACACACACACACACACACAGCAACATCAGTAATGCTGATTGGCGTCAGTGTAGTAGCTATACAAAGAAATACACACACATACGCATGTACACACATGCAGACACACACAAACACTTCTACTCTCACACACACATATACTGTATATATAATAACTCCCCCATGTATGTGCACTCACAAACACATCCTTGAAAACACACACACACACACACACACACACACACACATGCCTGTGCTGTCTCCCACACACTTGGCCCCTGCCCTCACACCCACTCAATAGCATCGTATCATGCACAAAGCAGCATGCTGCACAGGAGACACACACACATACACACACACACACACACACACACACACACACACACACACACACACAAAAAGACAACCTTGAGGAGAGCCTCCTTAGCAGCCGGTCCATCATGGCTCCAAGGCTGCAGGCTGCAGTGGTGAAGCACAGGCCTTCACTGTGGCAGGGCCTCTCTGGGTAGCCATACTCTGATGGATGGCTGCATGGAAATCTGCTGAGTTGAATTGCAAAGCCACAGATTCAGAATTGCAGATTGTTTTTGTCTGCCTCTCTTTCTTCAAGTGTGTGTGTATTTTTTGTTTTTACATTGTCTTTTGCCCTTTTTTCTGTTTTAGTATCTATCTATCTATCTATCTATCTATCTATCTATCTATCTATCTATCTATCTATCTATCTATCTATCTATCTGTCTGTCTGTCTGTCTGTCTGTCTGTCTGTCTATCTGTCTGTCTGTCTGTCTGTCTGTCTCTTTCACTCTCTCTTTACCCCTTACTTGTAGTCTACTGTATCTCTTTGTTACTCTTTCTTTTCTTCTCTCTCTTCCTCTCTTTCTCGAACTGTGTCCGTATATCTATCTATCTATCTATCTATCTATCTATCTATCTATCTATCTATCTATCTCTTTCACTCTCTCTTCCTCTCTAACTTATAGTCTACCTCTTTGTTACTCTTTCTTTTCCTCTCTCTCTCTCTCTCTCTTCCTCTCTTTCTGGAACTCTCTCTTTCTCTCCGGCTCTTGTCTTTCACCTCTATGTGCTGTTGTGAGGTGAAATGGATCGCTATCGCTAGCACACCTGTCCGTTCACCCTTGAGTGCCCCCCCTAACCTTTCAGTGTGCTGTACTCCTGACAGATAATATCTCTTTAATAAGTAAATGAATGCCACAGAGATATTAGCTCACTTTACTATCAGGGGTATTCAAAGGACATGAAGGGGACACCATGGCCCTTGGATTATTATTGGTCATTTGTAGTGAATGTCATTGCCCATAACGTTATTTAAGGTGCGTATATGTCACTGTACTTTGCTCTAAATTGCTAAGATTAAGATTATTATTAGATTAGATTAGATTAGATTAGATCAGATTCAATTTTATTGTCATTACACATGTATAATATAGGGAATAGACTATCTTAGCATCTAATAAGAAAAGCCCAAAGCAGCAAGTGTGATATATACAGTATATACAGTATAGTATTGTATATTTTGAAATAAATTATGTCCAAATAAATAGGGGCAGTGTTAGGTATCCTAGCTAGAATAAATGTTGATTTGTGGGAAATTACTCCAACAAGAAACGCACACACTCCAACACACATCGCTTGTCCAGTGGACTTTTGGGTAAAATCTCTCTCCTCCTTGTCATTACAAACTCTATCTCTCTCTCTCTCTCTCTCTCTCTCTCTCTCTCTCTCTCTCTCTCTCTCTCTCTCTCTCTCTCTCTCTCTCTCTCTTTCTGTCTGTCTGTCACACACACACACACACAACCTCTTTCTCTCTCTCCTTCTCCGTCTCTCTCTCTCTCTCTCTCTCTCTCTCAAACACACACACACACACACACACACACACACACACACACACACACACACACACACACACACACACACAAACTCCCTCTTGCTCCGTCTCTGACAAGCCCTCCTGTCTTTCTGTGTGTCTGTCTGTGTGTGTGTCTGGCCCCTGCAGCCCTGATGCATGCGGTGGTGTTTGGGAACGTGACGGCCATCATCCAGCGCATGTACTCTCGGCGCTCGCAGTACCACACGCGCATGAAGGACCTGAAGGACTTCATCAGGGTGCACGGCCTGCCCCAGCAGCTCAAGCAGCGCATGCTCGAGTACTTCCAGACCACCTGGTCCGTCAACAACGGCATTGACGCCAACGAGGTGTGTGTATGTGAGGGTGTGTGTGTGTGTGTGTGTGTGTGTATGTAGTGACAGACTAGAGGCCATACAACCCCAAGTGTGTGTAAAATGACAGGCCAGGGGGCATCAACTCCAAGGTGTGCATGTGTGTGTGTGTAGACCTGGTTGTGCGTGTGTGTGAGAGAGAGAAAGTAAAACTATTAAGAAGAGAGGAAAATGTGTTTGCAGTGTGTGTGTTTGTGTGAGTGTGTGACACCTTTACAGAGACATGTGGTTAACTGTGGTTAGGAGTGTGTGTGACAGAGAGTGTGGGTAGAAACGGAAGCAGATAGTTCCAAACCAGCTGGTCCATCAACACTTGCACACGTTAAGTGCCATAAACAAAAAATATTGCCAACTCCAGCTAGGTGTGCTTCCTCACGTGTGTGTGTGTGTGTGTATGTGTGTGTGTGTGTGTGTTTGTTGTTTGTGTGTGTGTGTGTTCTTTTTTACTCCTCTCCTTCCCTTTTTGGCTTGTCATCATCCTCTTACTTTCCTCCTCTTCTTCTCTTTTCTTTTGTCCCCATCCCTCTATCTTTTGACCCTTTCGCTCATCATCTTCCTTCCTTCCTCACTCCATCCCTCTCTCTTTTCCTCCCATCCCTCTGTCTTTAACCTTTGGTTCATCTTCTTCCTCCCTTCCTCATCTTCCTCCCTCTTCCTTCCCCCAATCCCTCTCTCTTACCTTTTGAGTCATCCTCCCCCCCCCCAATCAGCCAGGCTAAAAAGCAGGGGTGACCGGACCTGTGATTGCTCCAAAGAATCAGAAACGATGTAGCTGCAGTTATTGTCCAGCACTTTGGTCAGCTGTGGTTGTTGTTGCTGTTTTGAAAGTACTTTAGAAATAAACATGACTTAACTTGACCCCCCCCCCCCCCCCCCCCCCCCCCCAATCTCTCTCCAGCTCTTGCATGACTTCCCGGATGAGCTGCGTGCCGACATCGCCATGCACCTGAACAAGGACATCCTGCAGCTGCCCGTCTTCAAGGGGGCCAGTCGTGGCTGCCTGCGCTCCCTCTCCCTGCACATCAAGACCACCTTCTGCGCCCCCGGGGAGTACCTCATCCGCCAGGGAGACGCCCTCCACGCAGACTACTTCGTCTGCTCCGGCTCCCTCGAAGTGCTCAAGGACGGCATGGTGCTCGCCATACTGGGTACGTACGTTTGTGTGTGTGTGTGTGTGTGTGTGTGTGTGTGTGTGTGTGTGTGTGCTGGATACTTTGAAGTCCTCAAGGGTGGCATGGTGCTTGCAATACTGTGTATGTACTGTATATATAGGTGTGTGTGTGTGTGTGTGTGTGTGTGTGTGTGTGTGTGTGTGTGTGTGTGTGTGTGTGTGTGTATGTAATGACAGACCAGGGGGCATCAACTCCAACAAGGTGTGTGTGTGTGTGTAGACCTGGTTGTGCGTGTGTGAGAGAGAGAGAAAGTAAAACTATTAAGAAGAGGGGAAAATGTGTTTGCAGTGTGTGTGTGTGTGTGTGTGTGCTGGATCCTTTGAAGTTCTCAAGTACAGTGGATGTGTTGGTATTGGGAAGAAAGGGGGTTTACTTGTTTAGTAGCCCAAAATGTCATGATTGAAAACTTCTGTGGGATCACACTGGTGTCGCAGAGTTTGTTTCTGTCGTTCCATCAGAAAGCATCATGGTAACATGTTGTCTTCCCAGCCCATGTTGCCAAATGGAGACCCACAGTGCTGTGCTGTGCTGTGCAAAGGCAAAAGACTCTAACTTCAATTTTGGGCAAAATGAATTACTGTCATTTTTGGAGCAATAAATATAAGCTTTAGTACGTGCCTAAGTATCTTGAGTTAATTTCACTAATCTTTGGGAAAACTAAGATGTTGCCTTTGGCAATACACTGCAAAAATATGCAAGTGGAAGATTTTTAAAGTAACTTTTCTCAGTTTGACACTCTGGTGAGTTAAGGCCTTTTTGCCTTTGTAGGGCACTACTATTGCCCATTAAAAATCACTGACTCTGAATCTCCACATTTTGGATGCAGGGAAGGGCGATCTGATTGGCTCCGACCTGCCGTGCCAGGATCATGTGATCAAGACCAACGCGGACGTGAAGGCGCTGACCTACTGTGACATGCAGTACATCAACGTGCGCGCCCTGAGGGAGGTGCTGGAGCTCTACCCCGAATACGCCAGCACCTTCACCTCCGACATCCACCACAACCTCACCTACAACCTCAGAGAGGGCAGTGAGGCCGAGGTGAGTTATCAATACACACACACACACACATGCATGCATGTAAGCATGCGCACAGACACACACACACACACACACACACAGATGCCCACAGACACACAAGCATGCACACACACATACATGAATACCCCCACACACACAAGCATACATACACACACACACACACACACACACACACACACACACACACACACACACACACATGGATGCCCGTACACACACACAAACACGGGTGCCTGCACACAAGCATAGACACACACATGCACACACACATACATGGACGCCCACACACATGCAAGCATACACACACACACACACACACACACACACACACACACACACACACACACACACATACGGACACATAGCTAGGTGTCATAATTAATTCTTTTCAGACCATGCTATGTCTGTCTCCCCTTCAAGCTCCTTTGCACAGTACAACATCAGACAAATGGGACATTACCTAACTCAGTATTCTACCCAACTGCTTTCCTTTCCTTAATCTCGTTCCTGATGAATAAAGTATCTCTGCTCTACCCTACTCTACTACCTTTTGGAATTGGCCGTGGTTGTCTTTTAGAGGGTCTTTCAGGGTGCACAATGAAGTCTCCACAGACGATACAGAACACAGTTAAGTGGCACATCTTTTTTTTTCATCAATACAGAAGGTCACATGTGCCTGCCGCTTACTGATTTCCACTGGCCACTCGAATCACAGTCACATGACTAATGGCTACCATTATAACAAAACTGTGTCTGGGGCTGTGTTCAAAATGCCATATATAGTTCAGTACATAGGGGGGAGAGTTACATTGTTTTGTCCCCTACATAGTGCACTATATACAGTAGTGAAGCATATCGGTTTCGAACGTCTGCATTGATCTACTTGAATGCAGTTGGCCATTGCAGTCCTCAGCAAGTGCTGCCAGGCATTCCCATCTCTAGACAGACAAGATGACCTCAGTCTTGAATGTTCTCTGGTAGCTTCTCCAATGGTGGAAAAACAAGCAACGGATCACTGTCAAGACATTAAGAATCTCTTCTAGACTAGTTTTGTTTTTGTTTTTTTTGTTAATTTTTAAGGTAATTTTTGTGAGCTTGAATTTTGGGCCTCCACCTATATCCTCTAGTCCTCTGTGAAGCTCTGGGCCCCCTGAATTGCCCTGATGCACCCACCCCCACACACACACACTTCTTAGTGTTGTCCCTCAAAAGTAAAGACTGACAGGAAGTGACTAGGAGAAAGAGAGAGGGGCTGGGATGGGGAAATTAGCTGGAGTCTTGTTTTGAACCTGGGTCCCCAGTATGGCTATCTTAGCCAACTGCATCATGGTGCCCGTTAGACTCATTTTGTCCAAGGGGCACCTCCCACCTCCTCCCCAAAAAAAACACCTCCTGTGCCACTATGTGCCAGAGTCATACTTCCTGTGGTCCTCCTGTACCTGACCTTCTCACTCTTTTGTCCTCTCAGATAGATTCAAGGCCTCCACACCCCTACACAGACACACCAATAATCGACCAATCGACCCTCTAGCTATTGATGCCCATGACTTGACCCTGTGTCCATTGTTGCCTATGCTGGGTAAAAATGTTGACCAAACAGTGAGACCTGCGTCATTATCAGTGGTGGAGTTCAGTGCTGATGTAAGAGAAAACAATGGCAATCAAAGTAATCGAATGTTGGAATGCTGAACGTGTCCCATTCACGTCAGCGCTAGGGAGTGGAAGCCATTTTTTGGACAAATATTTTGGAAACTTCTAATGAAGGTTGTATTCATAAGTCTCTACAGACACAAAGGCGTATAATGCCTTTATAGGGCTTAATAGTGGCTGGAATTAGTATCCATTACTATTTATACATATTCATGACTGCACTCATAAGGCAGGTAAAGCTTTATAACCAAGAATGCACTGTGTCATTGGTGCCAGTACTGGTGTTGGAGCTGGAGCTGGAGCTGAGCTAGTTCTGGTCCAGCATTGGCCCAGAACTGGCATTGCAGTTCCACAGGCTCCAAGTTTTGCACTGTGATATGGTGGTTTGCAGAGTTGTATAAAGTACAAGTAGAAGTACTGTTTTGGATGTAATTACAACACTGGTAGTATGGTATTATGCAGTTGCAACTGCGTAGTACCGTACTACTTGTGTTGTAATTACATCCAAAACAGTACTTCTACTTCTACTTTATACAACTCTGGTGGTTTGGACGTTGGTGGTTTGACCAGCAAGTTCAGGGAGCCCTGCATGGAGATGCTAGCTTTTTTTGCCCCCAGTATCTGTCATTTTTCAGTCGAAAAACAGACAGAACCAGTGCAAGATTGGGCACTGGTACCAGCACCGTGGTGGGAAACAAGCTACTCTACTCGTCCACTGGAGCTTGACTGCTGTTTCCCTTTTTTACTTATAAAGCTGCCTTGCTTTAAAAGCATCCGCCAAATGATGTACAGGTGAATGTTAATGTATAAGGCTTCGCTCCCATTTCGCCTGAAGACCCTTTCATGCAGATGCAGAGAGCGGAGAAGCTATGTTCAGGCGACACGTCTCGGATGGTAATCTATCATCTCACTCTTGTCGCCGACACA
>CM059287.1:12539847-12554847 GCA_030347295.1 Setipinna tenuifilis | reverse complement strand
TAAGTTTACCATTTATTGATAAGCAACACTCACGGAGCGTTTCTTGGGATCCAGCACAGGCGCGCGTGGTTATTTCAAATATGATCTAGGCAACTTTCTGTTCATCATTTTGAGGTAGGCTAATGAAAGCTCAGTCATCATGATTATAGCCTAACTGTCCAAACAGGAATGCATCAGTATATTGCCTTCTCACGTTGATGATAACGCCATATGCGCACAAGTTCATTCCAAAAACGAACCTGTGATTTTAACGTAACCTATTAATAGCGCCAACAAAACCGATTTCAGAACCCAAACAAAAAAACGCACCTTGCAAGACACATCTCTTGCATAGTCTAATAAAGAGTGTTTTGGAATATTTATTAATTCCATAGAAAATATAATCAAATGTATCCACATCTGCACTAGCCCTTTGATTTCCTAGCATCTTGCATAGAAACGAAGTTAGAACATAACTTTTTTTTCACGTTAGGATCATAAGGGGAAATTTAAAGTGACAGGCGCCTAATTAGACCTTAGCCTACACACATCAAATACAACTAATTGTATTATTTTTAAGTGATATCCTAAATAACAGTTTATTTTTATTTTTTTAACATATGTAAAGCATGGGTTTTCTTTCTACTGTCCTTTTACTTAGAAGGATAACATTAAGCTATCTAACAACCTGTTAAAATGCACCAGAATGCAGGAAATTACCTTTAATTTAGACTTTGACTGCCTGTTACTATCAGCACAGAAAAAAAGTGCTGGAGCATGATGTATACATGATGCCCCCTTCACATTTATGACTGCCCCCTTATATATGTCTGCCTAGAACCGGCCCTGGGTGTTATACTTGGCATTAAAATGTGCGGAAGGGTTGAATATATAAAGTGGCTGGTAAAAATGTTGAGTGGCTGGTAGATTTTAGAATCTACCTGCCACAGTGGCAGGTAAACAAAAAAGTTAATTTCCATCCCTGGTGTGTATGTGTATGTATGTGTGTGTGTGTGTGTGTGCATGCGCATATGTTTCTTTCTGTGTGTGTGTGTGTGTGTGTGTGTGTTTCTTTGTGTGTGTGTGTCTCTATGTAAATGTGCCTGTGGTTCTGCTTGCTGCCATGGTCTTGCTGCCTTCGCCAGCGTATCCATAGAGATGCCATGTTGTGTAACTGTGTGTTAAAATAACTTGTGACAGTCCTGCTCAGTACAGTCACTAATCCTTGCTCCTGCTTTACCCGTACTGGGCCAATGGGGGGCGCTGTTCTGTGTGTTACGCTGTTCTATACTTTGCTGTTGTGAGCAGAGGTGGACAAACCGGCTTGAGAAAGTAAAAGTTCTGCCATATATTCCTTTCGACTGTGCTCCTAACACAGTCAATGTCACTAATTCACTAATTAGCTCATCTACTGTATCTGGCTGAAGAGTTGTGCTAATTGGGATTATTTTGTCCCCAGTGTGTGGGGAGTATGTGTGTCTGTAGTGTCCCTGCTCTGGGAAACTTACTTAGACACATGCATCTCCCTGTATGTATAAAGGTAGTCTGCTCACTCTCTGTGTTCCTTTACACCTCTGTCAGCTTATGTCCTCCTTTTTGAAAGTCGCTCTGGATAAAAGCATCTGCTAAATCTAATGTAATATAATGTAATGTAATGGGATCAGCTGGTTCAGTGAATTGGCTGGAACAAATATGTAGCAGGACTTTTACTTTCTGGACATGGGATGTGTGCCTCTGGTTGTGGGCATGCTGTGTGTTGTAGAGTACAGTGTGTGTGTGTGTGTGTGTGTGTGTTGGTTGTTACTGTGTGGTTACTGAGTACTGAGTATGTTACTGTACTCTACTGTAGGGTGACACTCTGATTGCCCTGGGTGACGCTCTGATTACATTCTCTGGGGTCACTAGGGTCACAAAAGCCCCGTTTCCACCAAGCAGTACAGTACAGTTCGGTTCGCAATTGTTTGTGTCTCCATGGTAAGAATTTTTGAAGCGTACCTAAATAACCGTACCGAACCGTACCATTTTCTGGCACCCTTGTGTTGGGGTACCAGTTTGTGGAACGGTTTAGAAACACGCCCGTTGCTGTGGCGACTCTACTCTACCTTTGGCAATGGAAACACAATCCGTACCGAACCACACAAAAACGTTCTGTACCAAACCGTTAGGTCCCGAACCAAACTGTACTGTACTGCTTGGTGGAAACAAAACTTTACAGTACTTGGACATTGTTGTACAGTATTTCTGTCCACTCTGTTTCTTTCTTATTCTTCCTTTCTGTTTTCTTCCTACTGTTTTTTTCTTCTTTTACTTCTTTCCTACTCTCTACCTCTACATAATCCCGTATCTCTTCATAATCTCTTATTTCTTCATAATTTTCTTCTTCTCGATTTTCATCTTTTTTGTCTTTCTTTATCTCTCTCTTTCTCTCGGCCTCTGGTTCCATCTGTGGGAGTGATTTGTAAATATCCTCCATCTTTTTATTCCCCATTTTTTTTTTTCTTCTTCCCATTTATATTCTTCCCTCCCTCTCTCTCTCTCTCTCTTTCTCTTTCTTTCATTCTCTCTCTCTCTCTGACCGTCTGTCTGTGTCGTTCTCTCCATCTCTCCATCCCTTTTTATAGCGTCTGGAGGACAGCAAGATCCCCTCCATCGTGGAGACGCCGGACGAGGCGTCGGACGACTTCTACCGCCTGTCGCCCTCCTCGCGCTCCCGCAAGAACCTCCTGCTGCCCTCACTGGGCAGCCCCGTACGCCGCACGTCGCTTAGCAACCTGCTGGGGGACGAGCTGAGGCAGTTTAACGTCATGCGGCGCGCCGGACGCTCCCCCGCCCCCTCGCCCAAGCCGCCGCCCAAACGGGACCACCACGCCCCTTCTTCTCAGCAGCAGCAGGGCGGGGCTTTCCAGCACCATGACAACGGTGGTGGTGGTGGTGGAGGGGGCGGGTCTGGGACTGGGAGTTTACGCAAACCAGCCAATCTGCTCATCCCCACGGTCAGCTGCTGTGGGCCCCCAGACCTCAGCCCTAGGTATAGTCATGGATGGATGGATGGATGGATGGACAGACAGACACACACACACACACACACAGACAGTGTGTGTGTGTGTGTGTGTGTGTGTGTGTGTGTGTGTGTGTGTGTGTGTGTGTTGTGGACCCCCAGACCTTATCCCTACGTATAGTCATATATGAGCATAATTATCGCCTCGCACTGTGTGTGTGTGTCTGTGTGTGTGTGTGTGTGTGTGTGTGTGGTAGACCCCCAGACCTCATCCCTACATATAGTCATATATGATATGAGCATAATTATGTATGTGTGATAGATAGATTGATGTGTGTAGCGTGTGTGTGTGTGTGGTGTGTATGTGTGTAGCGTGTGTGTGTGTGTGGTGTGTATGTGTGTAACATATGCAGTGTTTGTGCATATATGTGCATGTATAGTATGTGAGTGCATACAGTGTGACAAAAGCACATAATTGGACCCCCTGCTGGGTGATGGTAGAGATCTGTAAGTACTAGTCACTAATGTGTAATCATGGAGAACATGTGTGTTTGGTGTGTGTATGTATGTGTGTGTGTGTGTGTGTGGGGGGGGGGGGGGGGGGGGGTGTGTAACAGTTGCTATGCTGCTGTTTCCTGTGGTGTGGTGTGTGTGTGTGTGCATGCGTGTGTGTCTGTGTGTGTGTGCTTGTGTGTGCAGTTGCTATGCTCCTGTTTCCTGTATGGTGTGTGTGTGTGTGTGTGTGTGTGTAACAGTTGCCATGCTTGTGTTTGCTGTAGGGTGGTGTGTGTGTGTGTGTGTGTGTGTGTGTGTGTGTGTGTGTGTGTGTGTGTGTGTGTGTGTGTGTGTGTGTGTAACTGTTGCTGTGCTGGTGTTTCCTGTAGGGTAGTGTGTCTGAGTGTATGTGTGTGTGTGTGTGTGTATGTGTGTGTGTATTTGTGTGTGTGTGTGTGTGTGTGTGTGTGTGTGTGTGTGTAACGGTTGCTGTGCTGGTGTGTCCTGTAGGGTGGTGGACGGAGTGGAGGATAATAGTCGCACTTTTCACTTTAACGTGGAGCAGCATGGAGCCAAAGCCAGCAGCACCAGAATAGCACACGGTATGACACTTCAACACACACACACACACACACACACACACACACACACACACACACACACACACACACACACACACACACACAGAAAGAGGCACACGGTATGACACTTCAGCACACACACATACACACACAGACAGACACACACACACACACGCACACACACACACACACACACACACACACACACACACACACAGAAAGAAGCACACGGTATGACACTTCAGCGCACACACACACACACACACGGAAAGAAGCACACAGTATGACATTTCAACACACACACACACACACACACACACAGGCAGAGGCAGAGAAGCACAGCACATGTTATGATCCTTCAGCAGTCACACACACAAACTCCAACACCCAGAATTTTTTGGGAGATTTTATTCTGGTCTCTTCCTGTGTATATGTCTCTGCTCTTTCCAGTGAAAAAAGTCAAAAGGCTCTCTATGTCTTCTGTTTTCTCTGTTTGGACCACCGTTTTCTCCCATTTATTTTGCTGTTTCTCTCTCTTTTCATTTGTCTGTGTCATCTTGTTATTTCCCTCCTTTATGGCTTTGATTAGCCTGGGCACGTCCATACTTCCTGTGCCGCTGCATTTGCATTTCGCATGCAAGTAAGTCTGGCCAAGCTGCCTGTCTACACCATGTCTACATTAGCAGAGAAACTGGGACCAATGAAAATCTAGCATTTCAAAAAGGCAATGACGCGGTAGTTTAGCGAGCATTGATAAGTCGCGTTAGCCAGGCTAGTTAAGCCCGCCCTTTGAGAAATGGGTTTACAACACAGCTTGGCAAGACCAATTTTCGCAGAGCATTGATAGATTGACAGATGTTTGACGCAGAGCAGAGCATTGACAGATGTTTGTCCATCTGTCCCTATGTTCACATGTCTGTATGTCTGTCTGTTTTTCTGTTTGTTCATCTGCCTATCTGTTTTTTGCTCTCTCCTTTGTGTATATTTCTGTTTGTCCATCTATTTCTCTGCCTATTTGTCTTCCCGCCTGTCTCTCTCTCTCTCTCTGTATGTCTATCTCCCTGTCTCTTTTTGCTCTCCCCCTCTCTGTCTCTCTGCCACTGTATCTGTTCGACAGGACTTTTCATGTGTTGCATCATGTTTTGTTTTTTAACACTGAATCTCTCTCTCTCTTTTGTCTTGTGTGTGTGTGTGTGTGTGTGTGTGTGTGTGTGTGTGTGTGTGTGTGTGTGTGTATGTGTGTCTGCAGATTCTGCTCAGGTTAATGCCACACTCTTACAGGAGACAGAGGAGGTCAGACAAAGTATCAGTCAGCTTAACAAGAAGGTGAGAAACACACACACACACACACGCACACACACACACACACACACGCACACACACACACACTGATACATAACCACATTCACACAGACACAAACACACACAGACACAAATAAACACACAGAGTGCATACAGGTCTCAGATGCAGAAATGTAAAGACTTCGACTGGTAAACAAGTGAAAGACACAGAATTGTACTTTTCTTTTTCTCTCGATCTCTCTCTCTCCCTCTTTCTCTCCCCTTCCCTCTCTAGCTCTCTCTCTCTCTATTGTCTCCCTCTCTTTCTTTCTCTCTCTCTCCCTATCTCTCTCTCTCTCTCTGTCTTCCTCTCTCTCTCTTTCCCCCTGTATTTTCCACTGTGTGCCTCACCTTCTGCACTGCTTACATCACGTGCATCTGAAGCTAAGTATGAATTCATCTTTGGACAGAACGATAAGACAGATGGGCTTACGAAGATCTGCTCTCTTGGGAGAAGGAAGCACAATAATTACCTCTCTCTCTCTCACACACACACACACACGTGCACACACACACACACACACACCTTCAAAAACAGACACACACACCTTCAGAAAACATATACACAGACCTTCAAAAAACATATACACACACACACCTTCAAAAAACATATACACACACAGCTTTAAACACACACACACACACACACACACACACACACACACACACACACACACACCTTCAAAGTCAGAAACACATGTACACAAACACACACTTCCAAACACATATTCCTACACATCTTCAAACACACACACACACACACACACACATTCCTCAGTGTAATGCAATGCACATCGTGTGTCTTCTTACTGTCATACTAATGTATGCACCTCAAACCACTATGCAGTAAAAATACTGCACTGCACACACACACACACACAGACACACACAAGCACAGATGGGCCCAGGTAGAGTCTGTCTGAAGGGGTATTAATTAACCCATGGGGGGTACTTCTGCAATGCAGACGGAAAAGCCAAAATGCTGACTCCATGATCTGCCAAAAAGATAGCAACGCCTGTCCCTCTTGTATACTACTCTCTCCCTCATTCTCTCTCTTTCTCTCTCTCTCTCTTTCTCTCTCTCCTGCCCTTTCTCTGTCTCTTGCCCTTTCTCTCTGTCTCTCTTTCTCTCTCTTTCACTTCCTTTTCTGTCTTTTTCTCTCTTTCTCTCCCTTGTGCTCTCCTTCTCACCTTCCCTCTCCATTCCTCCCCTCTCTTCACCCTTTTCCTCTCCTCCAGTGGCCCCCCATTTATGTCATTCTCCTCTGCTCTCCCTCTCCCTCATGGGGTCCCAGAGGAGTGGGCCTCTGAATATGGAAACAGCTTCTTCTTCTTCTTCTTCTTCTTCTTCTTCTTCTTCTTCTTCTTCTTCTTCTTCTTCTTCTTCTTCTTCTGCATGTCATACAGTGTGGGGGAGAACTCTTCTTCTTCTTCTTCTTCTTCTTCTTCTTCTTCTTCTTCTTCTTTTTCTTCTACATGTCATACAGTGGGGGGAGATGGCTCACCCTTACAGTTTTTCTCAAATGTTACGTAAAGCACTAAAACCTATTTTTTCAATTGCTTGAGAACTCTTTTACAGAACTGTTCACTCTTTTTCTCACCACCACTTTCACATAGTAGAACATTGCAAATCGAACTAACTCCTCTTTGCAAAACTCTAAATTCACATTCTCATCACATTGTCATTCTCAAAACACATTTGCATTATTTGACACATGTTATGCAAAATGGTAAACATTCATCATTTCAAATGAGATGACACTACCAATATAAGCCAGTTGATAGAGAGCCACCAGCTTGTTGAAGGTTTCAGAGACAAAGAGGACAGAGAGTCTGAATGTGAGAGGATGGCAAGGAAACAGAGAAACAGGAGGTAGAGGAAGAGCAAGAGGAAGAGGACGAATAGTGATTTCTAACCAAATTAGTGCCACCATGACAGATCACATTCTCGTCAGTGGGTTGATGATTATGGAGGCAGGATTGAGATTGAGAGTTCAATCTAATCTACGAAATCTCTAAGAGGCCATGGAATTGGCCTGCAGTGACATGGGTGAGAAACAGTCTCAAGGATGGATACAACATGCCAGGAGTTTCCTTTCCCCATTGTCTGGCAAGGGATAACATTGCTTGTGATGTGGGTGAGGTGCTATGGCCTGACCCAGCACAAAAGCATGACAAAGCCCAGTGATCTCCTGTTTCCAGCACTGTATACAGCACATGTACTTTTCATTTGTACTGTATCCCTGTGATGTATTTTTGTTTTAAGTATTTTAGCAAGTAATCTCATACCAACACTTTAGGTATTTTAGTCTATGTACAGTACATGTGCATCCTGAGTTTTCCTTTTCTTCAGTTAAACATGCATTTTCAGTGCTGTAAAAAAACAAAATGATGCTACTGTATGTATCTGAACGTTGTGCTTACATTTTTTTGTGTAGTGTTTCTTAACTGCTTCATTGTGATTTTATTTTGACTGCATTGTTCCTCTTTTGTTTTGAGTACACATAAAACTGTTTTGAGGCAATAGTTTGCTATTTTCTTTCTAAAAGTTTGCATCCCTGCAACCTACCCGCACCACCTGATCACCAGAGAAACTTGGCTGAGCAGAGGAACTTTGTGGTTGTTAAATATTGTATGGGTGTCTCTGTGCAGTCACAACAAATGGCTGATGGAAAAGGTCATGGTTGCCTCATTACTGTGGCAGCTGTGATCTCTTAAAGGTAAGGTTGGAGATGTTTTCCTGGAGCGCTTTTTAAGTATATTGTTTTAAATCTCCTTCACAGCCCGATGGCGACCAATTAATTCAGTACTCTAAAACAAAAATAAAATGTTAGTCACCTGTGGGACGGACAGGACTGAAAACACACCATCCAATCATTTTAAGCGGCCAATTCGAAATGATTGAATGGTGATATGTCTATCAAACTCAAATGCCGTTTGTCCCTTCCCCCTCCCCGTGCATGATGATGGAGGCATGATTTTGGGGGAAGTCTGAAGATAGGGGTTTGGACTTTTGAACTGTGTACTTTCAAAATGTAGCTCGCTTGAACTGTTTTTCCAGGATCTCCTACCCTACTTTTAAACTTATGTGACTCATTACAGTGTGTGTGTGTGTAAAACATGCTTACATGTGATGCCTCTTTAAAAGGTGTTTCTTTTTACATTTTAGACATTTACAGATTATTCTGCAGATTATTTTAGTTTTAAAAAAAGTCTGTACCTCTGTAGGAACTTGTCATC
Source organism: Setipinna tenuifilis (assembly GCA_030347295.1). Classification (NCBI taxonomy): domain Eukaryota; kingdom Metazoa; phylum Chordata; class Actinopteri; order Clupeiformes; family Engraulidae; genus Setipinna; species Setipinna tenuifilis. The sequence continues at coordinate 12,546,213 of CM059287.1, read as the reverse complement.
CCTAACATGTCTAAAACAACACATAAGACCACCACTACAAGCATATACCGTACCACTTACATTCATTGATGGTACCTTTTAAATTTTGCATTTTTTAAGTTAAAGTCACATTTACTGCGCAGTACTACAGTATTCTGCCATAGTTATGTAAAATGTTCTCTTACTGATGCAATTTCTTACCAGTTCACTGCACTGCACTGCTTTTTTTGTTAAGTTCCAAATAAGTACCTCTCTTACAGCACTGCCTGCTTTTATCCCACCTGCCGGGGCCCCTGTGTGCCAGCCAGGCGTCGGGGTCGATACTCCTGTGGCCCAGAGGATCTGGATCGCAAAACAAATGAGGGTGTAATGCCATTTTAATGGCCTCATAATGACACATCTCAGGACTGTATGTCTCACGCTGCGTTTTTTATTTGCAGGAGAGTGGCAGCAATTATGACGAATATACACTTGTTCAGGGGCGTAAAGGTTGAGAGGGGGGGTTTAAGAGGGACATTGAGATGGGGTTTAGAGGGACATTAACACATTTTAATACACTTCTGTCTTTTTTTTTTTTTTTTTTTGCTCAGCTATGTTGTTAGCCAGCCTGATGGCTACTCATATTAGGCCTTACTCACAGCCCTGCCCCCATATCCAGACCTCATTAGTGAGTCTGGACAAGTGACGCAACACTGAGAAGCTCGTTGGCATATTTTGTTCTGAAGATTTTATTATTTTTGTGAGCGGTGTCCTCTCATCTGTAGTACTTCCACTTCAAAGTAAAACATACACAGATGAACAAACTGAAAAGAACAAACTACTTGTGTAGTTACCATGGATCATAACTGTAGTCTTTTCTAACACAATGTGCTGAAAGCAGACAATTACCATGGTTCATTATTTTGAGAATGTTGTGTCATGGTGTGGGCCAAGGTCTCATGATTACCTAACCAGCATATATATTTTTTATTATTTTGTACCATTTTCATAACAGATCGCATTTGTGTTACATCATCCTCTGCCACATAATTATTGACTTCTGGACACGGATGTTTAGAACTTGTAGTCGATACAATCTACAGTATGACTGCAATATCAACTTTTTTTGTAATAAAACTTAACAGTGGTCCTGTGCAATAAATGTGTTGAGATATAATTATTCTGAATACACTGCTTACCTCATGTTCATTGATATGATTTTCTTGCACATATCTTGACCATAAAGCTGTTTTTGATTCTCTGTATGTTTCCCAGTTTTTTTAAATATTTTTATGCTGTATTTTTCATCATTCCTATTGTATTTGTATTCGGTATTATACTGTATCTTACCTTTGAACTGGTTAAGCACTTTGAGCTACCTACTAAACTAGCTACTAGCTAAAGTGGTACACAAACAAAGCTTATTTTTATTATTGTTTTTATGCAGTTGGGGATACTTTATTATTATTATTATTGTTATTATTATTATTATTATTATCATTGTTGTTGTTGTTGTTGTTATGTAATTATTATTATCAACAACAAAAAAAAATCTTGATAATTAATAATTATTATTGCTGTTTTGTTGCTGTTAATGCAGTTTTTTTATAGATGGGCACATTTCTCACCATTATTGTTGTTGTTGTGTAGGTCAGATCAGGCCACTCATTATTTAATTGTGGTTGTTGTTGTGGTGTTATTCTAGATGGGCACGCTTAACCAGGAGGTGGCCCAGCTGACCAAGGACCTGCACCACATGCTGCACCTGTTGCAGACGCAGATGGCCGTGCACCACCACTACGGCGCCTCGCTGCCCTCCTACCCCTACGGCGTGCACGTCATGCCGGGCATCAGCAGCGGCGTCTGCCCCGGTGGGGTGCACCTCCATCCGGAGCACCACGCCTCCGACCTGCACCTCCACCACGAGCACCCTGCGGTGGGGGTGGGGGCCGGGGTTGGGGTGGGGGCCGGGGTGGGGACGGTAGGGGTAGCGGTGGCCGATCTGCACCACCACCAGCATGACCTCAGTGCTGCTGCTGAGGGACTCAGGCATCTAGGCGCCAGTGCCTGGGGCGCACAGGGTAATGTGTGTCTCTCTTTGGGTGTGTGTGTGTGTGTGTGTGTGTGTGTGTGTGTGTGTGTGTAGATGGGTGCATGTGTGCGTGTGTGTGTGTGTGTGTGTGTAGATGGGTGCGTGTGCATGTGTGCGTGTGTGTGTGTGTGTGTGTGCGTGTGTTTGTGTTTGTGTGTGTAGGTAGGTGCGTGTGCATGCGCGCAAGTGTGTGTGTGTGTGGCCTAACTATTACTGTGATATATTTCAGTCAATGTTTGGATCTGTAATGATTTCCCTAAGTCAAGATCACAAGATGTGTGTGTGTGTGTATGTGTTTGTGTGTGTGTGTGTGTGTGTGTGTATGTGGACATCAAACATCTAACTCTAACATTAAGATGATCTGAAAAGCACCTAAATTCCCAAATTAGGAGCATCAAATCTAATCTGGTTCTCTTGTTTCATAGGTGCATCAGTTGCAGGCCTCATCCAGTCAGGAGATGTATCCCACCCCCTGTCTGATCAGGCACATCCACAGCCACCCTCCAGCCCAGGAGCGGGGTCCTATTTCCCCGGGCCCCCCTGCCCCACCTCCTCCTCCTCCTCTGCCTGTGCCTCCTCCCACACAGGGCATCATCAGCACCCCCTTGCCACCTCCTCCCTCCTCACCATCGCCCCAGGCTACCTGGGCTCTATCCCAGGACAGAGGCATCACACTGGGCATGAGGACGCAGGAATTCCCCTTACTGATGCACCAGGTGGTGGTGGTGGTGGTGGTAGTGGTAGTAGTGGGGGTGGCGGTGGTGCTTTAGCCAGTATAAGCCAATCCCAGCCCAGTCTGTGCACTCAGCCTGCTCACGGGTCGGACCTCTCCAACCTCCTCTCAAGCGCCCCGAGCTCCACGCACTCCTTGCTGTCCGCAGCAGCCCCCACCCACTCCCACTCCGCCTACCCGCACCTCTACGTCCCCGTGGAGCATGCCTTACCCCCCCTCGTACACCCCCACGGGGCCCTGAGCCTGGACCTGTCCGTGGTTCCCCCACCACCCCCCTCCCACCGCGGCAGCCCCGACAGCACCAGCCTGCTGGACGGCGTCAACATGGAGGAGGGCTTCTGTCTGGTGGAGAAGAGTCCGTCGCCGCCAACGTGCTCCTCCACTTGCTCTACGCCTCCTCCTCCTCTCCACCTTCCTCTCCACGGCCCTTCCTCCTCCTCCTCTTCCTCAGCCGTGCCCCGGCAGGGGTCCATCTCCTCTCTGGAGTCCTCCAGCAGCCCCCTGAGGTTGGACGGCCGCGCCCTGGACCTGCCGCTGCCCCTGCCCCTGGGGGACTCGTCGGCGGTGGGCCACACCAGCCTGGAGTGCCTGCTCGGGGAGCAGGGCTCCATGGAGAGCCGGGACAGCGAGCAGTCGGGCTCCCGGAGGTCCAGCGTGGGCCCGCAGTCCTCCTCACAGAGCCAGACTCAGAGCTCCGAGGCGTCCTGGTCCGTGGATCTCATGGACTGAGCTGGCTTTTTGATGGAAGAAGGAGGAAAAACAACAAACAGTGGGGACTGTACTTGGTTCAAAGGTCAGAGGTGATATCAGTCAAGAGGTCACACGTTGGGGACCAAATAGTACATTAGCCCCCCCCTCCAGGGCCAGACTTTAAAAAGCTTGAAAACATCCTGGTGCCTGGACCAGATGGACTGACATGGTTTCTGATGACCTTGAGGTTAGAGGTCGAAAAAAGGTCAAGGTTCAGAGGAAACCCAGAGAAAAGAGATGTAGCATGTGTGGTCCACAGAACAGGTTCCATGATTTGTTTGCAGTGGATTATTAATTTAAGAGTATTTATTTATTTATTTATGTATTTTATTTATTTATTTATTTATTTTTGTTTTCGATGTCATGGAACCAGGTGTGTTTGACTTTTGACTTTTACTCTGACAACTCAACTTCTATGCAAACAGCATGTTTAGTGTGCATTATGGGAATTGCGTTTGTATCATCTCTCAGTATCTCTCTCACAGTGACAAAGCCTTTAAAATGCATTATTTGCAGTAGCTGTAGCAGATAGAGTTTGCAGTGAGGCCAATGACACTGACTGTCAGACGTTCATCGCTAAGATACAGTCTGTCTCAGAGCTTGTACTTTAGGTATGCACTGAAGAATCTATCGATAGTCCTATTTCTGTCTTCTTCTACTCTTCTTTCTTTCTTTGGTCTTTCTATCTCTATCACTTCCTCAGAGACACCAACTCTCTGTCCTTGTTTTCCCCTCTCTCTACTTCAGTACTACAGTTTTAGTATGTTAACATTATCTTACCTTCTTGCATGGTAAAGTTGCTAATTCTTTTCCTAAGGAAAAGGTATCCAACTGAAATGTGTTAACATTCCGATGGACAATGAAAGGAATTTTTTGGAAGGCTCTGAAGAAGAGTTCCTTCCCATTACGAGCTGTAGGCTTCACAAGCAGCATTTTCCCCACGGACTTCCTGACAACCACCAAGAACTGCTGTCAACCAAGATTACAGAGCTCCAAGTTCCAAAGGGTGACATGATCCCTTCATTCCCAAATGAAACCTCACATCCACCGTGAGCCAAACCATAAGCAATGTCGGATTCCCTGGTTTTGCTAACTTGTGCAATAATACACAAAGACACAAACAATTTTCCCATTATTATTGTTTTGCTTCATGCGACAGAATGCTGTTAATGTCTCACGATGCTCCTAGTGATGCTGGACACCAGATTTTTTTTTTCCCTTTTAAAACAAATTTATGAAGATCACTTCTTTTTTTTCCCCCTGTAGAGCATTAAAAATTCAGCACAACCTCAATCAGTCCTGGGGCCTGCTCTCCAAAGCATTAAATATTTAACGGCGATGTTAAAGCTCACTCAAACACTGTCACAAGATGGAAATATGAGATGATAGTCATTAGGGCTTGGTGCTCCCGTCACGATCTGTCATCCCCTAACGATCTCGTCTTTTTTCCCCGCTGCTCGGCTAATTAGATGCCAAACTTTCTGATTGGCTCGCGATACTGTATGTGTCGAAATGGGTAACGATTTACTCCAGCTTTCTGTCACCAGCCTGTCATAATCGCCTCATGGACATGCCAATGTGGAGCCCATAGCTTTTGCTAATGATAGTTAGCCAAATTCGACGTCCCTCATGAGATGTTGTAGGTGTGTATGGTGATGTCAATAATCTTCAGAAGAAAGGTTAGACTTCAGTGTATTGCCCATGATTATCATAACATTGATCAGGCGTGTGGCATGTCATTGTCACCACTTTGTAATAAACTCTTCATATATTACAGTATAAGTTGTTTATAAACATCTCATATTCTGGCAGGCCCCATTCAAACAATCGGATCAGACAGAGCATATCATCATATAAATCATTAAGCCGTTATTCAGAAACCCTTGGGAGGATTTGTATATAAATATCTATTTTTACCAGGGTTGCTGCTGCTCAGTTAAAAAAAAGAAAAGAAAGCCTCTAAAATATCTGATCTGATATCCCAAATATCCAGATTGGAAGCCATGGAGATGTGGCCTACCGACTGAGATCCGTGACCAAACTAATAAGCCCTCAGGGGTTGAAGCTGTCATCTTTGATTCAGCCGACCTTAAGCAAGTCTCTGATCGCACATTAGCGCTTTGCGGCTAGCGGTAATTGGCCGCTCTTTTTTTTTTTCTTTCTTTTTTTTTGTCTCCGACACTGTCATCCTAGATTCAAATACACACACAGACCTCTTGATATATCTTAAAAGAAACTAGCTGTCCCTTGTGGCTTTGTGTTTGACTTCAGTGCTCTTCCCAGCAGAAGTGTAGTGGAGCAAAGAAACACATCTTAAGACAGCAATCTTCAGCCCCCTTTCTTTCACCATGGAAACGAGTCACAAATAGACCAGAGCTCATTACTGTTGGTTTTGAATGTTTGTGTAAATATCTAAAACATGGGAAAAAAAGACATTATTATAAATATATTTATATATTTATTGCACTTTAGGTCATATCGCCCTTTAACGCACATGTTCCATTTTGAGTCACCCGGGATTGCAATCACATACTGGGATTGACTAATTGTTCAGTTGGCACAGTTAGTCAAAATCAGATAAATAGACAAAGAAAGCAAACGAGAGGAAACTGATCCACAAACTACGTACAAGAAACATGGTCTGCAAAATCAGCATACCTAGAATACTGGAAGAGATGAAAAGACATATTGTAACAGAGAATTGCTCTGTGTTTGATTTCTTGATGACGCGTTACAACAAGTATCCTTTACCAAACATTATTTACTGCATTACATGAACAAACCTTTTGTTTTTCTGCAATAACAAATCATAAGTAGTCGATATGAAATCAGC
>CM059287.1:12524847-12534847 GCA_030347295.1 Setipinna tenuifilis | reverse complement strand
TCAAGCTGAAGCTAGTGAGTTTCTCTCTAGTTGACGTGCGAAACCATGACACTTGTTACATACTTATATTATAAACATTAGCTATTATGTAGGCCCTAGCATGTTAATGTTGTCCTGTCGAGGTAAGCTATCTAGGCAGTGTGTTGACCTGTGTCCAAAAACACAAAACCCCTGTCTTCAAAACGGCATTGTTTCACTGACGAGCCGTTTCCTTCCCTCAAGGGCCTTTTTGGTAAGTTGCCAACAAGCAACAGAATAGCCTGCTTTTTGTGTCCCCTCTGATGTTCCGTATGAATAGTCCGCTGTAACAGTGGCTCAGAAAGATAAGATAAAAAAGCTCATTCAGTTGCCCCACGAATCATTAGTGCACTTTGTCTGTGCATTGCGCCAATGTAACATATGTCATAGTTTGTGCTGTTGTGATAATTAAAGTAGCACAATGCTGGCTATCCCTCTAATTGGAACTATGTGTGTGGAATTTTTTTTTTTCAGTAGCAGGTCTTTCCTCCCTCTTTCTGCCTACTGTGCAACAATAACATTGTGTCATAGTTTGTAGTGTTATGATGACTAAAGTAGCCCAATGCTGGCTAGTCCTCTAATTGAAACTGTTTATGTCTAAAAAAAATTTTTTTTTCAGAAGTAGGTCTTTCTTCGGACCTAGCCGTGGCACCACCGGTATCTGAGTCCTTCATCCTCTGCCTTGTCACCTGGTAGTGGCCCCCCCTTCCGTGCCCGTCTCTCTCTCTCCCTGTGTAGCGTCTGGTCGCAGGCATGGCAGTGCGCGGTGGAGCCGTGCTGGGCAGTACCAAGATCTGCCAGTTTAAGCTGGTGCTGCTGGGGGAGACTGCGGTGGGCAAGTCCAGCGTGGTCCTGCGCTTCGTCAAGGGACAGTTTCAGGAGTTCCAGGAGGCCACCATCGGGGGTACTGTCTCTCTCGCTCTCTCTCTCTCTCTCCCTCTCCCTCTCCCTCTCCCTCTCCCTCTCCCTCTCTCTCTCCCTCTCCCTCTCCCTTTCTGTATATGTGTGTGTTTGTGTGCATCCATGTGTGTATTTATCAGTCTATGAGGCCATACATGTGTGAGTTGGGAGGAGAGAATTCTGTCATACTCACCAGCTCTCACTCTCTCTGTCACTCTCTCTGTCTCTCTCTCTGTCTCTCTCTCTGTCTCTGTCTCTCTCTCTCTCTCTCTGTGGGTTTGTTTGTTTGTGTGTGTGTGTTCACCAGTCTGTCTGTAAGAATAAACAGCATATCATATATATATCAAAACAAACTTCATATTGTAAAATTCAGTACAGATAAGAACAGTCCATAATAGATATGGAATAAGATGCTGCTTTTGTGAAATCTACCAGAATGTTCAGTTGATTTTAAGTAGTTTTCAACTTGACAGTTGCATTGATTTTATTTATCTGAAGTGGACTTGCTTCTTGTTGTTTACACAAGTTAATGTGTTTCATTAATTTGTCCAATGACCCCCACAGTGTCTTTTACAATCTCTAGACTCATTATTGTGCATTATTTGTATTGGCTACATTATCTTTGTACTGCTATGGAAACAAACCACCAAGTCTGTGTCAACAGTCAAATCAGATTACCTTGAAGTGAACCGTAGATGCTCTTGCACAGTTTCCTTGTGCTGTTTATGATATTAGGGCCTACTATTTTAACCCCCTCAATTATTCTCTCTCTTGCTATTCTCACTTTTGCTTCTTGCTGCTCTATCTCACTGGAGTTGTCTCTCCTCCTTCTTTCTCTTACCGTCTCTCTTTTACTGTCTATCTTTTCACTCAAACTCAAATTCCGAATCAAAGTTGTTTTGTTAGCACAACTCTTTAAGTACGGTCTTGCCAAAGCATAGAGAATAGTTGGACATCACAACACCTACTTGAATGTTAAACAGTGAACAGTGCTCATTACATTTTTACAAAATAACATCACTTTCTTTCTCTCTCTACATCTCTCTCTCTCTCTCTCTCTCTCTCTCTCTCTGTGTATCTGTCTCTCTCTCTCTCTCTCTCTCTCTCTCTCTCTGCTACTCTGTCTCTCTTTCTGTTTCTCTCTCTCTCCCTTTCTCCCTGTCTGGCTGTCTTTCTCTGTTTTTCTCTCTTTCTCCTTTTTGTAGCGGCATTCCTCACACAAACGGTCTGTCTGGACGACACAACGATCAAGTTTGAGATCTGGGACACGGCGGGCCAGGAGCGCTACCACAGCCTGGCACCCATGTACTACCGAGGGGCCCAGGCGGCCATCGTGGTCTTCGACATCACCAGCGCGGTAAGAGATGGCCGTCACAGGACGCTGTGGAGACTGGCATTACGAATTATGTGTGCAGGGAAACAAAAACAACATACACACACAGTCGCACAAACAACTATACCAACCTTAACTGGTGCTGCAAGAGATATGATGCAAGATGCAGCATAGTTTACACAGGCTAACCACACACACACACACACACACACACACACATACACACACGCACTGGCACTCGCACTCGCACTCGCAGGCATTCACATGTGTACACAACTTGTATGAAATTTGAAACATCACGTGCGCTACATCAACACCATCACACACACACACACACACACACGCACACACGCACACATTGGCACTTGCCCACATTGGCACTTGCCCACATTCAAATGCGTACACAACCTGTACCCACTCAGAAAGCTAGCTTAAAGATAGCTTACACACAACAGGCTTTGCATTGGGAGCACATCTGTTTTGTTCTTTAAATTCATTTGTGTATACATGTTATGTAGGTATGTGCATCTTTGTACACCCAAACCTAGTTTTGCCAAGTTTGCTTGCCTCAATGTTGCACTTTTTGTCATGACATGTCCAATAAGAAATCAAAAACACTGTGTGACCATGTGTGTGTGTGTGTGTGTGTGTGTGTGTGCGTGTGTGCGTGTGTGCTCTGCACACCCACATTGCCTTAGAGATGAGGAAACAGGACAAGCTTCTCTAAAGCGGTGGCTTTGCTCGCGTACAGCCAGACTACCTCCTTGGAAACTTGTTATCATGAGCGGGAAGCCCTTTGGACAAACAGGTTTGGGTAGCGAAATGTAGCTTCGGTGGGGGGGAATCTCCCGTATTTTTTCCGTTCATTTGCCAGCCACTGGAAACCACTGGTTCTTGGCCACCAGTTTACAATCACTGCGCTGCGCAGTGCACAGCGATGAGGTTACCAATTTTCAGGAAGTATTCTGGGTCCAGTAATTTCAGTTCTCAGTTTCCCTCAACCCACACACTCAGCCACCCACCCACCCATCCATCCACCCACCCACCCCTCCCAGGCCTGGCCAGCCTAGCCTGATGCTAACCCTAGGTTCGAGGAGCCATTTCAGCTCAGGTTTAGTTCTTATTTATTTATTTAGTTATATTTTTTGTGCTTTTTAGCCTTTGGCGAAGAAATAAGAGTTAGTGAAAGAGAAACAGCAACGAGGTAAAGATTCAGACAAATGTAATCAAGAACAGATGTCAAACTGAGTGGAGTTTTCAGATATGGGGCTGGCAGGTTGAAAGTGCAGGGTTTGGAGTTAATACTGAGACCTTATTAAGTCAGGAGCTGCTATTAAAAAAGAGGTCTGGCAGGAGCATCAGTACCAGTGGAGCAGATGAGTGACTGGGACAGGTGTGTGTGTGTGTGTGGCGCGCGCGCGCGTGTGTGTGTGTGGCGCGCGCGTGTGTGTGTGTGGCGCGCGTGTGTGTGTGTGTGGCGCGTGTGTGTGTGTGTGTGTGTGTGTTTGTGTGTGTGTGTGCGCGCTCTTTAGTTCGCAGCATCATTGGAGATGTGTTTTAGTTTCAATATGAAATGTTGGTGGACTAGGTGTAGGGCAAAGCATTCTTCCTTTTTGTGGAGGATGTAGGTTATGGTCAGTATTTGTAGTTGGATTATACCGGAGCATAGACTGCATTGAAAGAAGGTTGTGAATGTGGCTTTGGTGCTACTGTAGTTTGTCGATGAACTTGTCTGTTGTAATGTTGCGCGCGCGCACACACACACACACACACACACACACACACACACACAACCGTATACTTTCTATGTACAGCAGGTTTTAACACAGAGAGAACAGAACAGGCACAAAAAACCCTCACTACCACCACACACACACACACACACACACACACACACACACACACACACACACACACACACACACACATACACACACACACACCATTTCATCTGTCAAAAAAGGGTACCCGCTGTTATAATTAACTGGCATCCAGTAAGTAGCTCTCAGTAAACAGGGAAATACATGCACATACACACGCACACCAATTTTTGCAAACAATGGTTTGATGTTTGAGGGTGGTGGCTTGTTTTGCCGACGGGTGGTGCAGATGAGAATTGTTCTTCTCATGTTGTAGGATATTGTCAGACTAAAGCATTCTTACAAATCAGAGAAATGGAATATGTCCCTGTTCAAGACATGTTAGTTAGGTGTTTTTCAACTGAACTCTCAATCTCTCTGTTGCACTCTCACTAACTGTTAACACACACGGCCACGCCCACGCACACACACACATTTGTAGACACATATATAATCCAGCTTCTGTAATAGTTTAAATCAAGGGTCAGATAAGAAAATACTCTACTTGATGGATGCAGCCTTACATATACCCACTTTGTATAAATAGATGCCGGAATGCAAATACTTACTTTCATAATATAACATGTTGTTACATATAGATACACTAAAATAGGACCTGTAAAATAAAGTGTTACTGAATATTTGCATAATCAGTTGTTTCTATATAGTATCTGAATGTTTATATGTTTACACAGTGAGTATTTGTACAATCAATCTGTTTATGTTAACTGAGTTTTTGTTTGTTTACATCCATTTATAAAAAGTATTTGTTTGTTAATAACTGTCTATACAAAGTCAGTATCTGTGTTGTTTTATCCATTTATACAAAGGAAGTATTTGTATTCCGGCATCTATTTATACAAAGTGGGTATATGTAAGACCGCATCCATCAAGGAGAGTATTTTCTTATCGGTTACTGAGATATTTACATACAGATTTTTACTTATGCTTTTTTTAGCACAGCAAGTGTAACCCCCTCCATTGCCTCCTCCTCCTCCTCCTCCTCCCATATGTTTACTCTGCTAACTGCCACTCTGTGGTTTTATCATGTGTCCTAACGGCAATGGACAGCTTCATGCACACAGTTAACACTGTCTGTAGTTTAAAACAAAATAAACATTATGAAAAGTATAATTATTAAAAAAAAAAAAACATTGACAACTGTTCACTTCCATTTACAAGATCCAGATGTACAGTAGTCAAGCTAGTTCTTTTGACAGATGTGTGTGTGGGGGTGTCTGTGTGTGTTTGTCTTGTGCATGTGTGTGTGTGTGTCTCATTCTGTGTCTTTTTTCATGTGCACTTATATAGAATAGAATACAATAGTCTTTGTTGTCATTGTACTGTGTACAACGAAATCTAAAACAATGTGTTAACTGTGTGTGTTATTGTGTATGTCATTATTTTTTTGGGTGATTTGTGTGATTTCAATGTGAGTGTATCTGTGTGCGTGTGTGTGTGTGTGTGAACCCTACATTTTTCTGTGTGTTCCTGCTCTTCAGGACAGTTTCACTCAAACATGCACACACACAAGCTGCGTGCGGGCGGGCGTGTGTGTGTATGCATGTGTTGGCACATTTACGCTGTGTCTCCCTGTGCATTCCTGTACCTAAGGACGGTTTCATTCAAACACAGAGCTGTGTGTGGCCGTGTGTGTGTGTGTGTGTGTGTGCGCGCGCGCGCGCGTGTGTGTGTGTGTGTGTGTTTGCATGCACATTTACCCTGTGTCTCCCTGTGTATTCCCGTCCCTCAGGACAGTTTCACTCAAACACAGGTCTGCGTGGGGGCGTGTGTGTGTGGGCGCACGTGTGTTTGCATGCACACTTGCGCTGTGTCTCCGTGTGTGTTGTGTTACCGTCCCTCAGGACAGTTTCACGCGAGCACAGAGCTGTGTGTGTGTGTGTGTGTGTGTGTGTGTGTGTGTGTGTGTGTGTGTGTGTGTGTGTGTGTGTGTGTGTGTGTGTGTGTGTGTGTGTGTGTTTTTGCATGCACATTCATACTGTGTGTCCCTGTGTGTTCCCGTCCCTCAGGACAGTTTCACACGAGCACAGAGCTGGGTGAAGGAGCTCCAGAAGCAGGCCAACCCCAACATCGTCATCGCCCTCGCAGGCAACAAGGCCGACCTGGCCAACAAGAGGACCGTGGAGTTCCAGGTATGCAACCTGTGTGTGTGTGTGTGTGTGTCTGTCTGTCTAAGTGTGTGTGTGTGTCTGTCTGTCTGTCTGTCTAAGTGTGTGTGTGTCTAAGTGTCTTTGTGTGTGTCTAAGTGTGTGTCTGTATGTGTTCTGGCCGGTCACATTAAACAATATCAGTCCGATTTTGCCCCGATTTTGTACTGACCGACACATTTCCAGGGTCGTACCTTATTCCGAAAGGTTGGGCACAACGTCAAACTAGCTTTTCGTTTTGCCAGGAGTCATATGGTGTGAATGATATGCAGGCAATGAATTGATACAGCAACGACACATAGACGTGTAATGTGGCCAGTCTCTCGACCAAGAGACATAAAGAGTATGTAAAACTTCCTGGTATAGATGGCTGCGTTGACCTTGGACTTAAGAAAACACAGTGGACCAACACCAGCAGATGACATGGCACCCCGAGCCATCACCGGCTGTGGAAACTTTACACTCAACCTCAAGCAACATGGATTCTGTGCCTCTCTTCTCTTCCTCCAGGCTCTGGGACCTTGATTTCCAAAGGACATGCAAAATTTACTTTCATCAGAGAACATAACTTGTGGACCACTTAGCAACAGTCCAGTCCTTTTTGTCTTAAACACTTCTGACGCTGTCTCTTGTTCAAGAGTGGCTTGACACAAGGAACGCAACAGTTGAAATCCATGTCTTGCATACGTCTGTGCGTGGTGGTTCTTGAAGCACTGACTCCAGCTGCAGTTCACTCTTTGTGAATCTCCCCCACTTTTTTGAATGGGTCTTGTTTCACAACCCTCTCCAGGGTGTGGCTATCCCTATTGCTTGTACACTTTTTTTCTACCACACCTTTTCCTTCCTTTCGCCTCTCTATTGATGTGCTTGGACACAGAGCTCTGTGAACAGCCAGCCTCTTTAGCAATGACCTTTTGTGTCTTGCCCTCCTTGTGCAAGGTGCCTATGGTCATCTTTTGGACAACTGTCAGGTCAGCAGTCTTCCCCATGATTGTGTAGCCTACAGAACTAGACTGAGGCCGCTTTCACACCTGTATTTGTACCGTTACAAACCCTGAACCGATCCAAATTATTGATAGCGTTCCCAGATCATTTCGAGTTCATACAGCACACATGTAGAACGGAACAAAAAGGTAAACAAACACTCGCGTGACCAAAACCACACAACCCACGCGCACTGCTAAAGAGGCTCCACTTTGACAGCTACCCCTGAACTGCTCGCACAACGTAGGCTACTAGTCTACATTCACTAACAAAATGAATTAAATAACACTCGCGATTGTTGTGCTCCTTTGGATAGCATACCAGTTCGTATGCTATCAAGAGTACGTTTCCTTTGAACGTGAATGGGCCGCAATGCATAAACAAATGGGTTGCCAAGGAAACGTGACAACGTTACAGTCTAGCAGTCTAGTAGAGGGGTAAAGATATTCATTGTAGCTGTTTGTAGCTGTTTGTAGGTCTATCTAATTAAATCGTGCAATAAAATGTTGCACTGTATGAGTGAAGATAACGGGATATCCCACTTCGCTGGAACGTTTGGTTTCACACTGTAAGCGAACCGTTACAGAGATCGATTGAAATGTTCCGAGATCACCCCCCTCCAGGCGGTCCAGAGCGGCCCAGCTGGACCGGAACAGAGAATGCTTGTTGCTTTCACATCAACCCAATCGAATCGGTCCCAGAGAGAAAACGATTCACGTTCCGTTTCAAAAACCTAGGTGTGAAAGTGCCCTGAGAGACCATTCTAAGGCCGTTGCAGGTGTTTTGAGTTAATTAGCTAATTAAAGTGTGGCACCAGGTGTCTTCAATATTGAACCTTTCCACAATATTCTAATTTTCTTAGATACTCAATTTGGGGTTTTCATTATTTTTCACTTATAATCATCAATATTAAAAGAAATAAACACTTGAAATATGTCCGTCTGTGTGAAGTGAATGTATACATTATACAAGTTTCACTTTTTGAATGGAATTACTAAAATAATAATAAATCAACTTTTTCATGATATTCGAATTATATGACCAGCACCTGTATTTGGGTATCTGGTGTGTAGTACTTATATGTTTTTGACTTTGTGGATGAGTATTTGTCTAGACTTTTGTGTCCAATCTAAGTCATGCAGTTTTTTTTCCAAGTATTTAATTTATAGTCTACTGTAGTGTGTGTGTGTCTGTCTGTCTGTGTCTGTATGTGTGCATGTGTGTATGCATGGAGTAGTGTGTGTTCCCAATGCCACATACTTGACCCCTTATTTGCATGCCCTTTGACCTCGCCCCTGACCTCTGCTCCCTGCAGGAAGCTCAAGACTATGCGGATGAGAACGGCCTCCTGTTCATGGAGACATCTGCTAAGACGGCCCTGAACGTCAACGAGATCTTCATGGCCATCGGTACAGTATCCCGCCCCCCCTACAACACCAACCGCCCTCATGACTGGGAAACAAACTTATGACGTTTCTGACACTGGCACCTTGGTCCACCCAAATGAGCGTGTTTTGAGAAAAAAGATGTCTGTGAAAGATTCTTATTCCTCCAGGTCATGTTAGTCAAAAAGAGCTAAGTTGTAAGCAACTGGACGACTTTTAGTAGCTTGAAGACCCTTCAATCCAAAGTTCAGTTCAGTTCAGAACTGAAGAAGCCCTTTTGGATGAAAGGTGAAACGTCTTTAAGCTACTAAAAGAAGTCCAGTTGCTTACAACTTAGCTCTTTTGACTTTGGGCAAGGATGATTGCTCATTACTATCTACACTGGAAGGAAAGTATACATATTGTCTGCTTATTTTACTTTTATGTGTACTTCATGTACTATACTTTCCTGTAAAGTCTGGAGGGTAGTGAATGTATGGATGCAATGTAAGGTGTCAGTATGTTACAGAGAGAGAGAGAGGGAGAGAGATGGATAGATAGATAGACAGACAGTAAGTAAAGACAAAGGTTGCCTACACAAATTAAAAAAGGTGCCTAATGAGAGAGAGAGAAGGAGACCCCTTTACAGCCCCTACCCCAAAGACACATCAGGTGCACTCAATGATTGCATTAAGTTTTGTTTCCACCAGTACAGTACAGTTCGGTTCGGGACCTAACGGTTTGGTACAGAACGTTTTTGTGCGGTTCGGTACGGATTGTGTTTCCATTGCCAAAGGTAGAGTAGAGTCGTCACAGCAACGGGCGTGTCTCTAAACCGTACCACAAACTGGTACCCCAACACAAGGGTGCCAGAAAATGGTACGGTTCGGTACGGTTATTTAGGTACGCTTCAAAAATTCTTACCATGGAGACACAAACAATTGCGAACCGAACTAAACCGAACTGTACTGTACTGCTTGGTGGAAACGGGGCTTTAGACAACCAGGCCCAGCCGGGCCGGTGCACTGACAGAGACGACCTGAAGGGGGTGCACAATCTGTCATCACAACACATTCACATTTGGGAGGAGGGAGCAGACCTAGCCTGGTAAATCAGCCCCTTGTGCTACTTCACTTTGTTTTGTACAGAGGGTGTGGCACAGGTTGCACAAAGCGAGTGTCGTGAGCGTTAGTTGTTAGTCCGTTAGTTTCCAGAAAGCTTTGTAACTTTCTTCACATTAATAATTTGGGTAAAAGCAGATCCAATCTTTTGCAAATTTCTGTCCACACCTCCCAGGAAGAAAAACGTTTCTCAGTACAGTACAGCACAGCCAGACCCCCTCTGTACAAAACAAAGTGAAGTACGAGGGGCTGG
>CM059287.1:12494847-12519847 GCA_030347295.1 Setipinna tenuifilis | reverse complement strand
ACATATTTTGTTGTTTTTTGTGAAAAATAGTCTTTGCCCTCACGCTGAAGACAAATGCAAGTGGAAGATTTTTTAAGTCATTTTTCTCAGTTTTACACTCTGGTGAGTTAAGGTATTTCGCTCTTGTAAAGCAGAGCTGTGTGGTGCAAAGCTATTTTCATAAGTCAGTGAATAAAAGGCACACCAAACCAAAGTAAAGTGCTGGGGCAGCTGTAGCCTAAATGGTTAAAGAGTTGGTCTTGGGATCGGAGGGTGGCACATTTGAGTCCTGTACCAGTAGGAACAAATGTGGGTGGGGGAGTGAACAACCAGCGTTCTCTGCTGCACTCTCATTCCTCATGGCTAAAGTACCCTTGAGCAAGGCACCTAACCCCACGCTACCCTCCATGGGGACTGTCCCTGTGCCTAAATTACTGTAAGTCAGCTAAAGGTAATGAAACAATAATAATTAACGTATAGTGAAGATCAGCACATTGTAGTGTGACGCAGGAAGGGCTCAAGGGAGAACAGAGAAATGAGCAGCTAGAGTCACAAGCCAAATCCAGGAAGCAGAGAGGGAGGCATCACTTGGAGGCACGGTTTTTATCCCGTCCCCAATCTTTTCAGCACGCCTCCAATTACCTCAGGATGGCCACGCAAGCACCCCCTGCAGGCTGAGCAGGAGAACAACAACAACAGTCCAACTACAGGGAAGGACAGACAGTGTGCCTGCAGCAGGAAAAAGTTGGGACAACACACTTGTAACATAGAGACTGAGGGGAAATCATGTACAGTCCACAATGCATATGGATTTGTTTTTTTTGTCTTTTTCAGTTATACAGACCATCTACAGGTCACAATGAGACATGCTGAATTAGTTGGCTGATATTGAAATGGTAGAAAAATGCTCTAGCTGACACAAAAGAAGCAGTTTCTATGTTTATAGACTGACGTTTTTGGGTACCTCAGAATCGCTCTATGTTGATGATGTTGTTATCGTGGGCAAAGTATTGTCATCGGATCTTGTTATTCCTATTCCTACTTAAGTAGGGAATGTAGAACTACCTCTATGGAAGCCATCCTTCCTCTGCAGCTCAGAACCTTTCGTTCGCTCTTCTGCTTCCACCCTCTAACCTTTGGGTTGGTCTCCATAGCAACCATCCCATTACCCCCAACACACACACACACACACACACACACACACACACACACCTTCCTGCTGGTGCAGCTGACCCGCACCCCATTATTGTCACCATGGAAAGTGTCCACATACCCCTCATTTGGGTCTCTATGGAAACAGTGGCTGTAGTCCATTTCTCTACCCTGTTGGGAAAAAAGGTTTATATTTCATCTCTATGGTAATACAAATACGTCATACAAAACCTTTATTGTCCACAAGTGGAGTTTGTCTTGAGTTTGCACTGTGAAAAAGTTTTTAATTAAATAATTATTTCACCATAAAAAAAGATCCAGCAGTGTTGGCAAGAGCCTGATGGCAACAGTTATGCTGAGTCATGTATGTTTGTTTGAAGCAATTTTACACCGCAACCCTTTTTTTAGGTGTTAGGCGATCAGTGGAGCAGTTAAAACTGGCAGTGTACCGTTGGTGTATTTTTAGGTGTAAGGCGAAAAACAAACCATAGCGAAAATTGCCCCTCATCATTGTTACATCACATCATGCTGCTACACTGCACCTACGTGTTGCTTGCAGTATAAATTTAGCCTGTGTTTACATCTCCATGGTAACCATTTCCTTTCCTCTGTCTGCAGCTAAGAAGCTTCCAAGGAACGACCTGCAGGGCGGAGCCGGAACGGTGGGCCGGACTAGAACAGGGGTGGACCTGAATGAGCCCGCCTCCCAGAGCCGCATGGGCCAATGCTGTGGCAGGGGCAATTAACCAATCACAGACAAGGGGACACAAACTGGTTTAACGAACAGGAAACAAGAGACCAGCTACAGGAGAGAGGTGTTTGTTTTTTTTTTTGTTTGTTTTGTTTTTTTAATATATAAACGTATATGTATTCCGCAAACGACTTTAGCATTTAAAACTGATCCCAGTTGTAAGAATTATAATGATCATCATCATAATAAGCTAGAGAAAGGGACTACAGACAGCTTTCACTCCTTCAGCTCTTCATCTCAGCTCTTTTATACCCGGCTCTGTAATATTGTGGTATTTAAAGGTTGTCTTTATCACGTCTCCAAGGTATGGTTCTTTAAGGGACAATTATGAGGATGTGGCGTCTGTTTGTTTGTTTGTTTGTTCTGTCTGTCTGTCTGTCTGGGTTTTTTGTTTGTTTGTTTTTGTCACTTTTGTTGCTCTGAAGGACAAGAGAAGGGATAAGGCGGGCAGGGAAGAGGCTTTTACTTAGGTAGGTCTGTGATTGTGGGTTGGTTGGTGGACCTATGGTTGTTTTAATGATGTGGGCTTTGGGTTTGGTTTGGGTTAAGTGGGTGGGGTATGAACTGAGAGAAGACTGCCTCGAGCTGGACTTCATCACGGACTCCGCCAGAGCACCCCCGACACACACACACACACACACACACACACACACACACACATATACACATGCATGTACACATACACAAGTACATATGCATATACACACGCCTACACACACATGCATATACACACGCCTTCACACATGCATACACACACATTCCATATACTTGTATGCACATAAACATGTGCATTTACATGTACACACACTCCACATATGCTCACATAAACATACACAAAAACACACATACACTGTATAAGTGTACACATGCACAAAGCCACAGACACAAACATCGTTGCACAAATGTCCAGCTTTATGCTTTTCCAATGTGTAAAAAAAAAATTGCATTAAAATGGTTCAAAAGTGAAAATGTAAAAACAAGGAATTGTTTTGTATATTGAACAGATAAATTATGTAAGCCTGTGATATCACGTTGTGTGTGTCTGTGTAAGAATCATGAAGCACAAGGAGCTGAGCTACCTTTTGCACGAATTATAAATAAATAAATAAATACAATAACCATATAATATAAGTATAATGAATATATATACACATACGTACAATACGATCTTATGTTATCCCAGTTATACCATTGCTGGGTCTGAGTCATCCTCCCTAAAGGTAAACACAGATGTGATGAACAGCATGTGCTGAAGACCAGAATGTTCTCTGATTGGCTTGTGTAGATTCTTTGCTTCCAGAGGACCAAGCTAATTTCCCCCTCCTTTTATGTCACATTAATATAATAACTTGGGTATAATTAGTTTTTTCAGGGAAAAGAACAAAAGGAGAGAAAAAGCACAGTAAAGTGTGTGTGTGGTGTGTGTGTGTCAGAGTGTGAGATGGGATGGTGTGGTGTGGTGTGGTGTGCAGTCAGGCGGTTGGAGGTTGTAGATGGATTGTATCCGCTACTCAAAGAAGATTAGTGGAGGCATGCCTGTGTGTGTGTGTGTGAGCGTGTGTGTGAGCGTGTGTGTTATCTCTCCTGATAAAAGAACACCTGTGCCGGCTGAAATGGACATGCAGACAAAAGATGAGAAGACGGACAGGGAGAATCAAAGGTCAATATTAACAGCATACCCGCTCTTCGAGGTCAATATCAAGGTGAACTTTATTATCCCACCAAGGGAAATTGATGTGGTCATGAGTATTTAAAACGGGTGACAGAAAAGACAGTAGGCATACCACATTACAGACATCACAGAAATACAAAGACATATCGTAAAAAGGGCAATGGAATTAGATAGCTAAGATAAAATTAAAAGATACCTAAAAGAAGCCAGAAAATAGACCTAAAAGAAAGCTAAAAGAGTTGCCTAGATGTGTCATGGGAGGGGATTTGAAGTGCAACAGACCTACTTTGTCTGTTACTGTGCAGTGATTGCTGTAGGCACAAATGATGTGTAGTACCGTGTAGTTCTAATTTTCCTCTGTAGAATTCTGCCATTAGACCTATTGCTTTTGACAAACTTTAGAAGCAGATGATGTGTTGGATCCTCTAGAATTTGCTGCATCTTTTTTTTTAAATCAGCTCTTTGTACAGCTGGGCTGCAGATTGCTGTTCAACAATGCTGTTCAACTCCTGTGATCCAACTGGCTAGCTTAATAATGCGTGACTAGCCGCTCCTACATCTCACGTGCCACAGTGCTACAGACTGACAAAAAAATAATATTACATGTGCAATATGTATTCTTTTACCATGCTTATATGACACAGGCTGACTGTCAAGACAATAGAGCAGTGGTTCTTAACCTTGTTGGAAGTACCGAACCCCACCAGTTTCATTTGCTCATTCACCGAACCCTTCTTTAGTGAAAAATAAAATATGATTTTTTTACTGGTGCACAAAATGAACCGTGCATTAACATCACCTTGTTCAAATAACAAAACCAACACAGTGCATGAACTCACAACAACTGTTGCCTTTGAGAGACTAGTTCAGATATGCGTGGCTTCACCTTGGCAAGTGCCAGTCTCATGTCATTTTCACAGCAGTCTGCTCCACCGAACCCCTGAGACCGACTCACTGAACCCCTAGGGTTCGATCGAACCCAGGTTAAGAACCACTGCAATAGAGCTTCAAGATTAAATCTTAAATATGGCAAACATCTGCAATGTCTGCATGACAGAGATTTTGACAGCATCCCAAAATCATGCCATGGATTTTTTTTGCCTGTAGAGAAAATACTGATTTATGGTACTTACACTGTACCATAGGGTTAGGGTTAGTGTTAGGGATGTTCAGTGTAAGTACATAATATTACACGTTACCACGAATCACAAAAGAGTCCTGCCCTACAAAACCAAAAGGTAACTGCATATTTTGTCAAATTGAGTTTAGCCTGGAAATTGACTTAATAACACTTCCTTTTGTCTTGTCACTAAATCTCTTTTTTTTCCTATTAAGAAAGTACATAAAAACATTGCCACTATTATACCTACAACATGCCTGACTGGGCAGTGTGCCAACTTTAAAAGGCATTTTTGCCTTGGTTATTCCTTCTACCATTTTGTCTTATGTTTCCTTATTATTTTGTAAATAAAATACCCCTAGAACTTACGAGCCTGGTGACTGGTGTCATCTATGTTACATTTACTATCAAGTTTGTAACACTCATGTAGTTCATGTAGTTACTGCACTTTGCCTTTGTAGGGCACCACCATAGCCACTGGCTGTAGCCAACAGAGCCCTGGAGAGACTCCCTTTTTTTCCCCCACCTCCATGTGTTCATTCAGCTGTAGAGCCTCTCATTGAGAGTGAAAGTGTGTGTGTGTCAGCCTCAGGGGAGGCAAAGTCAGGACTTTGATGTTGTCAGCACTTTGCCCCCCCCCCCACCACTCCCACCCTCCCTAGGTGAATTACAGGGGGCACTGAAAGATGCCCTCTTTTTAAAAAATGAATGAGAATCCCGCAGATTCCTGTCTGGAAACACCCTCATTAAAATTCGATTGGTCAAGACAGCTGGATTATCTCAAAGACCAAGGGACTTCTGAGATTTCTCATTTCCAATCAGTGACTTTTTTTTTCATGGTGTTCATTAAAACCCATAGCCCTTTTGTCTTTTGGCAGGGTACCTTTTTAGCAATTACAGGATATATGTAGAACATTAAAAGAACATCCATAGCTCACAGCAGTGGGTACAGTAGACGTATGTAATAACATACAGTCCATCTTCATTGGCCGCTGTCCAACGTCGGATCCTCCTCCATTACTCTCATGCCATATATATATATACACACACACACACACACAACGCACACACACACACACACCCACACCACACCCCAGTGCATTACATTCCACAGGCACATGTGTGTGTCACATATTTCAAACACTTTCATCTCAAGGCTCTTCTCGTCTGCTGGCGCCCGCCTGTGATGGCTTGGAGAGGGGCTGCCCAGCCTGTGGTCACCCAGCGGGCCACACAGGGTGGCAAATAGGGCATAGTTGGCTAAAGGGGCTACAGTTGTGGTCAGCGAGGATCAGTGCAGAGCTTAACTGGGGGGGTTGCTTCCTGCATATCAAACTGGCCCAGGCATTCCCATACAGCATATGTACAGTACATGTACAGTACACACACACACACACACACTCTAACACAAACATACACATACAGTATACATACAGCACACACACATCACACACTAACACGTACACACACTCTCACGCACACACACACACACACACACACACAAACATACACATACAGTACACGCATCACACCACACACTAACACGCACACACACACACTAACACAAACATAGAAATACAGTACACATACAGTGTACACACCACACACACACACACTAACACAAACACAAGCATACAAATACAGTACACATACAGTGCACACATACAAACATGTACACACACACACACACACACACACACACACGCCCGCCCACCCAGCCAGGCCTTGGGGAGCAGCATTAATAGAGGGTCAGGGCGGAGGCAGGGTATTATAGCTGCTGAAATACAGCTGGGGTGATGAGGGAGTGTTTGCCACACTGGGAGCTTCACTGACTGACGATCTCTGATGATGTAAACAGGTTATCTCACTTCAACAGGCACAGATGCCGATTGCGAGAGGGGGCTGTAGAAGTCTATGGCTCCCCATGGCAAACCCATAACCTTGGCCACATCCTTTATGCCTTAAGCACAGATTTCAGTATATGCTGTCTCAGTGTTCTGTAGAGCAAGTTTTGTGTTAATCTTGGTAGGTCTTGGTAGGCATTTTTTCCCCCTTGCACTGCATCTTGTGGGTGAAATGGTGGAATTACACAGCCATCCTGTCAGTACCTGTTCCAGTACCCCACAACCTACAGTATGGTCTTCATCTCAGGACTATGCAATATGTCATTGTCATCATTGTCTTCGTCTTCTTTTTCTTCTTCTTCTTCTTAGTTCATATTATTATTAATATAAATATTAGTATTAATAATAAAAATAATAACAACAACAACAACAACAATAATAATAATATTCATTACCATTATCAACACTGTTACTAATATTATTACTACTACTGCTACTACCACTGCTGTTTCTACTACTGCTACTACTGCTATTACTACTACCTCTACTACTAATACTACTACTAATGCTACTACTAATACAATTGCTACTACTACTACTACTACTAATAATAATAATAATACTAATACTACTAATAATAATATTAACAGCCACTCCCATACTACTACTACTACTACTGCTACTACTACTTCTACTACTACTACAAATACTAACAATAATAACACACAATAACAAAATACTGGCATATGTGTTAATTACCAATTGCTATGTGAGTGTTTTTTCGGATGTCCTCCTTGACTCATCCGCTATTGCCCCATTCATTAAGAAAGGCAAACACTTGTAAATAAGCCATCACTGGAGTCATCACTGGAGGGCACAGCCTCCGCTTCTGATTTATTTTTGAAGTCGTCATTAGCACCAGACACCTTCAGTTTGTCCTGATGAGCCATAAGTATGAGGTGTGTGTTTGTGTCTGCGTGTGTGTTTGTGTTTGTGTTTATGTGTTTATGTGTGTTTGTGTGTGTGTTTGTGTTTGTGTGTGTGTGTGTGTGTGTGTGTGTGTGTGTGTGTGATGAGTGATGGTGTCGGGCGTGTTTCCTCTCTATTCGCCGGCCATTTGGGTTGTGAACTGCTTGTGTGCGGGCCGTAACCTCGCGTCGCTTTTAATTTGACTGAGTGCAGGCCCAAATATTGAGCAGCGAATTACATTAAGTGGAAACCACTCAATCACCAAAGCTTGTGTTTATATGTGTGTGTACGTGTGTGTACGTGTGTGTGTGTGTGTGTGTGTGTGTGTATGTGTATGTGTGTGTAGATGTGTGGGTGTTCTGTTTGGGCACACCTGCATGTGTGTGTGTGTGTGTGTGTGTGTGTGTGAGAGAGTCAGTGTGTGTAAGTGTTCCTGTGTGTGTGTGTGTGTGTGTGTGTGTGTATGTGTATGTGTATGTGTGTGAGTGAGTGTGTGTAAGTGTTCTTGTGTGTGTGTGTGTGTGTGTGTGTGTGTGTGTGCGTGCGTGTTCTTGTGTGTGTGTGTGAGGGAGCGTAGTGGCAAATGGGGGCGTGTTACTTAAATGACCTGGATACAAAATTAGACTGGCAGCTTTGTTTATGCCCAAGGTCCTTTCTATCTCCCGTGCAATTGTGGTCATGCATGGTAAGCATATTTGCCCTAGTCAGTCAGGACTTTGTATGCGTGTGTGTGTGTGTGTGTATATGTATGTGTGTGCGCGTGTGTGTGCACATGTTTATGTGTGTGTGTGTGTGTGTGTGTGTGTGTGTGTGTGTGTATGTGTGTGTATGAGTGTGTGAGAGTGCACGAGCATGTGTGTTTGTGTGTGTGCAAGCCCATGTGTGTGTCTTTGTGTGTATATGGGAGTGTGTGATTGCATGCGCATGTGTGTTTATGTGTATATGGGTGTGTGTGAGTGCATGTGTGTTTGTGTGTGTGTGTGTGTGTGTTCGGTGTGTGTGTTTGTGTTTGTGTGCATGTGTGTGCGTGTCTGCGTGTGTGCATGTGTGCGTGTTTGTGTGTATGTGTGTCTATGTGTGTATGTGTGTGTGTGCATGCGCCCACCCCTTTGTCCAGAGATAAGCTCACTATTATTCATTGCTTGAGTGTATCAGCCTGTTTGCAAATTTGGTCCTTGTGTTTGGAATGTTAATGCACCGTCTTGCCTATCTGTGCCCCACTCAAATCAGCCGCAGAGACTCTCCAGCGACCAAGGGCCTACAAGAGGGCTTGTGCCCACAGTATTAATTCGCTTGCTTGCTGGTGAATCACTCCTAAAGGTATGGAGATTTTTTGCATCTGCTTGTACTGTATGAATGTGAACCACCTAAGTATCACAGAAATTACAGATAGGATTCCATAGCAACAGGACACAAAGCAACAACAACATAGCAACACAACACACAAAACAACAACAAATGAAAAAGGTTTAGCACAAAGGCTTTAAAATGTGATTGGTAATTCAGTAGTGAGTATGAGTAGTTTGTAATATATAAATCATGATTTTTGTAATCACAGCATGCATTTTTTTTATGTTCTAGCTTATAAGATCAACTAATAAGAGCATTTTAATCTCATCCATAATGTATAACACACAGCCTATAACCTATCTGTTTGCAATTTACTGCAGCAGTGTAGTGCTTTTTCTGGTGGTACAGCATCTTGTATTTTTCAGAGAAATTGTAGCTGTTACTCATTGTGGTCACTAGATGGCAGTATGTATCAGCATAATCCGCCTTAGCGGCCTCCTCAGGACTGGGCTTTGACTGCAATAATCAATCAACTCTAGTCGTCTCAGATACCCAGATAGGACTTCAATTAAAGGAGTAAGTAAGTGTTTAAACCACAAAGGTATGTTGTTCGTTGTTGTTTTAGACTGTTGTTGTTGTTGTTGGTGGTGGTGGTAATGTTGTAAAAGTAATCAAAATGTAGCGGTGGAATACTGTTTATAATTTATGAAGAAATCTCTGCGGGATGCCTCACAGAAGGAGAAGTGTGAAGAGGAACAGTCTGCCATGTTGGCATATCCTAAACCTGTAGCTTTAAAAAAGAGCCTGTTCATGCAGTCACACACACACACACACACACACACACACACACACACACACACACACACACACACACACACAGGGAGATACAGACACATACACATACACATACACAGACACAGACACAGACACATACACATACACATACACATACACATACACATACACATACACACACACACACACACACACACACACACACACACACACACACACACATACACACATACACATTCTCACACACTAGCAGGGTCTGTTGGTGCTGGGAGGGGCTAGCTACCTAACAGAAGTTGTGAATGGTGACTCTGTTCTGTGTAGTTTTCACACATAGATTTAGCCACTTTGATAAGCCTTCCCTGTTGTTCTATAGGGCCTTTCATGAACTGACCTCTGTTCAGTATGGTGAGGCAGCCTTAAGGCAACCAGCCCCTTTTCATATGTGCTTGCCAAGATGGCGGCATCAAAAGACCACTATTCAGTTACATACAGAGGAAACACAGAGTTAAATTGAAAGTATATCATCATACAATATAGGGACAAACATCAAACATACTTCTAACGTGGCTGTCTTTATTTGTAGGATGAATCACCTTTTGTGAATGTAAATGGGAATGAATAATTGGACATGGTTCAGTGGATCTCTGTCTCGGTTTCTCTCTCTGTCTGTCTGTCTGTCTGTATGTCTGTGTCTTTGTCTCTATGTCTGTCTCTCTCAGTCTCTCTCTCTCTCTCTCTCTCTCTCTCTCTCTCTCTCTCTCGTTTGCTCTCTCTCGCTCCCCTTTACTCACACACAAACACACAAGCAAACACACAAACCAACACACACACACACACATACACACACACACCATGTGTACCAGTAGAATTCTGTGTATTCTTTGTAATTGATCTTTTCACAGACAGACAGACAGACAGACAGACAGACAGACAGACAGACAGACAGACAGATAGATAGATAGATAGATAGATAGATAGATAGATAGATAGATAGATAGACAGACAGACAGACAGACAGACAGACAGACAGATACATACATAGATAGATACATACATACATACATGCATATGCATACATACATACACATACATACATACATAGACAGAACGATATATGCAGATAGATTAATTGATTGATTTCAAGGATATCAAATCAAATCCTTCATGTATCTGTCTCTCTCTCTCACAGCTTACACAACACTGCCTTGTTCCTGAGCCACAGCCAGTTGGGGACCAGCCAGAGAGAAATGCATCGTGGGATTGTTCGACTCTGCTCCTCTGGTTGAGAAGAGGACAGGGTTAAAAATGGAGCATGCGTTGGGTGTGCTGCTCTGCTGTAGTGGATCTTTTGGGCTGTGTGTGTGTGTGTGTGTGTGTGTGTGTGTGTGTAAGTGTTCCTGTATGTGTGTGTGTTTGTGTGTGTCTGTGTATGTGTGTGTGTGTAAGTGTGTTCCTGTGTGTGTGTGTGTGTGTGTGTGTGTGTGCACGCAGATGCATGCGTAAGTGTTCCTGTGGGTGTGTGTGTATGTGTATGTGTTTGTATGAGTGTGTGTAAGTGTCTGTGTGTGTGTGTGTGTGAGTGTATGTGTGTGTGTGTGTGTGTGTGTGCGTGTGTGTGTGTGAGTGTGCATGAGTCATTCCACAACAGTCTGAGAGATGTGCTTGTCTCTCTCCACCTCCGCTGTACTTCTCTGCTCTTCGTCATCCCTCTTTTCATGTACTGTTTCTCTTCCTCTTTCTTTTCTCTCTCTCTCTCTTTTTTTTCACCCACTTCTTTCTGTCTCCTGTACACTCCTCCACTGTATTTACCTCATCATCTTTCTATTTTGGTCTCCCTCTCATCCTTCTCTCTTAGTTCACCATCACCATGACCATCATCATCGTGGTCATCATCTTCTCCTCTTTTCACCCCTTCCTGTCTTTTTACCTTTCTCTTGTTTGCTCTCCTATTCATCTCTCTCTCTCTCTCTCTCTTTATCTCTCTCTCCCTCTCTTTATCTCTCTCATTTTCTCACTCTCTTTCTTTCGGTGCTGTGGTGTTTTAATCCCCTCTTTAATCTCTCCCAGTGAGGACATCACAGAGATTAGGAAAGGAAATGACTCATTTGATGTTGTTGTCCTCCTCACTCTCTTTCTTTCTCACTTCCTTTCTTTCGCCCTCCCTCCTTCTCACTGGCTCTCACTTTCTTTCATTTTTTTCAGGTTTTTCCTTCTTTCTATCTTCAATCTTCTATCTTTTTCTTTATCTTTCTTTGTCTCTTGTCTCTCTATCTATGTTGCTTTCTCTATGCATTGCTCTTACCTCACTTTTTTTTCTCTTTCTCTTCCTCTCCCTCTCTCCGTCCCCCTCTCTCTCTCTCTCTCTCTGATAAGGGGAGTGGGCTGCTACTAAGGCTGCCTGTGACTATGATGACTGGTGCTGTGTGTGTGTGTGTGTGTGTGTGTGTGTCTGTATGTGTGTGGAGGTGGAGAAGGAGGATGTGTGAGGAGAGGAGGAGGACTAGGTAAATGGGGGTATTTTTAAACTCCTGCTGGGTATTCGCAGGTAAATGAGGTGCTTTTCTTTCCGGGCCCCGCGTGTCCCTCTGGGTAACTGATACAGGAGAGGCTGCCTCTGCGGAAGGATTACTGGGAGGATGAGGGTTGGAGGAGTATGGCACATATTATGAGAGAGAGAGGGGGGGGGGGGGGGGATGAGTGACCTGGGATTCAACTGAGCCAAGAAAGTGTGTGTGTGTGTGTGTGCGTGTGTGTGTGTGGGCATGGTTGCAAGTGTAATAGTGTGCATCTGTATACCTGCGTGTATAATGTATCCCTGCATGCATATGTGTGCATGGGTATGCATGTGTGTGTGTGTATGTGTGTGTCTGTGTCTGTGTCTGTGTGTGAGTCTTTGCATGCCTGCAAGCATGTGTGACAGCGTGCACCTGTATATCCGTGTGCATAATGTATCCCTGTGTTTGTTTGTGTGTGTGTGTGTGTGTGTGTGTGTGTGTGTGTGTGTGTGTGTGTGTGTGTGTGTGTGTGTGTGTGTGTGTGTGTGTGTGTGTGTGTGTGTGTGTGTGTGTGTGTGTGTGTGTGTGTGTGTGGCTAGACGTATGGAGGCACCTGTTTTTTTCTGTGCCAGTACTGCTGACATGCAGTGACCCACTTCAGAGGGGTCATATGAGCTAAGGGCCTTAGACAAGACCAGAGCAATGACCAAGAGAAACACTGGGCTTTGTGAGAACAAATACATATATTTGGTCCTGGACTGTGGTTTGGTGGTAAAAAGGAAAGGTGGGTCACTGAAAAAGCACTGTGGTAAAAATGAAACTCACTTTGGGTACATTTCACATATCTTTTTTATCATTATATATTATCATATATTAGCAATTACAAAAAGGGAAGCAAATGCTGTTAAGTTAGCTGTGTAAGTTAGCGGAAGTGATCCTATCATCGGCAAAGTGCATATTATCAGCCATTTCTGTTGCTGTTCCACTTAAAATTAGCCTTTACCCAGTGAAAAAGATGTTATCTCTGTGAAAATAGACAAATTCAGCTCTCACAAACTTTGGTTTGAGTAAGTGAACTTATAAAGTTTATGTGGAACAGATTTCGCATTCAAATGTCTCTCACCACCCGGCCAATAATAGACTTGCTTACGCTAAATCACATGCTTCCACCCTTCACAACATTACTCGTCCTGGATTTTGAAGAGGCAAAGGAAAAGTAAAATGTTACACAAACCCAGACAGGTAATGGTCTCATATTAAATACACTTTCTATTAACAGGGTAAGTAACAACTGTATCGAGACAGTTGCCCATAAAATCAAGTCTGCTCTTGCATCACTAGAGCAGGAGACCACAGTAAGGACAAAGACAGTTTAAGTGCGTTAAGTTCAAAGGCAAAGTTGTTGGTGCACTTGTTGGTGTAACACTTCACAAACACATCCCAGTTGCGGCGGAGGCATGCAGTCATGATCTGGTGAGTGGTGTGTGTGTGTGTGTGTGTGTGTGTGTGTGAGTGTTTCATGTATGTTATAATGGGTGTGTTTGAGTATTGTGCTTGCTTGTTTGAGTGCATAGCTGCAGTGGCTCTGATCTTACATCTGTGTGCGTGCCTGCGTGTGTGTGCGCGTGTGTGTGTGTGAGTCACGCCTCATTCAGCTTGCACAGGGCCAAAGCGGCCTCAGGATGCCCACTGTGTGGTCGGCAATGGCCGCCGCCTCCACCTCTGATTCTAACATCAGGAGGCGTATTTAAAGTAGCACTGTTTTTTTTTTGTCCGACAATAGCAACCTTACTTTCCGAAAGACAACCACACATACACACACATACACTCACACACACACAAAACACTAAACATGTAGTACAACAACCAACAGCCTAGTAGGCAATGATTACAGCTGACTAAGTCATTTCTTTTGGTGAAATAATTGGTGAAGTCAAACTGGGGGAAGTGTTCATACATTTACAAAGAGTGTTACAATCAAAATTAAAATTAATTAGTGAAATATAGGAAAATGTATGATTAGGATTTGCGGAATGAGTTCAGGGTGTTCATTTCAACCACCACTGTGTTGGAATAAATGCACAGAGCCTGTGCCATAAAATGTTTCTATTGACACTATTTAATAACCTCTTCATTACTTTTAACTCAGGTCTATAGTTTGAAATGTTGTTAGCTACATTTTTGTAAAAAAAAATGGTAAGCCAAGTATACCCTCACACAAGACATCTGTAATTCAAAATTTGTGTCCAGATTTGTAACTTAACCCACGTTTTATAAGCTCCTGTATGTCAGTTATGTACCAAATATATTTGGTACTCTCCTCTATGTCCATTTTATAATCCAGGATATTAGCATTTTGAATATGTCCAGTATTTTTGGACCATCCTGTATATACAATATACATTACATACATATACTATATCAGTGTAGTTTAGTGTAAGTTATCGTGTTGTTATAGTCTGTTGCTGTGCAAGATGGCGGAATCTGATTCTCTTGTGCGAAATGGAGTGGTGGGTTCTAAACACACTTGCGTAACGGGATATTAAGGGCCATTACACAGTGTCCTCTATTTGCTCAAGAGCCACAAACGCGATGTGCCCATGCTAATCGAACAGGTACCAGCCTGGCTGCATTACCATAATGGATGTACATTTTCATCAGGAACTCCATTATATATTATACATTTACATATGAGGGACGGCACAGAGTCTGCAGTCTTAGTCATATTTTTGAGTGTGTGTGTGTGTGTGTGTGTGTGTGTGTGTGTGTGTGTGTGTGAGCGAGAGAGCGAGTAAGCGAGTAAGCGAGTGAGTGAGTGAGTGAGTATGTGTATATGATGTGTGTTATGGGAAATGTGTGTGTGTGTGTGTTTGCATTTGCGTGTGCGTGTGTGCGTGTGTAAGTGAAATCGTTTCTACATATGTGTGCATATATCCATCTCAGTCATACCGCTGTGTTGCCGTATTGCAGTTCAGGAGTATTCATCTTCCACATGACCCGTGGCAAACATCATGACCCGTGAGATGGGGGGTTGTGTGTGTGTGTGTGTGTGTGTGTGTGTGGGGGGGGGTACAACCCCACTCACCTCTCTGCGCTGTGCCTCGTGCCTGATGTCCACGTCCGAAAACTGAAGGCTCTACTGTATACATTTATAAATAAACAAGGCTTCTGGAAACATCTCAGTCACCAGAGCCAGATACACTTACCTCCAGTATTTCCTTACCCTACTCATGAGAGAGAGAGAGAGGGATAGAGAGACAGAAAGAGAAAGACAGAGAGAGACAGAGATAGATAGAGAGGGAGGGAGAGAAAATGAGGGATGGAATCAGAGAAGGAGAGAGGTA
The DNA here is from genome assembly GCA_030347295.1 of Setipinna tenuifilis. Classification (NCBI taxonomy): domain Eukaryota; kingdom Metazoa; phylum Chordata; class Actinopteri; order Clupeiformes; family Engraulidae; genus Setipinna; species Setipinna tenuifilis. Next base: position 12,504,436 of record CM059287.1, on the reverse strand, counting down.
AAAGGGAGAAAGAGAGCAAGGGGGAAAGAGAGAGAGAGCAAGGGAAAGAGAGTGGTGAGAGAGGAAGGGAGGGAGGTGAAAGAGAGAAAGAGAGAGAGGGGGAAAGAAAAAGAGGGATGGAAACAGAGAAAAGGAAAGAGGTGAAAGGGAGAAAGAGAGCGGGGGGTGGGGAGGGAGTAATAGGGAGAGAGAGAGAGAGAGAGAGAGAGAGGGAGGGAGGGAAGGGGGGGCATGAATGCTGCTTCAGTTGCTGCTGCTAGGGCGGGGCAGGGGCTGAATGGAGCCTTGTGTTGTGTGTCACTACGGAAAAATACAAACTACACATTTTACTCTCATCCTCAAAGCCGGGCTTGTGTCAGGTGAGAGGGAGAAGGAGGCCACTTTTTAAGAAAACAACTGAGGAGAAGGGTACTCGGAGAGCCCCAAAGGTCTGCCAAGGCCTTGTGCCACACAGGGGCTGCGTTATTACAAGGTTGAATATAGATTCGCCCCAAACTGCCCCCAGCTCAGCGCTCAAAGAATATAGTAAAGGTTTCCTCCTTCAAGAAGTTTCACAAAAAAAATCATCGTTTGGAGTTTTTTGCTCAATCCTGCACACAGACAGACACACAGAGAGATAGACAGACAAACAGACAGATGGAGAGACAGACAAACAAACAAACACACTCTGCTGTAAAAATCTCATTCTCGAAATCTCATTGGCGACGGTAGCCGCAGTCAGCAGAGCATGACGAGCAGCGTGAGGAGTGAGCCTGAGGAAACACAAAGCCACACAGCTCAGTTTGCTCTGTCTGTCTGTCTGTCTGTCTATCTGTATTTGTGTCTGTCTGTCTGTCTGTCTGTCTGTCTGTCTGTCTATCTGTATTTGTGTCTGTCTGTCTGTCTGTCTGTCTATCTGTCTGTCTGTCTGTCTGTCTATCTGTATTTGTGTCTGTCTGTCTGTCGGTCTGTCTTTCTGTCTGTCTGTCTGTCTGTCTGTCTGTCTGTCTATCTGTCTATCTGTATTTGTGTCTGTCTGTCTGTCTGTCGGTCTGTCTTTCTGTCTGTCTGTCGGTCTGTCCATCTGTCTATAAATCTATCTGTTTTTCTGCCTCTTTTCATCTGACTGTCTGTTTGCCCGTCTGTCTGTCCATCCATCCAACTGTCTGTTTATGTATCTATATGTCATAGCTGTCTGTCTGTGTGCCTGTTTATATATCTCACTGTCTTTCTGTCTCTCTTTGTCTGTCCTTCTGTCTGTCCAACTGTCTGTCTCCCCTCCATCTTGCTCTCTCTCTCTCTCTCTCTCTCTCTCTCTCTCTGTCTCTCTCTCTTTCTCTCTCTCTCTCTCTCCCTGTCTTACGCTCTCTCCCGCTCCCTGTCTCTCAATCCCATACTCTCCCTCTCTGTGTGTAGCTGTGGTTGTTTTGCCGTGTATTTCAACATACATTAACTGTAATACTTCCTTGTGCTTGTCAGGAGGCGAGGTGGTTTGTCTGCCTATGACACAGGCTGCCAGAGCTTCCCTTCTTTTCCCCTGACAGACCATTTGGTGCCTCTGCCTCTGCCTCTGCCTCTGCCTCAGTCTCCCACACTGCCTTTAGACAAGCCTTTAGTCCAGCCTGCATCCATGCTGCATTTCCCACCCAACCAGCCAAACAGGCAGGCAGGCAGGCAGGCAGGGAGGCAGGCAGGCAGGCAGGCAGGAAGGCAATGGACAGGCAGAACTGGGCATTTTGGGGAGAGGCATTGCTTGGAGAAGTAGTGCATATACATATATTAAAAAAACCCTCTTTTCTCCTGCACACACACACACACACACACACACACTTTCTCTCTTTCTCTCTCTCTCTCTTTCTCTCTCTCTGTCTCTCTCTCTGTCTCTCTCTCTCTCTCTCTCTCTCTGTCTCTCTCTCTCTCTCTCTGTCTCTGTCTCTCTCTCTCTCTCTCTCTCTCTGTCTCTCTCTCTCCCTCTCTCTCTCTCTCTCTCTCTCTCTCTCTCTCTCTCTCTCTCTCTCATATCTCTTACTGTTTTGGGGAAGTAGAGTGCTTGCTAGAGGGAGTGTGTGCAGGCCAGTGAGTCAGAAGTCTGGTACCTGGGCAGACTGCGGTAAGGATGTTTGAAAGCAAGGCTATTTGAGCTGGACTTCTGAACGCCCACACATTAACACACACACACACACACACACACACACACACACATACACATTTTATCTCTGTCTGTATCTCTTTCTTCCTCTCTGACACATACAGACATATACACACAGGCTCTCTCTCTCTATCTATCTCTCTCTCTCCCTCTCTCTCTTACTCTATCTCTCTCTCTCTCTCTGTCTGTCTGTGTGTCTATCTGTCTGTATATCTCTCTCACACACACACATGTGCACGCACACACACAAACACACACACAGACATTAATTTATTTCCCCCCTGGACACACACATTTACATACACACATTATCACAATATGGAACCTTTGGCTTGACCAATCAAGCATACATTTTGAAAGAGAGGGAATTTTCACCCAGCAGTGAGAAATATCCATCAGTGCCACCACTCCCACCCACTCATTCGCATGCACAAGGGGGCAACTCACATTAGCTTTTTTTTTTTTAGTTTTGTTTCGCCTTATTTTTCCTCTGTGAACAGAAAATGGAGTAGTGTAGCTATCCTGTCCTGTCCTGTCCTGTCCTATGGAAGTGAATTGTGGCCAGCTCTGTCTTGTCACTGACAGTTGGTCATTACTCACCACACTGCATTGTGTGCGGAGCCGGCCACTAAACTATTTTTTATGAGGTCCCCTCTGTCAGGGTGGCTCAGAGAACTTCTAATGGCTCCTTTGTCATCTTTTTTTTTTTCTTTTTTTTTTTTTTGGGCGAGGTACTCGTTTTTAACTTTTCTTCCTCCAGCTGCCATCAATCAACATCCTTTCTTTTCTTATTTTGTTTTGTTTTGTTCTGTTTTGGTGGCACATTACACCCCCAGCAAATGAATGAATATACATTACAGAGAATGCAAGGGACCTGGGACAAATGATTCCTTTCTTTTTTATGCGCTTTTAATGTATGTTTTTCTTTTGTTTAGCTTTTATTATTTATTATTCTGTGTTTTTCCTTTGGAGGTTCGTATTACTTTTATTTAGATAAATCACACTGAGCTGCTCTGTATGCATAGGAAATGTGTTTTTTTATATAAAATAAACCATCCTCGCTCTGCTTTGCTGTGTTTTGAGGAAAAGTTAGGTAAGGTGAAAGGTGATATTGAGGAGGTTTCACTGAGGGAGAGTGGGGCTGAGAGCTGTACTGATGGTTGGCTGCACTCTTCAGCTTTAGACAGAATGCTTGGTCAGACAGCTTTTTTAGGGCTACAGCCGACCGAGGTCCAGATCCGCGCCAGAGCCGGGCCAGTTTCGGGACAGGATAGTCGGGCTCCTATGCTGATGCCGTGGCTTGGCCCAACAAATCACTGCTTGACTAACGTCTGAGAGAGAGAGCAAAGTAGAGGAGAGGAGACATAAATGGCTCATTAGCCTAGTGGACCAGACTTTTTTCCACTTCATTTCACTTCCTGTAAAGAGTCTGACTACTCACCATAGGCATATGTTTACTTTTTTTGGTGGATGGGTACTTTGTGTGAAGTTTAAAACCATTAGGCCACTGCTGATTGGAATAAAAAAATGGTTGAGACAAGCCTTAGGAGAGTCTTAGGAGAGTTGCCTGATGAAGTGCTGTAGGGAAATACAAAATTGAGTGGAGATACGGTGGCACTAGGCAGGCTACCGGCTTACAGCTTCTTATCAAACAAAACAAAACTGAAATTCGTAACATACTGAGAGTTTTCACTGAAGCACTTATCTCCTTTTGCATGATGTTAACGCTGGAAATACAAACACCCAACAGCCAACAGAAAAAAACAGACAGATGGAAGTAGATATGTTTATAAATAATTTGCTGCTGAGAAATTATGCAAGAATAATAGCTAACAAATGAGCGAAGTGTTAACTAAGGGTTAACTAGCCTGGCTACCGCCTAACAGCTTCTTACCACACAAAACAAAACTGAAATGGTAAGTTTGGTAACATACTGAGAGTTTTCACTGAAAGATAAATGTCTTTTTGCATGATGTTTACACTACATCAAACTTGCTGGCAAGTGATACAGCATAGAGCACACAGACAGAAAAAAATGGGTCTCATGAAAATATGTAAATATGGTAACACATCTACAAATGTTGAAGCAGAAAGAAAAGATGATACACAGACAGACAGAAAGACAGCAGGCATAGAGATAGATAACACATAGCATAAATACCAACAGATGGAAATACAGTCAGACAGCCAACAGAAAAACAGACAGATGGAAGTAGATATGTTTAGAAATAATTTACTGCTGAGAAATGATGTAAGAATAATAGCTAACAAACGATGAACAAAGTCTTAACTAAGGGTTAACAAATGCATGAATAAATGCTTTATAGGGAGTATTTATTATGAAATGATACTGTACATTTTTTTTCCAGATTTAGTTTAAAGAGTACTTTCCTGTAGCTGACTGTAAGTCACTCATTTAAACTTACCATGAAACTGAATACTACTACTGTGGTGTTTCGGTCTTTAACATACCCTGTATCTCATTATCGGACCGCTCTTTCTTTTGTACATTGGTTCTTACTATGAATAGCCTTACATTCAAAGACTATTTCACCACCACAACATATTGATGTTGTGGCTTATATTTGTGTTTGAAAGAAAATAGGCAATCTTTTCTGTCTGACCTTATTTTGACTTCTGTAAATTCTTTCTTTTAGTTTTTTGTCCACCCTCCACTCTCTTTTGTACCCCCTCACGCTCTCTCTCTCTCTCTCTCTCTCTCTCTCTCCGTATTTAAGTAACTCCATCAACGCAGAGCATCAAAAGATCCATCTGCGGACAAACCGTGGTGTGCGCCATTATCTGTCTCCAAAAAAAAAAAAAAAAAAAAAAAGAAAAACACTTCTCTTTTCCATTTCCTGCTCTCTAGCACTCACTTATGGCTTAATCACGATGCCCTAAAAACGCAATTTCACTCCTGCTCACTTTTCTCTCTCCATCCATCTCACTCTCTTTATCCCTCATTCTTCTCTCTCTCTCTCTCTCTCTCTCTCTCTCTCTCTGTCTTCTTGCCCTTAAATGATCCATTTGTGGCCTAATTTGTATGGCAGAGAGGTGGATAAAAAAACCACAGTGCCGGCTTCACTTCCAGGCTCGTTTCCTTGGCAACCAGGTAAATTGAAGTGGACGGGCAGCGAGCGAGGACGCTTAAGGCTGTGTGTGTGTGTGTGTGTGTGTGTGTGTGTGTGTGTGTGTGTGAGAGTGTGTGTGTGTGAGTGTGTGTGTGTGAGTGTGTGTTGGGGGAAGGTGTGGGCAGCAACCAGGGGGAGTGGAGAGACGAGTCCTCTAATTTTTTATGCGACAGCGTAGGAGTAATAGAGGGTGATTAAGAAGCCCCTGATGGCCGCTCTCACACAGAAAAGCATTCCTCAAAACCCTCAGGGAGCATCCGACAGGCTTTTAGAGCTGCTCTTTCTGAAGGAGTTTAGTATTGTGAGAGAGAGAGAGAGTGAGTGTGTGTGTGTGTGTGTGTGTGAGAGAGAGAGAGAGAGAGAGAGAGAGAGAGAGAGAGTGTGTGTGTGTGTGTATATATATATGAGTGAGTGCTTATGAGACTTCAAGAGATGCAATACTTCTGTGTGTGTATGACAGACAAGTAGTGTGCAGGGTGCAGTGTGTTTCTAAAAGTGTCAGACAGACAAAAACAGATAGCATATGATTGCGGGGTGTGTCTGTGTGTGTGTGTGTGTGCGTGCTTGGGTTTGTGGTTTTGTGTGTGTGTGTGTGTTTGCGTGTGCGCATGTGTGTGTGTGTGGGTGTATGTGTGTGAAACAGGGAGAGAGTGTGTGTGTTGATGTGAACTGATACTAAAAGTATTGTAGAAAGTGAAGTGGATATGTTGGATGAGTCTTTGTCTGTCTGTGTATGTGTTTTTGACAGAGAGAAAGACAAAGCAAAGAAGAAGAAGGAGAGAAGAAGAAAGAAGAGGAAAAGGTTTAAGAAGCAGGTGAGCTTAGCACCTCTGCTATGTGTGACCCATCTGTGTTATCAGACAGGCAGATCCATGGACGGCTGCAGGTGGTCGTTGCTGGCCAGCGCTCTGGGCTGTGACACGTACCCCCCCACGCACACACCACCACCCCCCACGCCCCCCAACCCCCCTGCAAGTCAGGGATTCTGTCTACTAGTGTTATCTTTCAGCCCCCCTCCCTCCCTCCCTCTTTCCCTTTCTCCTTCTCTCCCTCTCTCTTTAGCCTCTCTTTCTTTCTTTCCCTCCCTCTCTCTCTTTCTCTACCTCCCTATCTCACTGTCTCTCTCTCTCTTTCTCTTTCTCTCTCTCTCTCTCTCTCTCTCTCTTTCCTGCCCTGTCCCCTGGAGATTATTTATAGGGTCTGACTTCTCGTTGGTCGAGCCTAGCGTGCCAGGGGTCTTCTAGGGGAAGGACATAGCTCAAACTCCAAGTATGTTTCCACAGCCTATCCATCAGTGTATTTGGATGACAGGTGGGCCAGCACGTAACCCCCCCCCCCCTTACCCCCCGCCCACTGCCCTCTTACCCCCCCAACCGCCCCCCCGAATCCTCACCACGCACCCCCATACCACCCCCACCCCCCTCCCCCTTGGCACCCCCTTCCCCTCGCCCCACCACCCCACCATCTCCCAGTTCAGCTGCGTGCCCACAAAGTCACCCCCTGGCGCAAGCCTTTGAACAGTGCCCAAGTATTTTAATGAGTAGGAGCAGAAGAGGGGGACCAAGTTAGCGGGGCTATAGGACCGGGCGCCTCGGTGCGAGGGGGCCTTGTTTGTGCTCGGGGGGATTGGATGGGTTAAGGAGACAGGAGAATAAGAGGTGAAGGTATGTGGTCAGCATGCAGTGTTTACATGCGCCCCCACCCTGCAACCTCCCAAACACACAACCCTTCTCCGCGGGGCTGGATATATATCTCCCTCAAAGTGACAGTTATTTTGGTCTGATGGTGAGGTGACAGGGGCGATGAGCGATGTGTTGTTTCAAACAGCTTCCCCATACATGAAGCATTTGTTCGGCTTGCCCCAGTCAGCCCCACCACCACTAAGGCAACTGCCCCCCACAGAGCCCCCTACCGTAAGGTACACACAGATACATTATTTGTACAGTGTAAGTACCCTGACAGCATTGCCCTCTCCTTATGTTTCCCGCTACCGGAGCCGAAAAGGGAAACCAAATCTCGGTTTATAGATTTATCAGGCCCTAATGAATCAATTTCACAGGCGGGCCACACCGTAAGGAACGTTCTTTCAATCAATCACTCTGTCAACACTGCTATATTCTCTTTCTCTGACGAGACTGATCTCCTTCCTCCCGCGGCTTGTCACTGACTGATTGTCCAGCCCAGTGCGGTGCTGTAACAAACCAAAGCTGTTGTCACGTTCTAAATTAGACTCGACCTCGCTTGTTGTGGCTTAAGTCAGAATTAAGTTAGCAAAGCAAGGTGGTGGTTGGAACTGTAACTGTTCATTTCCTCCTAGTAGTGAAATTTTCACCACCAGCCAGATGTGAGCGTGCTTGTAGGAAGGAATCTGTCATTTTTTCTTCCCCCTCGAGGCGCAGAGAGTGAACTGTGGAACAGAGCGCGTGCAGCTGCTGGACGCTCAGTGACAGTGGACCACCTCACCTCAGTGGCGCGAAAGGTTGCCGGTGTGTGTGAATGCGGTGTGTGTACTCCCATGTGACCGCTGTCAGACAGGCAGTTCTGCGGGAATCCCTGAATGCGCATTTCGCAGTGGGACGGGAAAGCGCAAGGTGCTTCTGGCGGCGGCAGAGTCGTGACGCGCGAAGACAACTAGCGAAGCATTCGCTTTGACTCCATGTGCTAAGAGAAATGTTCGGAGCAGATGACCGAGGAGGAGGTCTGAAACGATCAGGAACAGGTAAGGAGACGAGTTTTCATTTCTGTTGCTGTTTCTACACTGGAAAGAAATGTCTGTATATTAATGTGTGTGCTATGTGTTGTTGATAAGTTTTCATACAGACAACAGTGACAACACTGACTTACCCCACAGTTACAGACACGAGAACATATATATGAAAATATGAGCAATATGGAAATTGTTCATTTGCTACTTTATTCTAGGAAACACTACTTTGGTTTGTGTTGTTAGAGAGTAACTCAGACAACATGTACTGTAAGCTCTCGTTAAGCGGTGAATTTGAATTTGTGTAAGCTCCCTTTTAAAGGTGAGTTTGAATTTCAGCACATTGGAGTTGATATTTCATCCTCTCAGCTGCAGTCAGAGAAGGGTAGGCTATATTGTACTCGTTTATTATAAACATTGCATGACAGTTATAGCGTAGCCAAGGAGGGACAGAGCGGAGCTAACTTTCCCCTAATTTGTTGGGCTAGTTTGCGAGCGGGTTTCTCTTACTCTGTAATTCTCTGCATTCCGTGAAAACGGTGCAACCTGTAATTTGTCACTGTAGACGGAGACCCTCGTGCGTTTTCCGTTCTGCACATTTACCCAGCTCGCCGTCCTCACCTGCCTGCCTCACCACATCTGAGCGCTGCCACGCTCCGGCTGCACGAGCGTCTGCATACGTTTGAACTTCATCCCCCAACTTTTACCTGAACGTGTAGCAAAGCAGAAATAGCAATGGGCTGAAAAAAACAAATGGGTCCCTACAAGTGCTTTCTATTTAAGCAAATTCTAAAATGACCACTTCGGAGTTTCCCTAAAAAAAGCACTGTTCTTGTTAGTGTGTTATTTAAAGGAACTACATACAACGTTGTGGTTTTTTTTCCTCCTTGAGAAAGTCATTGAAGTGTGCCTTATATCAACAGCCTTGACTTGTGTAGGGTGTGTTTGACTCGCTGTTCAATGTGAGACTTTAAACTGTGATTGTAAGACTTCAAGCCGTGTTAGGCTCCCCTGGAGAGAAGTGTAAACAGTTTGCCTAAAATAAACCCATGATTCATTGAAAGGTATCAAATGTGTTGGTGGGCGATAGGGTGCTAAGATGGAGGGATGCTGAATATCTCTCTGTCTCTCTGCCTCTCTCTGTCTCTCTCTCTCTCTCTCTGTCTCTCTGCCTCTCTCTGTCTCTCTCTCTCTCTGTCTGTCTCTTTCTCACCCTCTCTCCCTCTCTCTCTGTCTCTCTGCCTCTCTCTGTCTCTCTCTCTCTCTGCCTCTCTCTGTCTCTCTGCCTCTCTCTCTCTCTCTCTCTCTCTCTCTCTGTCTCTCTCTGTCTGTCGCTCTCTGTCTGTCTGTCTGCCTGCCTGTCTCCCCCTCTCTCGGATTCTCTCCTCCCTCCTTTAAAAGGTGTGTGTGTGTGTGTGTGTGTGTGTGTGTGTGCGTTTGTGTGTGTAAATGGTAGGTCTTACAAGTGTATGTGACGGTCAACAAAAGCTACAAAAAGATCAGATTAATATTTGATCGGGATTCCATTTGCCTTTTCCTTCAGTACAGCAGCTATGCATCCATAACTCAATGGACACACCACTTCACTGCCACCACACACACACACACACACACACACACACACAC
>CM059287.1:12484847-12487347 GCA_030347295.1 Setipinna tenuifilis | reverse complement strand
GCGAAACTGTCACCTTGGATGTCCTCTTGTTCTGGGTGTGGGATGAGAAAGAAAGAAATAGAGAGAGAGAGAGAGAGAGAGAGAGATCAATTCAAAAGCTTAAATATGGACTTAAATTTTGAGAAATGTAAGTGCCACATTTATTTTATTAAATTGAATATACGTGTTAGTAATAGCACATTTAGAAAGCATTGATAAAGCAGTGAAGAAAAAGCCATATTGTGCATGTATAATTCATTAACAGCTTGATGGAAGAAAGGGCAGCACTAGGTGTAAAGCTTGCATCTTAATTTGACTTTATATGGGAAACCTCCCTCAGTCCAGACATGGAAAGGACTGACAGATTGACAGACCACTCTTTCTTTCTTTCTTTCTCTTACTGTGTGTGTGGTGGTGCGTGGCCATTCTTAGCCGGGTAAGCTCATTTGTGTGAATAGTGCTGATAATGAATGAGGCTCCTTTATACTGCAAGTGCCAAACCCCTAAGCAGCAGATTTTTAAAAACATTCTATAAAAGAATGCATTCTACAACGAAGCAAAATTCTTTAATTCCACATTATTTTCTGTGGAGTGTGGACCCTGGTATTCTTTTGAACAAAAAAAATTAAAAAACAAACAAGCTTGCTTGACACCCATGTCTTACTACTGTATGACTGGGTGCTTAAACATTCGAAAATTAAAGCAGAGACTTAGAAAAATGAAGCAAGCACTTGGCAGTTTTAAAGTGTAACAGAAACCGCAGAGTGCTTCTATCATTTTCCTAAGAATATTCATCCCCCTGGTCACACTGGTGGACCACTCTTTCGCCTCAATTTTGCTCCATGCAAAGAGTCTGTCTGGAGCCTAAAGGCATAAGCTTGCTTCCTGGAGAGCAGGTAGACTTTCTGTGAACTTTAAATCTATTGGGCCTGCCTTTAACTAATCACAAGTGCCTGGAATGCAGCATAGAGCTGTACGTGTTCAAACTTTATGTGAAAGTTCAAAATCATGGCTTTTAGCCCCCCCACCGAGTAACATAGCCCTCTCTCTGTTTAACTATTAGTAACCCAACAATTGGGTCTGGTCAAGATGGAGGCCTAGTAAAATAAAGAAACCTGATGGAGTACTGTGGCGATACAAAATAGTCAGTGTAGGTACTATGGCCAAACAAGCCTGGCAAGTATTAAATGTTTTAAGGAGATCTGTGATTCTTAACAACCCCCTTAATACTTTTACTCTTTACTCTACTCTGAAATCTGAAATCTGCCACTGCCAACAGTACTCTTCATTAGAGTGCACTGTCTGCACTATGTACTTGGATGTACAGTACAGTGCACGAAAGTTGATGGTTTGTTTTGTCTCACATCGCACTTAGTGGAATTGATGGACGCAACATTTTGCCACATGGAAATAACACAACATTTTACCACAGTTTAACACACAACAACACAATAGCACTTTTAGAGACATACAAAATACTCTGTGTTGTAATAATATTGTAATAATATTGTCTAATTGTCTATATTATAACATTTCTAAGGAGTTTTGCAACATTTTTAAGAGTTAGAAAACTGTTGGGTTGTCCTCCCTTTCCATTACATAGTCAAGATGTCCGCCATTGAGTATAAAAAGTCTCCGGCATTCCACACTCAACTTTTTGACCGTTATCATCCAAGTACTTGCAGTACACTCAACGTTCTTGCAAACATCAGTGTCACACCCTTAAAATACAAAGTGTAAGTGTGCAAGTACTCGATTCTAGACCGACGTGCAGGCTCAGTTGAGGCTCAGTTGAGGCCCAGTTGAGGCCCAGTTGAGGCTCCTCTTATCCCATGGTTGAGGTTTGGTCTTGTTGGCCTTTGTCAGTGCCATTGGGCTATGCCCATGGGGAGTAAGCTCCCTGATCCATCTACAGTCCCATTGTAGCCCAAGCCTTTAGAGGATAGAGGATTTGGAGGCACAGAGGCAATGAATGTTAATGGAAATGGATCTGAATTGACATGGCTTTCAGGAAGGTCAACCCAGCTTCCCTTTTTCAAATAGCAAAAAGCCAGAGCCTTTTGTTGACTCGTTAGTCTATCTTGCTTGTTTACAGAACATTTGTGCTGTGTTTATTTGGACTGTTTTGTGCACGTCTCATCAGTGACCATATGCAGGTGCACCTGGAGGCCACGGGCGGCCATGTTGAGTGTGGCAGTTTGTTTGTAGCTGGTTTTGTTTTTTTGTTTTTTAAGTCCTCGCCATGACCCTCAGCAGCCAGACCGTAGCTTCTCTTTTTCTAGAAGGGTAAAGGGAAAAGGAAGGGAAAAACAAAGAGAGAGAGAGAGAGAGAGAACTAGAGAGAGAGCAGATGAATACTGAAGTGAAACAGATGTTAAGGAGGGGTTAGATAAGGACTTTGTCCAGGAAAGGCAAGAAATGGGTTGGACATGAGTTGGCTGCTCTTACCTGGTATTGTCCACTCACACGAGCACTCAAATATTCTCAATGTGCACGCATGCATGGATGAGTGAACACACAG
>CM059287.1:12467347-12479847 GCA_030347295.1 Setipinna tenuifilis | reverse complement strand
TGGGTGGCCCGGCCCACCCCCAATATCTGATTGGCCAGCTCAGGTACCACCCCAAAGTTCTAGTCTACGATTGGACAATAAAACTTTGGAAGGTGGGAAAGCATTTTGCTCTGTGAACTATTTGGTTGGATATATATCTTCCATGTGTTATGTTGGTTATTCCATTTAAGACACTTTATTTTGGGATGTTAGATATCGTCATTGTCTCCTAACCCCTTCTTTCATGCTTGTAAGCTAGTGTTTTTCAACATTATACATGCTAACTAACACATTGCTATGCATCAGGCTAGGGACTCACCTCAGGCAGTTCAATTCAATTCAATTCAATTCAATTCAATTCAATTCAGTTCGGCTTTGTTTCATTCAGTTCAATACAATTCTCTTCAATTCAATTCTGGTAAATTTAATTTTGGTACAGTTTGATTCAACAGAAAGCAATTCCGTTATGTTCAACAAATTCACAGTGTATTACAACAGAGACATGTTGTGTTGTGTTTTCTGGTGCTGTGCTGGTGTGTGTGTGTGTGTGTGTGTGTCGCCATGCCACAACATATTCATGTATGATGTTACATGTGCTGGTTGCGTGACCTACAGTAACCCCTGTAAACATACCCTTGCAATGCAAATGATTATTTTAAGTGGCTCATTACTGTCATGCTTATAGTGTGCCGTTTTGCAAAGCATGATGGGATATGACAACCCCCACCCCCCCCACCCCCCTAACCCACCCCCTCTTTCCCCCCCCCCCAGGAGAAGCTGGTAGCAGGGACTGTGGCCAGTGGCGAGGCTGGCATCCAGAGGGGTGGACACACACACACACACACACACACACACACACACACACATGCAGAGGGGTGGATTGCTGGATGGGTGAATGGGTGGCTGGGCATCTATCCAGCTTAGCATGGCATAGTGTCAGGAGTGAATGTGTGGTGGATGGAGCTGGGGGTGTGTGGGTGCTCAGTTTGGGTGGTGAGGGTGTGTGTGTGTGTGTGTGTGTGTGTGTGTGTGTGTGTGTGTGTGTGGAGTCCAACTGTTTGACCTCCCCTGAGGGTATGTCTCCTTCCCAGCATCTGGCTAGGAGGTTTTGGGAATGAGGGGCTGTGTGTGTGTGTGTGTGTGTGTGTGTGTGTGTGTGTGTGTGTGTGTGTGTCTATGTGTGTGTGTGTGTGTGTGTGTGTGCGTGTGTGTGTGTATGTATCTGCTGGGCTCCAATGGCAACTCTGCAGCTATCCCCCAGTTCATGCATACAACGTCCACCCCCCCCCAACAACACAAACACACACACACACCACCACCACCACTACCACCACCACAGCCCTCAGCCCCACCTCCCTGATGTTTGGGCAATGCTGTCGGCTCTTGTCGGTTGTTGTTGACTGCAGCTTGTCGTGTGTGTGTGTGTGTGTGTGTGTGTGTGTGTGTGTGTGTGTGCGCGTGTGTGTGTGTATTTTTAGGATGGCATGCTTCATGGCTCAGTGCTCAGTGTTGTAGCCTAAAGTGTGCAGGGTCGAGAGAGAGAGAGAGAGAGAGAGAGAGAGAGAGAGAAAGAGAGAGAGAAGACAGCATTTCCATTTGAAAGAGTAAAATAAACGGATTCAGACCGTTCAACAGCCAAAGCGCTCCTGTAATTAGCCGCCATTTTGTCTTTGTAGGTTTTGTATTACGACACACGACATAAAAAACGGGTCAGAAATCTCCTTTTCCTGCCCTGTCATTTTGGAGTGGTCGGCTTTGTTAGAGGCTTTTTAAAAAAAAGAGCCGTTATTTAAATTCTGGTCTCATAGTCTTCCGCGCTTGCACAAGCATGCGGCCACCCTCCCACAAATGTGCTGCCACTCACTCACACACGAACAAAACGCATACACACACACACTCACGCACATACACTCATGCACACACATACACATATTCATGCACACACACACACATACACATACATACTACTAATACAATCACACCTATACACATGTATAGTACACATAAACACATAAACACACACACATAGAGAAGCATCTGCATACAAACAAATTTCATGCGTAACACTTACTTATAAACACACACACACTCACCCATGCACACACACACACACACACACACACACACAGAGGGTTTGTTTATGCCCAGAGTCTGTAGGAGTGTGTGTGTGTGACGGGCATGTTTTTCTTAGCTGAGTCAACAGCTCTTTATCAACATGACTTTATTTCCTGTGAGTTTTAGAGGTATGCTGCTGCTAGTTTCTCCCTCACTGCCACTAGTAGAACACAGCTACTCTGTGTGTGTGTGTGTGTGCCTGTGTGTCTGTGTCTGTGTGTGTGTGTGTGTGTGTGTGTGTGTGTGTGCGTGTGCGCGCGTATCTGTGTGTGTGCCTGTGTGTGTATGCGTGTGTGTGTGTGTTTGTGAGTGAGTGTGTGTTTGCATGTGTGAGTATGCATGTATGTGTGTTTGTTTGTGTATGGTGTTTGTTTGTGTATGGCTGAGTGTTTGTCTTATGGCATTCAAAGTCCTGTCACCCAACTCTGAGGAAGGCATCTTAATCATCTCTCCTCTGTGGGATGATGTGACGTTTATGTGTCTGTTTTGTCACTGTTAGCCCGTTCACTTGTCACGCTCAATGGCAGTCCATCTCCTCTCTTGCTTAATGGCCCTAACAGTGGCTACGTGTTGGCACTTCATTTCACACGATGTGAAGCACGAATGCTGCTGAGATGATTTGAAACGATGTCAGGAAATAAACAAACGGCGTGCAGAATCTGAATCTTTTAAACTGCAAACAAAATGTGTGTGTAGAGATGTGTACTAGGTCTTTATGGTATATGATTACATTACAATACATTACATTACATTATTGTATGTTGTTACACAACAACAACCCCTAAACAATCAACCTACAGCAAACATAGAAAATTACAGAGTAAGAGCAAAAAGAACAATGTGCATAGCACACCCTTGCCATCCACACCCAGGAAATGGTTGAGGACCCATCTTTTTTACACCATTGTTTTTCTTTTTTTTTCTTTTCTTTTTTAATTTGACACTGCAAGTCTGGTATTTCTGGTATCTGGTAGTTTCTAACCCTAGTGGCCCATATTCAGGAAATGTCCGCAAATAGTCTCTCCAAAGTGTGGAAAACGTGTCCGAATGCAAATAGATGTGGACGGAGAAAACGACCCTAAACATTTACCCTAACCCGACCCTAACATTTCCCCTAACCCGACCCTAACATTTCCCTGCCACATTTTGCTTGTTTGCATTCATTTTGGTGCATTCCATTCTCCATAGATGTATGCTTATGTCCATAAGCAGGGCTACAGAAGAAGAACTCCTCACTCAATTTAGTGGAAAGGTGTTACATGGGGCAAGTAGTAACTCAAACAGTTTTTGAGAAGATTTTAATTACAGGGCAAACTTAAAAATTGTGTGTGTGTGTGCGTGTGCGTGTATGTGTGTGTGTGTGTTTGTTTGTTTATGTAGGGCCCTATGAAATCCATTTTTTTTATCAAATTCTGTTTTTTTTCTGAATTCTGATTTTTTTTTATTTTTTTTTAACCCTTTTGGATTTTTGAAGACTTTTAAGCAATATTTGCCTTTAAAAAGACAAGGTCAGACACAAACATCAGTTAATCTTTTTTATTTGAACTCCTGACTAAACAGAGCCAAGCATGCATACCACTCAAAGCAAAAAAAGGAGATAGATAGACAGATAGCTGGATGAATGGATGGATGGATGGATGGATGGATGGATGGATGGATGGATGGATGGATGGATGGATGGATGGATGGATGGATGGATCTTGGTTAAACTCCCGCCTTGCATCTGATGATTTCATTCTTGCGTCATTCGTAACCTGGAGGAAGCTGCCGGCGGTTGTTTCACTAGCCTTGTTCTTAATCACTTTCAATTTGACATGGTGCATGTGTCTTTATGGGACCATGGAGACAACTGACAGAAAAATTGTTGGCCAAACGTGACTATCCCTGACATGGTTACTAGGCAAAATAGCACTCCCTCTCAGAGTTTATGCTTGTTGTACGGACTTCTAGACTGAGAAATGCCTACGGAAATAGTGAATTTTAAATAGCAACAAAATAAATATGCAAACTAAGTGCAATTCCGCGTTTTTTAACAAAATTCCGTTTTAATGTGTAGATTCTGTGATTCCGTGCATGTTTTCCGCATTGCGGAGATTGTGTAGGCCCCTACATATGTATGAGTGCATGCACACCCAACGCTCGTGATACGAAGCTGGACAGCTGTGCTTCCATCGCCCTTAGCATGTCCCAAACTTTTGCATGCTGAGTGCACAAAACACTCACTCACTCACTCACACATACACACACACACACACACACACACACACACACACACACACACACACACACACACACACACACACACACACACACACACACCATCGTATGCATGCATATACCCTACTACTCACATGCATGCAAATGTTCAGCCTCTCAGCCTACTCAGTCTTCTGTCCTCTGCATCTCTCTGTTTCTCTCCTTCCTCCATCCTTTCATTTACACACCCACACAGACACACACCACAGGTGCAGAATGACACATACACACACACATGCACACACACGCACACACGCACGCAATCACACACACACACACACACGTCCACAGTGTGTATTCTGTCACCAGATCAGCTTTGTGCTTCCTAAAACCACAGCACTAATAAGGTGAGTCATGAGTGGGAGATAGAGAGATGGTGGGAGAGGGAGATAGATAGAGAGAGAGATAGATAGAGAGAGAGAGATAGATAGAGAGAGAGATGAAGAGAGAACAGCGAGAGAGTGTGTGAGAAAGAGAGAGCGAAAAAAAAAGAATTTGTTGCTCCAACCTACTCATGCATTACTTACATTACTAGTCGTCATTATTTTTTTTCTTTTCCTTTGCCTCCATTTCTTTGGCTCTTTTTTGTGTTGGTGTTTCTCAGGAAACAGAAAATGTTGTGTTATTGTTGCTAGTGAAGAGTGTAGCCTTTCATAACCACTTTGTATCTCAAAGGCAGTGACAAAAAGAGTGTCAAACAGTACCCCCCCCCCCCCCCCCCAGTGACTCCACCAGATCAGGGTTAACAGTTAAGGTCTCTGACCCCCCCTCAAGTCCCCCATATGAATGGCTGCTGGTGCCAAGGTGTTCCCCCCCTAATAGCTTTCATGTACAGGCCAATGTGAAGTCTAAGACCTGTGGGGCAGTGGAGAGAGTGCATGTGTGAGCGTGTGTGAGCGTGTGTGAGCGTGTGTGTGCGTGTGTGTGTGTGTGTGTGTGTGTGTGTGTGTGTGTGTGTGTGTGTGTGTATTGCAGTGGAGTGTGTGTGGGGCAGTACTGGGCTGGGACATCCAGTGGTGTGTGTGTGTGTGTGTGTGTGTGTGTGTATAGGCCAGTGGAGTGAGTGAGCGGGGTGGGGCAGTACTGGGCTGGGAAGTCCACAGTGCCCCAGTCATACACCTGCATCTAGGCTGAGGTCGCTAGAAAGTCATCTGACATTCGGATGGAGGTGGGAGGTGGGAGTGTGGTAGTCTCGACCTTGGCTAAGAATTCCTCTTCAGGACCCCCCCGCCCCTCCTCTGCTGCTATTATTTGTGGCTTAAGCTAACTGGGCTTCTCAGTCATTTAAAAAGCACATGAGGGAACCCTTGATGGGTGTTGTGATGGAGTGTCAGCGATTAAGGATGTGCTCTGACTGCCATTTCGAGACGAGACACGCTATTTGCTGTTGCGCACAGTGTGTGTGTGTGTGTGTGTGTGTGTGTGTGTATGTGTGTTAGCTACCTCGTACATCCGAGTTCGAGGACAGGTGGGGTGACCGTTCTTGCTCTTCCCTACAGCTGTCATGTCCGTCCTTAGTGACTGTCAATGATGATACACCTTTACTTTGCCTCGCTGTGACTGTACATGTGGCTGTACTGAAACAGGTATAACATATGTAAACCTTTACAGACAAACATGTATGCAGAACTGATTATTACTCGTTTATCACTGGTGTGTCTCTTATCTTATGAGGTTTGGTACAGGTGCAGTCACTCTCTTTTCACCTTGTCTGTTATACTGTCGCGTTTAATTTCTCACACAGCCTTCAAATTTAGACCTGTCCTATTTTTTAAGGGGAAGATGTGTCAGATGTGTATCTAATATTAGACAGAAAATGGGGTTGGATGGTGTGTGTGTATGTGTGTGGGAGAGAGAGAGAGAGAGAATAAATGTGTATTTGTGTGTGTGTGTGTGTGTGTGTGTGAGAGAGAGAGTGTGAGTGAGAGAGAGAGAATAAATGTGTATCCTTGTGTGTGTGTGTGTGTACATGCATGTGTGTGTGAAAGGGAGTGTCTGTGTGTTTGTGTGAGAGTGTGAGTCTTGAAAGAGAGATGGGGAGAGTGAGTGAGGGTTAATTGTTGAGGGAGTGTGAGAGAACAAGTGATAGGATGAGTGGGAGAGGAGAATAATTAGCTTGGGGACTCCTGACGGAGGACGAGAGGAAGAGAGAGAGAGAGAGAGAGAGAGAGAGAGAGAGAGAGAGAGAGAGAGAGAGAGAGAATAAGAGAAAGAAAGAGAGGGAGGGAGAAAAAGAAAGAAAGAGGGGCCCCGGAATTCCTCTGGGAGCCATCTCACTTCCCCCCTCCCCCCTCCCTCCTCCTCCCACACCGGCTCTTCCTCTTCCTCTCTCTGTCTGGCACCTTCACAGGTGTCTGCCAAGTACTCACCCAGCTAGCAGCTAAAGCGCACAGCTGCTCTCAAAAGGCACTGCCCACCAGTGACGCCTAATAATGTTGTAGCTGACAGCCCCTGTGAATACCGCTGCTGAAAAAGTGTGTACTTTCCATGTTTTAACTCCTCAGGAGGCAAGATGTTCTCAGTCGACACTGTAGAGAAAGGCATATGGACAAGTCTGACAAGACTGGCAGGTACTACTGTGTAGAAGTGGTGGAGAAAAAAAAGCTTGAACTCAGGTTCAAGATGGGTTCAGTTCCATTCTTTAATTTCTGATATAAGGGCTCTCCCACACAGTTAGAAACGACCCGCATGCTTTGGCCACAAAACCAACAACAACAACAACAACAACAAGGGCCTTGAAGGATTCTTCTAGAAGGTTCTGGAATGTGTCCCCAAGATTCTAGAACCACCCCCTCCTCCACACACACACACACACACGCACACACACACACACACACACACCTCTTTCTTCAAAGGAACTAGGACAAACCCAGTGGTTTCAATTAGTGGATAAGCCACCGTGCCATACCCATGTGTGGTTGTACCTACCTCTGCGCCAGCCCACTCTCCTCCACAGCTGTTGGCGTTAAGCGTTTGGCGGATTAATCAGGGATGGAGATGTCTCTCCTTGTGAGCCTTCTTGACACTCATGCACGGCTGTGCCAGGTGTTTGTGGAAATCTGAGACAGAGAGATCAAAGCCCACGCAATCCTGCCCCCCCCCCCCCACCACACCCACACACAAACACACACACACACACACACATACACACACACACACTTCTCCCTTCCTTGAGTGTGCATTATTTCTCTCTTTTCGTTTCTCACCGTGTGCTTGTGTGTGTATGTTTAAAGCATTTCTGTGTTTCTATATATGTCTGTTTCTCTCTGTCTCTGTCTTCCTCTCCCTCCCTCTCCCTCTCCCTCTCCCTCTTCCTATATTTGTGTGAGCACGAGTGTATTTGTGTGTGTGTGTGTGTATGTGTGTGTGTGTTTGTGTGTGTGTGTGTGTGTGTGTGTGTGTGTGTGTGTGTGTGTGTGTGTGTGTGTGTGTGTGTGTGCAGGACAGCAGTGGATTAGGAGGCTAACAGTAAGGGGCTCTAAGTTGTGATGGTTTAATTCCCGCTCTTCTTCTCTGTGCGCTGGCTTGCACTTTCGCTGTCCTCTCGTTTTGTTCAGCAAACGCACCGAAAGCGCTGCCAGGCCCAGAGGTGAACACACACACACACACACGTCTTTGATCTCCACCAGCTTTCTGGCAGGCTGCCTCAAACATCCCTGCTCCTCTTCTTCCGGATTCTCCTGCTTTTTATCTGTCAGGTTGGGTCTTTGCATTCATTTATTAGTCGTTCTTTCATTCATTCATTCATTCATTCATTCATTCATTCATTCATTCATTTATCCATCCATTTATTCTCTTTCTTTCTTTTTTTTTCTTTCTGTCTGTCGATCTGTCTGTCTGTCTGACTGACTGCCTGCGTGTCTGTCTTTCTTTCTGTTTGTTGATCTGTCTGTTGATCTGTCTGTCTATTTCTCATCTCAATGCCTGTGCTTATTTTGGGTGGTAGCTAAAGTCAATGATCCACTCCCATGCCCCCACTGTTTGTATGTGAATGCTTGTGCACACACATGGATTTGTGTGTGTGTGTGTATATATGTGTGTGATTGCAAGCATGCATGCCTGTGTGTGTGTGCGTGTGTATGTGTGTGTGATGGCAAGCATGAATGCCTGTGTGTGTGTGTGTGTGTGTGTGTGTGTGTGTGTGTGTGTGTGTGTGTGTGTGTGATTGTAGCATGCATGCCAGTGTGTGTGTGTGTGTGTGTCTGTGTGTGTGTGAAGCCCCTGCCCCTCGTGTGTTATGTGTGTGTGTGTGTGTGTGTGTGTGTGTGTGGTGAGGGGGGACAGCAGGAAGCAGCAGGTGTTCTGGCAGCCAAGGTGCCCATGAAATGACAGTCATTTAGGGGTGCGGCCATTTGAATTCCCCAATAAATTATTGCCCCCCTATAAAAACACTAAAAATCCCTCTCTCTCTCTCTCTCTCTCTCTCTCTCTCTCTCTCTTTCTCTTTCTTTCTCTGTCTATCTATCTCTATCTCCCCCTCTCTCTTTCTTTCTCTCTTTCTGTTTCTCTTCACTCTTTCAATCACTGTCCCTGCTGTCCCTATTTGTCTGTTCGTCTGTCACTCTCTTTTTACTCTCCCACCCTTCCTCCCTCTCTCTGTCTCTCTTCTTTCTTGCTTTAATTTTCACTCTCTTTGTCCCTTTTAATCCCCTCTATCACTGTTGACATACACTCCACTGCCAAAGATTGAAACCCCTTGCAGGTGGAAGTCATCTTTCTCCTCTCTTCTCCTCTCTTCTCTTCTCTTCTCTCCTCTCTTCTCTCCACCACCCACTGAAGTATGCTCTAATACAGGCAATTAAACTCATCTCACACGGGATTATGGGTAATTACATGCAAATCCACTTCCTAAAAAACCTGGATATCAAGTGGATACGTGAGTCACCAACTGTTTGGAACGAGGCTGTCCAGAAAGACATAAAACAGGGTGATTGTGAGAGAGAGAGAGAGAGAGAGAGAGAGAGAGAGAGATTGTCAGAGGGAGAGAGAGAGAGATAGGGAGAGAGGGAGAGAAGGGGGGTGAAAGAGAGAAGAAAAGGGTGAAATTGAAAGTGAAGAGCGGTGACGCCATGGCACTTAGCCTGGGGGGCCCCGTTCAAGGGTCAAAGGTCAACGGTGTTAGAAGTGGTTGCCAAGGAGACAGACTGCGACGCTGTATGCTCTTATCGCTCTTATCCTCGTCACAGAATCCCACTTACTTCTAAGAGACAAAGAAACTTTATCCCACGCAAAATGGACCAATTTGTCTAACAGGCAGCAAAGTCACGCTGCCGACTCCCGCGGCTTAATTATTTACACACCAGTGCGACGTGATTGGATGCCTCCAGCTAGCTCTGGTGGCAAACAGGTCTACAGTACCAGATGTGTCCACAGTAAGAATTTGCAAAACAAAAATACCAGGCGTAATTGAACCATGCTGAACACTCACAGCTTGACCGTACCAAATACATGGAAAACACTTAAAAGGTCTGGTGAAAGCAGCTGTTTTGGTGAGTCATGATGTAGTTTGTTAATTCCACCAGCTGCTGGTCAGATGGCTTGTCCCAGTGACGGTTTGGAGCTGACTCAGAGTGTTGCAATGTTGCACATTTTTTGACAGCCACAGAAGTGACGCTTGGTTCCAGAGGCCATCCATCTGCTGATGAAGAACTAGGCCTTTGGCTCCTCTGGGCACAGAAGCAGTTACAAAGCGGTTACAGGGTGGTTTTTCAAACGACCGCAGTCGCAGTGCTTTCACATCTGGTGTAGTCCCTTCAAATTGATTAGGCTATACTGTCTTCTATTGTTACAATGTACGCTCTGCAATGGGTTTTTGCACCTGGTGTAGCCACAAAGTTCAAAACAGTGAAGTCTGGGGCAGGACTTGACATAACTATCAAAATGTACTACTTAAAATGCCTCCTCCTTCCATAAAAAAACACCTATTTAGCGAGCTATTAAATTTTAGCATCAATGCAATGTGATAGCTAACTGCTAAGTGAACGTCAAACTAGCATTAGCACCTGCGTCAGACCAACATCTAGTTCATGTTGAAACATTTCTTCGGTTTGGGATGTCTGCCAGTATGAAGCACAGATAATGTCTGTGCAAAAGTGAAGACTTGCATGTCACTTTTTATGACACAAAACATAGTAGTCCTCTGTAATGCCAATCTAATCCTTGGTAATACATTGAGACATATCAAATTCACAAAATGCAGTTTAGCCAAAACTAATTATGCATGTACTGTACCTACGCCTTCGTCTGGACACGTAACCACCCACGAGATTGCTAAATATCTAAACCATGTTTCACAACCCAGAAACTGAATGTCCAGGGCCTGACTGAATACATGTACTGTGTTTCTCCTACTTGGCCATGATTAATACCCTAACCTCCTTCATATCTCTTGATGATAAACTACGATTTGATCATTCTGGACTGTGACAAACATAGAAAGATAATATAATTTGGGGAAAGAAGGGGGGGGGGGTGTACCATGCAGCAGGCTTTGATGGATATCTTTTCCGCATCTGTATAAAAAAAGGAGGGGGGGCGATAAAAAGCCCTTGAGCACTCTATGGTTTCCCTGAGCGGGAGTGTTTTTCCTGTAAAGGGTGCGACGAAGGGTGGGGGAATTCAGCTTCTTTAAAAAGATACACTGCTGCTGTATCCAGCGCTGGAGAGGGAGCTGGGGCTGGAGCTGGGGCTGTAGCCACCACACCACTGCTGGGTGCTGCGATAGCATCTCAGGTTTCCGCTGAATCCTCTCATTCAAGTGGCCGTGTTTAGCCCCAGTTTAAAGTAAATCCTCCCATTCAGAGCCCGCCAAGGCCCCCTCAGCAGCCGGATCCAGTTACGGGCCGCAGCCAGCCGCTCCACCGCTCTGCTCCTCTTGCTCTTGATCCAGGCCCATGTACTGCTCTGCAGGAAAGAGCACACGGAAAGGACGCTGGAAACACACACGGCCATGCATACACACATAGACACACACGCACACACAGGCACACACATAGTCACACACGTGCACACGTACATGCTCACACAAAACACAGACACATACACACACACACACTCACACACATACACAGAGAACATACACAGACACACATGTAACACACAGACACATGCACACACACTCATTAAAAATACTCACACACACACATTTGCGCACACAAACACACCCACACACACTTACAGAGTACACAGAGCTCACACTCACACCGAGTGAGAAAATACAAGTGGTCCTTGTGCAGGTGAACACAGTGGCCATACTGTGTAAAAACAGAGTGGAGGGAGAGACAGAAATATAATTAGAAATGTAATTAAAAAAATCTGTTTTAGACATCTGTTGGCGACACAAAATGTGTTTTGTCATTCCAATGAGAACTATTTAAATTTAAAATCATCACAAATGTTAGAAAAGATCCATAGGAAATGATTTAATCTAGACCAGAAAAGAGAAGCGAGGAAGAAACAGAAGAAGGGAGACCAGCAGATTCTGACCCATGTTCACACATAGACATTATGATAAATATAAAATATAACATCATTAATATAACGGTATTGTCTCTAGGCTAATGAATTACTGGACAGTTGGCTGCTGCTTGGCAATGGATGACCAGAAACTAATACTTGAAGTTGAACAACACAAACTTTTATATGATCCTAGTGAAACACACTACACGGACAATTTTGGAAAAAAAAAATAGAGCATGGAACTGCATTTCACAACAGTTGAGTCACAGTCTCGGGAGAGCTGTTTGTGTGGTGGGAGTGTATGTGTGTAATGTATGTGGCATTTAACCGCATGTGTGTGTTTGTTTATGCATAAGGCAATGTTTCTCTGGCTTCATATACTGTATGTATTGAGCACATACATTGATACAAATGGTTGACCAAAGTGAGGTTTTAAGTGATGAGCATGTTGGTGGAAAGGCAAGATGGTGCATCCCTACTTGCCTCTATCCTACATCCCTCTGCTTTTCATCACATGCCATGCTGGCCCACTCAACTCATATCATGCTACACACACACACACACACACACACACACACACACACACACACACACACACACACACACACATACACACACACACTAAAGCACACACACACACACACTAAAGCATGCACATCCACACACTAAAGCGCACACACACACACACACAC